>BMAU01019792.1:0-515000 GCA_019973935.1 Trichonephila clavipes | reverse complement strand
CATCCCTTCAGTGGGTCGATAAGCGAGTCCCAAGCTTGGTAGGGGACTAAACACTGGAGGGTTCACGTCAGATTGACCACCTGAGTGAAATATCTCAAGCACCTCAGCGCTAAGATCAGATCTACTGAGAGGGGCAAAGTAGGTCGTGTACCTCATGGGCTGTTGCGCCACTGAATTTAGTTCCTTCAGTTGATTAATGGGTATGAGTTGAGATGCCATTTTTTTATTGACATTGCACTTTGAAGTAACACTATGTTTTTTAGTGATGAACCACGTAATTCTGAGCCTCCGTAGTTAGGATTCCACACTCCAAAAGTTCACATCGTGCCAACGAGCCACGCCCACGGCTTCAAAATACGAGTACCTAACCAAAAAAATGTTATTACCCTCTCATCATAATTAATAGAAATAAAAGAGAATAATTCATTGAAGTTCCATAAATTTAAAAGAGGCTATCAAAATTATTAATAACATCACAGAGCCGTTCTAAAAGGAAGCTTCTCACCTGTAGCTGAGGACGGACTACCGGTAGGAGAGCGAGATGACCGAGCCTCGACAGATTTACCGAGCAACATCTCCTCTACACAACAAACCTGATACAACTAAAAAGACCTGCCGTGTCGGGTTGCTGTGCCTTAAATTTGTCTAGGCTCTTCGTTGGCACCACGAATCGAACTCCCAACTTGACAGAAACAGCATCAACCACGACTAGTCTCAGTTAACGTATCTACAACTTTTTTAGAAATGATATTAAATAGCAGAATTTACACTCGAAGTCAAAAGGTTGGAGGGAGGGTTAAAAAGTTACATTAACGTCGCACTATAAAGCTACTCGAAGACTATTGGCGACGGACCTCATAATTTTGAACCATCGTCAAGTAACGAGGATGCCACCTGAGTTAGCATATCGCTCTCCTAAATTCCACAATGCGCCAAACGAAGGACGTTTGAGTTTCGACAGATTTAACAAACATGGCGGGTCTGCAGTGGTTCTAGACTCGAACTTATGACACGCCAGTCATAGGATCTGACCTTGACCATTAGGCTACATGGACACCCGGAAGGGAGGGGGGAGTTTTTCCATTTAAAATAATGACTTTAATTCACATGAAAAAAGTCATAGTCTTAAAATTATTTCAAATTACTATCAACTGTATGTTTTTTTAATTCCCGGTTACGATTGGATTGAATTTCCAAGGATTTATTTTTTCCCTCTTAGTTAATCAGTAGACTATTCCCCCTCCCCCTTCAAAGAGTCATAAATGTAGCACGGAAGTTAAAAGGGAGGGGGGACTATTTTTTTTTGGAAGAGAGAAAAAACTTACCATCGATTTACTACGCTCGCTTGACAGCTGCCGGGATGTTCAACATTAGGCGAATTTACTGCGCAATGCGGTTTTTAGAATGATAAGCGAAGAACATTAAGTGATAAAAAAAAAGACAGTATTCCTCCATTCCTTATTGTTTCATTTGTAACAAAAGTCCATCTTAAAATATTTGAAAAAAGTTATAAATATTCATGCAATAACTTCAGAAAACTTTTATCAATCCGAAAAACTGGAAAATATTCACCACATTCGTTTTAAATCTTAATAACGTGAATGCGCACGTTATGAATTAAAAGAAACACGCAGAAGAAATGGCGTTCCAAGAATAAAGAAATCAAAGTTTAAAACGAATGTATCAAATCCGAAATTAACTGAATGATTTTTTTTTAAATAAAGAGAGCGATTTATAAATTCTACAATAAACTAACAAAATAATTCGTTACGAAAAAAAATTATTCATAATTTAGGAAATTTCTAAAAATATTAAATTACAAATTAAGGAATAGTAAAATTTCACACTTTATTCGAAAATTATATATAAATATATATATATATATATTTCTTATTTTGAGATAGTAGTTAAAAGTTTTCATTTCATGGACGCATTGAAGGACACATACCAATTCACCAGTCCTTTAGATTCAAAACTAGCCCTGCAGGTAATTTTTCTTATAAATTTATATCAGTGGCGTACACAAGGATGGGGTTTAGGCAATAGCGCACACAAGGGTTGATTGATTGAATATTAACGTCGCACTGTTCAGCTACACGAGGGCTTTCGGCGACGGACCACGTAATTTTGAACCATGATCAAGTGACGTGGACGACACCTGAAGCGCACACAAGGGAGAGGAGTCTCCGGGGTCCGGACTCCCCCATAGCCCTTGATTTTTTTTTCGATTGATTATAATCATATATATATATAGAGAGAGAGAGAGAGCGTTGCATTTAATTATTTATTAATAATTAATTTCATTAATTAATGTTTATTACTCATTTAATAATTAATTTTTTACAGTTTTTTGTTCTCGAAAATCGACAAAATCAAAACAATATGTTGGGCGGCGTATCTGAGCATGATACGTGAATGGTGGATTTTCGACCCAGGACCCCCGTACCCTTGGAAAATTCCTGTGTGCGCCACTGGGTTTGAGGGGTGTAAACCCCTCCCATAGATCAAGATAATTTTTTTTTCAGCATAAAGGTCACGTCTGCGCTTTAAAAATATAGTCCCTCCCAAGAAAGTAGTCTGAGTACGCCAATGATTAATACATTAATATAAACTAAAATTTTAATATTAAAATATTCTAATTTTCACCAACAAAAGATTTTTGTAACGTCTTTTGCCAAGTCTCATTTTCCAATCGAGAAAACACTCTATACCTTTTAACTCGTCAGTTTCCTTTCACACACACACACCCTCCCACACTCTACTCTCTTTTTTTTTTACTTTTCCCCCACTCCTCTCCCTTTTTTTGACCTAGAATGAACTTTTTTACAATACTTATAAGGCCTTGTAAACTGTTCTTTAGAACTGAGCCAACTGCTTATCTGAAAAAGTTATTCATACGTTGCTAGTAAGTAATTATGTCCCCTGCCAACTTTCTTGTTAAATTATCCTACTTAAAAGGGTAAATGGCGTTTGTTGGAGGATAGATATTCTTACCGTTTTACGTAAAAAAAATGTATTTAATTATTGGTTACAGTCAGTGGCGTACACAAGGGGGTGTCCCCGGGTCTGGACCCTCCCCCAAAAGCCTCCGATGTTTCCCGATAAATTATAATCATATGCAAATAGTACGCAAAATTCAATTAAGTATTTGTTATTAATAATCATTTTATTAACTAATGCTTGTTGTTAATTCAATAATTTATTTTTTATTGTTTTTTGTTCCCGACAATCGACAAAATCAAAAGAATATATTTCGCGGTGTATTGTGGTATGATACGAGAATGGTGGAGTTTCGACCCTGGACCTCCCTTCTTGAAAAATTCCTCAGTGCGCCAATGGTTATAATTTTTATCCACCTAATTTCTCATCCAATTAAGACACTGGCATTGCCATTTCTTCAGCCAATCTCTATTTCATCTTGGCCAAGGCCAGATGTAAAAGTTCTATAATAGCTGTGGACTCAAAAGAACAAGCAATATAAAAAGAATTTTGTAAGTCAATTTCTACTTTATACTAGCGCCATCTGTTGCAGAATAAATTTAAAAATTAAAAACTAAATTTAATTAATAAATTAATATTTGAAAAAACTGCATTAATATCAAGCGTCATCCAATACAAGTTTTAAAAAATGTATTTGAACTTCAATGATTGAATAAAAAGTATTTTATTAACGATTGAAAAGGGGAGAGAGTGAACTAATATAGTAAGAAATGAAAAATACGTTCTAATTGAGAGCATATATTTCGTATCATTTGGCTTAACCAAGCACTTCTTTTTGTAATCTAATTTACAAGACGATGCATATCGGTTAAGAGCATCTTAAAATGAATGCCGTGGGTCAGTGGTCGGCAAAGTTTTGGAGAGAAGAGCCAAGTTGTGAGGAAAACAAGATAACTAAGGTATCAATGAGCCATTTATGCAAAGAGCCACATACGCGTGCGTAGGAGGGGAGCCTCCAGTAGCAGTCGCGCTTAACACTGTTGAGCTCCAATTAACATTTTTTTAGCAAGATTTAAAAAAAAAAGTTTTACGCATAGTAAAAAAATTTTCATTCCTTCCAAAATTAAAAACTTTTCGAAGGTATTCGTGTTTCTGTAACTCAATGCAAGCACAACCACACACACAAGTCAGGATATCATAATGTTAAAATTCAGATTCTAAGCGTCGTGAAAAAATGTTCTTACGAATAATACCGATAGAATTTTATTCCCAAATTTCATACTTACACTAATAATCAAAATTGGCTTTCATTGTTCCTTTGTAAAAGTTATTTTTATTAATCCTTAAATATGTAACAAAACATGGAATGAATTTTTGTCACTTCTGTTGGGAGGAGGGGGAGGTATGTGTATCTTTTACTCATATCTATGCGAGTCCCATGCATGCAGATCAGCAAACGTTGATGGAAACAACGTCGAGAAGTGTCTCCCCATGGCTACATTTCTACCAATAAATTAAATTTTCACTGTTTAGAGCCAATTTCTATTTATTTTCACTGATTCTCAATAGATTTTACCAATGAAGAACATTTTAATACATGAATCTTAAGCCATTCGAATGTTTAATTGTAAACGGAAATAAGGTAAATCTTTTGAATAAATAATTATAAAGAAAAAATAATAAATAATTATAAAGAAAAAAAGAGAAAATAAATTAATCGTCAATAGATATCATTAGAAGTCCGAAGAACCGCAACCGTCTATACAAAGAGCCACATGCGGTTCGGGAGCCGCGGTTTGCCGACTCCTGCCGTAGGTAAATCAAAATTCCAGGCCTAAAACGATTTGAGAAACTAAGAACAATTAAACTTATTCGTTTCGGAACAGATAGAGAAATTCTTACAGTAACATATCATTTTGTAATACTTACACGCAAAAAAAACTTTTAAAGGACCAATGCTTCAATTTCCCTGACAACATTACATAAAATTCACCCCAAGGTTGGAAAACATTCCCTGACATCCTATGCCTTACCTAACGCAATCCCCCTCCTGCCTGCGACCTTAGAAGGTCTTCAATGAAGGTAAAAGTCAAGTGAACGGAGGAGTCCTGGACCCCATCCAAAGAATGCCATTGTCGTTGGTTTTTATTTCACGCTTTGGGGTTGTCTTCTAAGATAAGGGATATATTGCCAGCCACTGTGAGGATTGACAAACAGGATCGGGGAGCAAAAAAAGGAAAGGCATAACAAAAACTTGGATGATGTAAGCGCAGGATGCCATAGGATACAGAGGACATTAAAGATTTCTCAAAGTTGAAGGTTGGGATCACAAACACTTATCACCTTTGTTGAGGTGTATTATGCAATAATAAGACCCAAAATAGATCAGTTTGTGTTGGGGGGAAAGTATTGTTCAACAACACATCAAAAATCACAAGAGTTTCAAAATCATTTTGTTCATTTCAATTTATAACAAGTCCGAATTACGATTGATATACCAGAATGAATCATGCAAGAATTACAAAAGGAATTGTTGGCAACAATCTCCATAATTCTGTACCATAAGCAAATAGTAAAAAAAAATAGAGATTGGCAAATTTATTTTACTTCTAACGTAACTCGTACTATGAGAAATTTTAAGCGGTATGGTTTTCAATTACAATCAAGTAACGAAGACGTTATTTAAGTCAATACCATGTTCTAAATATTCACACACCATGCCAACGTAGAAACTTTAAACCAAAATACACGATGGTCTCGTGAAAATACGAAACCATAATTCGCTACCATTCCGTTACTATACTGAACAGATAACAATGGCACGAAACAATCGAGATATATCTCAATCAAAAAAAGAAATCAGTGTGTTGCGAAAACTATGACTGAACAAATTATGCTCAGCATATAACAGACTTCATTATCTCTAACAATAGTCTCTGGTAGAGGTGTATATCTATAAATATAGATTTCTGAGCGTTTTAAAGTTTATTTATACAAATATATTGAAATTTATAAATTGTTCCCCTGTAAATACAAAGTATTTTTACAATTTATATCTGAAATGGTATGCGGATGCACTTCAGTGAAAGAGTTCGGTACTATAAATTTTAATTCAAAACCCCAACCCACTAGCAAAAAAAAAAAAAAAAAAAAAACCCTTATGCTTTATTTTACTTTATTTTAAAAATATACAGAAAAATTAAAACTAAAATAATTTTAAAAAATACAGTTAATTAAATAAACCCGAAGCCCACATACCAATGCTTTAACAATTATTTTACAACCGTTTGCAAAAAAAAAAAAAAAAAAAAAAGCTTATGCAAAAACTCATTTCTGATAACAATACAATTACGAGAAAAGAAAAAACTTTTAACGAGTTCCATTTTTAAAAGGAAGAGGTAGGGATGCAGAAGAGATTAAACTAATCTCCCTCCTCTCCCCACTTCCAACCCTTTCACAACCCCCTCAAGGTACATCTGGACAAATATTTCAACGGCATGACTCCTATGCAGCTTCCGTAAAGGCTCTTCAGCAGTTTCCCTCGTATCGATCCGAGATTCCGTTTTTGACGCAGATAGAGGGGTGCCCCAACGTCATGAAATGGCATAGGGAATCTGGCAACAACCCCTCCTGCCGCCCCCTTCACGTTGGACGGCATAACTTCAATGGAAATCCAATTCTCGAAGTTAATAAGAGTCTTTTTGTTGTTGGTTTTACTTTCGTCCAGATTTAGAATGAGCGCCTAAGCTATTTTTAGTTAGGTGGAAATGATCGAAAGGTAATTGGGACGATTCGATCTTCATTTGAAGCCTCGGTGGGTGGTATAAAAATTATTTCATTTTACAATACCCATTGTAGAACCGATAAGAAATTGGTGAAGCTATCAGCGGGATTACTACACGGGGGGAGTAGTGACTGGTGAAAACAGCCACATTCAGTTATTTAAGAACAATCCCCTTAAATTCGAACAGCCACTAACAACAAGGATTCCTAACCACTGGCTTGTGACAAGGACGTATGAAATCACGATTAATAATATTTTTAATTTTCGTGATATTTATTTTAATGTAATAAAATAAAAATTACGATAAATATAATTGTTTGAATAATTCCTTATAAACATAATTTCAAGAGCCACTAAAATTTATTTTCTTTTATTTAAAAAAAAAAATTCTGCGGAACCCTAAAAATGGGGGATCATGGTTTTATAGAAAGATTAATAATAGAGAATCTATCAACTTACTCTCTCGCATGCATTCATTAAAATGTTATGTGAAACCACTTTTGAATGTTATTTTAGGATATCAAAATTCGATATTACTGTACGTAGGCAGCATTGAGGAAACGTTTAAAAAAAAGTTAGCCGCATTGTCTAACAAATGTTTAAATATTTGCATTCTTCCTTTTTTTAAACTCATTCTTAATTCAGTTTTTTGTAGAATTCCACAGATAGTTAATCTTTTACAATGTTGACTCAGAAAAAATACAAAATGAACACAGCTTCCCAGCATTTTAAGGTATAGACATCACATTAAAAACATACACAATATATGAGGAAAACTTTTAATGTATCTTATAGTTCAACATAAAACTATTGATTAGCTAGAATATTAATTATAAAATTTACAAGGCAAAAAATGTTATCTGAGCAAATGTAAATAATTTATAACGGGAGTAGGGGAAATTAAGTATTGTCAACATTTAACGCCACAAAAAAATCAGAGAATCCAAACAAAATTATTAAAACAATACATAACTTTTAAATAAATCTATGTAAATTTATTTAATGATGTGGTTTAAAAATCATTCGACGACTTGAAAAAAATGCAAAAAAATAAACAAAATATAAATAATATATATTAGGGTTGGGGAAAAATAAATCCATTATTTTTGCATGAAAAACAAGACTTTATTTAACATGCTTCCGATTGTCCGATTTGGGTCAAATATGCACCGTTTTGTTGTATAATTTATTGCCATTTTAAAGGTAGCTTCATAATGCCTCTCTCATAGAAGTTTTGGCCCTTATTGGCGAAAAACTCTAGGTAATCGATTTTCACAATCTTCTCTTGATCCCGATTTCTTTTCACTCAGGAAGTTTTGCAATGCGAGAAAAAGGTGGTAATCGCTGATGCCAGATCAGGACTATATGGTGGATGCATTAAAACTTCCCAACCAAGCTCTCAGAGGTTGTGGCGAGTCACTACAGAAGTGTGTGGCCTGGCGTTGTCCTGCTGGAACACAACACCTCTGTTGGCCATTTCTGGTCAATCAATAGCTTTAAACGGTGCAGTTGACAGTAGAGATCTGAATTTAGTGTTTGGCAATGCGGAAACAACTCCTAATAAACACTTCCTTTCCAGTCCCGCCAAATACACAGCAGATCCTTCATGGCCGTTAGTCCTGGTTTGGCCACCGT
This sequence comes from Trichonephila clavipes, assembly GCA_019973935.1. NCBI lineage: Eukaryota > Metazoa > Arthropoda > Arachnida > Araneae > Nephilidae > Trichonephila > Trichonephila clavipes. Next base: position 506,641 of record BMAU01019792.1, on the reverse strand, counting down.
TTGAGCTGCTTCACCGCACTTTGACCACGATCGTTTTCGCACAATATTGTAGTATGTGACCCATTTCACATCCCCAGTCACCATCCGTTTAAGAAATGGGTCGATTTCATTCCGTTTGGCCAAAGTTTCGCAGATGGAAATTCGATCCATCATGTTTCTTGGTGTTAATTGGTGTGACACCCAAACATGAAGCTGCTTTTTTGAATCCAATTTTGCGCAAATGGCTTAAAACTGTTTTATGGTCGATCTTTAGCTCCTGCGCGATGCTACGATTACTAACATGCCGGTCAACTTCTATTATTTCTGTGATTTTATCGACATTTTCGACGACGGGTCTGCTTGTGTGAGGTGCATCTTTAAAACATCAAAAATACGTGAACGGAATCGATGAAACCAAAACTACACGTAAATAGCTGTTACAGTATCGGGACCATAAACACCATTTGCAATTTCAGCCCCCTGGCTTGCATTTTCGCCTTTATCAAAGAAAAATTGTAAAATTTACCGAATTTTCTCTTTGTTGACTTCCATTTTTAATACCCTGTAACTCACAACTGAATGGACCAAACAAAACAAGCAAAATAATTTTGTTAGTGTGAAATGTTATCTTGACAACGAGCATAAATTTGAAATTGTTTGATCGATACTTCACGAGATATCGACATTGCAACCATCTACCGAAAAAATAATGGATTTCTTTTTCCCCAACCTAATATATTAATCTTTTCACTAAGCCTTAATTTAATTTAAGGCTAAAAAGTATTCAGACTGATTAAATTCTTTAGTGATTTGTCTAATTAAGAAAAAAAAATTAGCCTCTCGCCCTCCCCCAAAAAAAAACACTGCGTGTTATTCTAAAGCGTTGTGAAAAAATTAATACAACTGCGTTTAATTTACTTAGTTCTATTTACTTTTGCGACGAGGCAGACGAATTTTTCCTCAACTTAAAAGTCAATTTTGAAAAAAAGCAACATTTTTTAGAACCTTTTTTTTATCACTTATGAAAAATTTAAATGTAATTTTACATAAAATAAATTATGCAAACATTTCGGAAAATTAAATTCATAATTTATTATTTCAGCATCTGCCACCTCTAGTATATTTTTTTTCTTTATTTTCGAAACTTTTTTTCCCCCCCTCAATAATGACACACGATATTTTCCTATGAAATAATTATATTTTTACAAAATTAAAATCTCTTTCTGTCATGATTCTTCTAACACATAATTATGAATTTCGGAGTATAACCTAATTGTCATTGAAAGAACATTAAAAGTTTTTGTTTCTTTTTTTTACAATTCGAATAAATTCCATAACAGATCGAAAATTACTTTTTCCACGGATAAATAATTTAAGCATTTTATCTCAAGCAATCAGAATCTATTTTAAACTTCACAAATCAGTTGTCCAAATGCCTGCGAACAAGACTAAATTTACATCCACTTAAAATGTTGATTTGACAGGATAAATATAAACCAGGAAAAACTTCAGAATACAAATTGCGAAAGGAAAAAAATAGCGTGACCTACATGGGTGCTATAATTCACACCAATAATTTATTAAAGAGTTTTAATAACTTCTAATGCATCCTTGTATACAGAATACATATATTTAACAATCTAATTCGATCAGATATCTTATTGCGAGAGGAAAAATTCATTTGTAGATGGTAGTAAAAAAACCAATTTAGTGAAAGGTTATTTTGATAATGGAACTCAACACCTGTTGATGAAAAAAAAAACAAAGAATAAAAAAATTAATGAGATTAAGCGTTTGGGTTACATGCTAATGTTTATGCATACTTCATTCACTTTTTGTGAGGGGTCATGTTAATTTTAACGAAAATGACGAATTAATCTAATAGGAGACAAAAAAAAATTTATTTAAAAGCTTAAAATTCCAAGATATTTTGTTCCACTTAAAAAATCCCTTTTCGTACATACCACAGCATTTTTAAAAGTAGCAATTTTTTTCTCTTTAGATATTAGTTTTTGACATGATTTAAGAAGTAACAGTAAGAAAATTAGCAACAGTGTAAGTGATAATCACAAAAGCGTGTTACCATGGTAATTGACATATTTCTCGACATTTATTGCTTAAATCGCTTTTACAGCTAGCGCTTATATATTATGTAAATATTCCATGTTTGTTTTTTAAGCCACAATATGGGTGGGGCTCGTAAACATTTTCCAGCCACTTGTGATTATAGTAAGCTCAATGAAAATTTATTACAAAATCGAAAGAATTCTGCGCCTTGAAAAATACATTAACACATTTAGAACCTTGAAAATGTCATTTTACAAGGTCCTTATCCATAAGTATGTAATTCATGCAAAACATTTTTTTTCCACGGCGCGAAAGAGAGATGCAGAAAAGAAAAACGCGCACAAGAATGTCCTTGTATGCTCCAGAGGATGCTAAACTACCAAAATTTAAAATATGTTTATGTTACACATTTCGCGCCATTGACTGAGCGTGAATTGTTGCAATAACTCTCAATTAAGTTTGTTTGCTTCTATTTAAACAATATCGCAAGAATTACACTGTGGATTTCTGGAGACGGATCAAGACATTTTGAACCACGACGGGATGTACAACACTTGGAGTCACACACAATGCTCGTTGTCCTAACTTCCACATTACACTAGAGCAGTAGCGCACACAGGAATTTTTCACGAGAGGGGGTCCGGAGTCGAAAGTTCACCAGTCTTGTATCATGCTCCTTTTGATTTTGTCGATTTTCGGGAACAAAACGCAGTAAAAAACTAATTATTGAATAAATAATTAGCATTAATTAATAAAATTAATCATTAATAACAAATATTTAATTAAATTTTACGTATTATATACTTAGAATTATAATCAATCGGAAAAAAATATCAAGGGCTTTGGGGAGGGGGTTCGAACCCCCCAGCCCCCCTTCCTTGTGTGCGCCACTGCACTAGATAATTAAGAGGCAAGTTAGAGAGTGCAGTGTATATATCTCATATTTCTCTAAATGATCTTCAGTTGATTTAATTTTTTGTAACACTCCGAAGCAACACGGGGCTATTGGCGACGGACCTTGGAATTTTGAACCAAAATGATGGTTTGAGCCAAATGATGTGGACGACACCTTACCCCCCCACCTCCTAACTTCAACATCAGTTTTACACTACTCCACTTGAGGATTGAAGGTTAAACTACAACAGTCTTTAGAGCTTCGTGTGATGGTCTGATACTATGACATCAATGGCAATCGCTAACTGCAAAGCTTTCGCGGCCCTCTCGCCTGTTTCGGCTTACTGAAGCTGATACTTTAACCAGAGATTATAGGATTTCACTTCATAAGAGAAAAACTGACAGAAATATGAATTTAAGAATGTAATCAAAATGCCTTGAATTAATTTTTATTAACAATATGCAACGACGGGAATATTGGAAAAATATGTGTCGTAAATGTCATAGTTAACAAAAATGTCCCAACTAACATTACAGAATTGTTTTGGAGATAAAAACCGACATTGGGTTCCTACGTTGTTTGTTTTGTCTGTTTTTGTTTCTGTTCCTACCCCTTGTGGTGTAGTAGTATTTTGTAACCCTGGCCATCGGAAATAAAAAAAATAAATAAAAACCTACATCCAGAGATGTCTTGAGGCATGGACCAACATAGCCTAGAACCTCGGTCACAATGGGGGGACGGGGTCTTGTCTTGTTCTCGACTCAATATTAATAAAATCATGTTTCGAATACTTTTAACAGTCAAATGTTACTTCAGGTTGTATTCTCCAAGAAACTGGGAAATTTGAAGGATATGTTTACAGGCTACATGAGATAGATGACCGTCGACCATGTATAGGCCTAGACCTACCACCATAAACCATCATTACTCATTCAGTCAAAAGGCGGCAATTGGTTGAGCCGGTATGTGTGATCGTAAATCATGCATCTTTATTTGTTTCAGGTTATTGTTTGTACGAGTATTTGACAACGTATGCTATGTACTGTCTACTTTTAAGAGTCATAGGTAGGGCCCACATTTGCGTAGAGGCTCAGGGGTCTCAAGAAGTCTTAAGACGTCCCCGACTGCATCAGAATCTTTGCTTGGATTTATTATTGAACGTAAAAGCATTCACAAAAGTTTTTGCCGAGGTACTTAGTAATTTTGAATCACTGTCAAATGACGAAGATAACACTTGATCTCTCTCGGATCCAGTGCAGGTTTATCCACTGGGCACTTGGATAAGGATCCCGGATAAGCTGGACTTTAACCAGATTTTCTGTTTAAAAATTCCGATCCTCCAATGCTGATGGGGCCTGTAGATCTTCTGCGCCCAGGGCCCGAATGAGCTCCAATTGGCACTCCTCAGATCTATTACTTTCCTAATTTCCGCACCATCACCATGCGAGGAAGTCTAGTTGAATTTCAAGGACACAACCGCTTTCATTATTCTGCACAACAATCAACACAAACAGCCAAATGGCCATGGACGCGAATTGGTGGCTGAGTTATTGCAGCTGAGTCATGTGGGATCAAGACATGCAATTAAAGACCCGCTGTGGTGATACATATTAAATTTGTCGAGGCTCTATTTCAAAATTATCAAATTCATCACCAATAGACCTTGACGACGGACAATCCATATAATGATATTTAAAGGAACTGAAACGTCCAACAAACCAGCTGGCGATCAGTCGGTGGGCACCAGCTGCAAAATTCGTTAACATTTTCCTTTTATTTACATGAGCCGTAGATAAAACAGAAGGAATGGCACCACATTCAAACCATTGACAGAATTATAACTATAAAACACATATCAATCCTCACTTTCGAATATAGGAGGTCGTTTGTACTTTATGGAAACGATTTTGATAATTTTTTTATCTCAATATATAGCGTACTTTTTGTGAAAATTTACTTTTATCTGATAGCTATGATTCTTGACAATAACACTAGCTCGAATGTTTCATGAAAGTAAATTTTTCTTAGTTCTGCCATGCAAATTTTACTCTATTTCTCTTGGACCGTTTTCCTAAGTCCGTTCAATGTTCTTGGATGCCGTTTTTCTAGGGATCGTTTTAATAAACCGAAAGCACAAAAGTTCACTGCAGAAGCGTAGGGTGATTTTACAGGTATTTCATGAAATGGGATCCACTTTATTCCTGTTTTAGATTCTTGCTTTGCTATGATTGATTGAATATTAACGTCGCACTGTTCAGCTACACGAGGGCTTTTGGCGACGGACCACGTAATTTTGACCCATACTCAAGTGACGTGGACGACGCCTGAGCTGGCACCCCCTCTCCTAACTACCACACCACACCAACGGGAGGACGTTTCAGCTCTCGACAGATTTAACGTGCATCGCTGCCCTACACGGCGGGTCTTTAGAGGTACTGGGCTCGAACTCATGACAAGGCAAGCCTATACCACTCGGCTACCGCGGCCACTCTTGCTTTGCTAAATAAGCGGCAGTTGACTTAGACGTGTGACAAGAGGCTTTGTCCAAACGAAGCTCAATTTCATCAGGATGAAGTTTCGTGGATATGTTTTCATTTTTACTTTCTGCTATATATTCGCTTTTTCCCTTTCAAATTTAATATATTATAAATACCTTTCAAATATAATGATCGAGATTTTAACACCGCTTTTAAATTTGTTGATACTGATATTTCTCCTTGGAAAGCGCAATTTATGTAACCTTCGAGCCATATATCCTCTTTAAGAGAGCCATTTTTAAAATAAATCTTTTATTTTACATTTTAATCAAAAGAAAACCTTAGCAGACGATTATTCTGAAGTTTCCAAAGTTTTATCTCAAAATGCAAATGAGAAAATGAATTATAAAATCGTATCCAAAAAGTGCGAACGACCTTCTGCATTTTTTTTTTAAAAAAAATAAAGGAATGAACTCGCAAAACACTTAACAAGCTTTTGAAAGAAAAATCATTTTTTTTTTAAAAAATCAAGTTGTAAGCACGATATTTAAAAAAGATCAAACCAATAGCTATAAACTCTGGAAACAGAGACACTTTTTTTAAGACAAAAAATGTCAAAATTTACAACACGCCAAAACTGGTCATGCTGCGAAATTTCTAGTCAAAACAAAAAACCGAGGAGACGTACTCACCCCACCTCAGTCGTTCAATGTTGATTAGGAGGAGTCACTATGTCGACAGCGTCCAACACTCTAATCCCTTCTGCCGTAAAAGAAAGCAACAAATCTCCTCTTTTCGAAGCCAAAATGATCGATACCGGAATTTCCCGACTGCAAACGAATCTGGAAAACGCCCGCTAATTGCAAAGGAAACTGAAATACCCCTGGGCGAAGGGGGAAGGGGATGTTGATTTAACGGGATCTCGTCACAACTGGCCCAAGTCTCTATGGCCCTTTCTCAAATGCATAGGACGACCTAATACTAATTATTTACAGAAAGAGATATAAACGTCACATCTGCAAATAGGTTAACGGAGACGGATAATTAAACACGAACGAATGTGGTTCTAGGTGGTTAATGTATGAGAAGATTCAATACTAACAGGCAAAACTAGTTTTCAGTCATTGGATGCGAGATAATCGTAAATATTGAAAATTTGATAACGATTCCTCCTGCTTTAAATTCCTTATACTTGGATAAAATGACGTGAAGGTCAGAGATTTTACGTTTTCAAAATCTTAATAATATAAATATGTATTATATAAAAGAGAAAACAAACGCCCTCATTCATTAAGATATATCTGGAACTATCAGACCAACAGATTTAAAATTTGACAGGCATATTCCTTTTCTTGAGTCGAGATCCGCTAAGAACGGGTTTGCGGAAATCGACTTCCATTGTGGCTTTCAGGGGGTGAGTGAGTGAATATTAATGTCGCACTGTTCAGCTACACGAGAGCATTTGGCGACGGACCACGTAATTTTGAACCATGGTCAAGTGACGTGGACGACACCTGAGCTGGCACCCCCTTCTAAGTACCACACCACCCCAACAGGAGGACGTTTCAGCTCTCGATAGATTTAACGTGCATCGCTGCCCTACACGGCGGGTCTTTAGTGGTACTGGGCTCGAACTCATGACATGCCTGCCATGATCCGATACGTTTTGCCACTGGGCTACCACAGCCGGGATTTTCAGGGGATACAAGGGCGTTAACGTTTGAGCTATTGGACTTACATACTTGAAATTTGACAATTATGTTTCTTCTATTGAGTAGATTCGCAAAGAGCGGGTTTTGCGGAAATCTATTTGAAGGGAAGGTTAGAGGGGGTGTAAAAGATAAATACACTTCCGTTTTAGAATTTCACGAATCCTGTCCTCTCTAAATCAAGAGACTGTCTATAAGAATGCTTTCCCCCTACGATTTGAAGCTCAATGCTAAGGTTCAGATATAGTCATACAACATCATGAAACATCCAGCGAAGAGGCTAGGTAATAGCTAATTTTATTTGTATATTTGATTTCAGTGTTTCACTAAATTCACTTTTGCAATCATACTCGTTTCTATGATTCTGAGTGAAAAGAGAAGTTTGAATGAGTTAATGTTTGTTAACGTTGCATTCAGAAGCAATAAGAGGGTTATTTGACAACGGAACTCGTAATATTTCGACCAACGGTCAAGTGACGAGGAGTGGATTTCAGATGGAGTGTTTCTTATCCCAGATTTTGTGTGTGTGTGCGTGCGTGTGTGTGTGTGTGTGGCTTAGTTACAACCATGTTTATAAAACCAAAAATCACAACAAAAAATTATAAAATAGGATTCCCTAAAATTTCGTCAATAGTAAAATTCAAGCAATTAAGAATATGACAGGGGGATGCCCGATCAGCCTTGCACCAATGACACTTTGGAATGACATTCCAGCCTTGTAGAAAAGTAAGAGATTTGATGTGACCACTTAAAAAACCTGATAGAGCCATCTACTGATTCCTAGGAATATTGAGCTGGTGACACCAACGAGGTCTTTCCCCAAAATACCAAGGGTGAGCAGGCCCCCCAAATGTTTTAATTTGTGACGGACTCACGCGTCTTTTCTTTAACATGTTCTTTGGGTCCTTTGGGGCCATAATTAATGGCAACTCTTTTCCAACCAAATCCAAGAAGTTGAAGTGTAAAAGAAAGATGCAAATTGGGAAGCTTTTAAATATCAGAAGTTAGAGTAAGCGGAATGGCAATTAGAGGAATGTAAACAGCTCGTGGTTCTAGATTAAAGTTGTAGATATCGTTACGGGGCGAATAGTAGGATTTATACGTGAAGAGAGCTATCGAATCAAGGCGCATACCATTGCACTCGAGTCATTGTACGGTTTCATCTAGGTGTTATAATCGTTAATTCAAACTACATCAAGGTAGGATTGATTATTTAATATTAGTATCGGCGATGTTATTAGAATTGAGTTTTTATGAGAGTCAGTTATTGATAGTGGTCCGGATTAGGTTGATTTGTTATTATCTATATATTGTGTGTTGTGTGTTTTGCCATCGTAGATTCTCTCATAAATTATTATAATCTAATTTGTTAAAGCTTTAAGTTGAAAATTTTAATAAAGTTATATTAAGATTATGTATGACTCTAGTTCTTCCGTTAATCCTACACCACTATATATATATAGCTCACGCTGATACCCAAAGAGATAATCACCCCAGGGCGGATTATCTATGCTTTTAATTAAATATAGTTCGGTCAAAGTTAGACAAACGTTTCCCTGTCAGCAGTACCAGACTTCGCCAAATTATAGGCTGCCTAGTTACCATTCAATCTAAATGGGAAGGGGCCTATTGAAAATACATAGAGTAGCGAGAAGAAACCTCAACAGATTTGATGTGCATTAGCTTATCAACACAGCGGACCTTTAATCGCGCAGGTCTCGAAAGAAACAACGCAGGTCACGTGATGGCGGCTATTACCACTGGATTACTCAATATCTCTTCAAGAATTTTAAAGTAAAAGCCTTTGTTCAGTTTCTGCATTACTTAGTTTCGGCAGTGACCAACACCCAGGTACAAATAAGAAACGAAGAATGATTTATCAAAATACATAAAAAGTATAGCCTTTCGAAGAAAATATTTTCAAGGAACGATCACAATCGTTAAACTACACTACCCCCTCCCACATAGGATTGATTCGAAATAAGGGAGCTCTTCCTCGAAGCCCGCGGCGCTTCAATTATACCATTACAGACGACCCTACCGGAACAAAAAAAAAATCGCCTACCCTCTCTGAGATCTCACGTCAAGATAAATAAGACATTACACACCTGTACACTCTATTCAAATGCAATTTGCGAACGCAGGCTGTTTTATTATTAACAAAACTATTCATCGTCGTACGGTCTCGGTTAATACATGTAGGTGTTGAAAAATTACGAGTAAGACTCCAACCGATGAAGAATTCAACAAAATAAAATTCCTGTGATTGATCCATCGTTGAAATATACATATTAATTTAAATTTATAATGAATACATAATAATATGCAATAACCAAATCCCACTAGTTCCGGGTTTTTTTTTTTTTTTTTTAATTCTGATCATCAATAGAATACATTTTGCAAATGTCAATTTGGCTGATGGATTGCTTCAGTGTAGGCCTCCATAAATGTTCTAAAAAAGAACAAGGTGGATCATCAAAACTTGATGAAGAATCCGATAGCATAATACGTGGGTAAGGAACTTTATGAATGTAATTAGCCACCATTCACATAAAATTGTAGACTGAAATAGCTCGCGGATACCCCAATAGCCACGGCAAGGTTCAAGTCCAGACATGTCCTAGTTCATCAAAAACAGTCTATTAGAATAAAGTGGGCTGTCACATATTAAATTTGATTTAGTCTCATAGTTCTTTCTTAGTGAGGAATTCAAGAGAGAAAATTAGAGGTACCCATTCAAACGCTGTCATTGCCATGAGAACCGTGTCCAGAACTACGCAAGTATCTCTCAAATACGGTTCAAGAGTGTTATAAATTAATATGATTTTAATTCACATCGCTCTTTAAAATTGCAAACGACGTGTAACTGACGGCCCGAACCATCCATTAGTGTGAGAGGGTCAGAAGGAAGATTAGTCATAGTCAATGCAAACTTTGTTTATTAACAATTTTCAACAAAGACAAATCTAACAACCCAAACTAAGAAATGCACCAATTGTTAAATATGGGAGCAATAGTAAGGTAGACGAGATACTAGAAGAATAAAAAATAAATCGGATCACTTACGTCCCCAGGCAATAATCCTTCTAATTCAAATCGACCTAATCTAATTTAACTATTAATTGACCAAATCGTCAACCATAATATTAATCAAATAAGCTACAAAGTGCTCTCGCCTCGCTTCACGTTAATCACGGCTAACCTCTGGCAGTCTAACCTTACTATTCTCTAACTCGAAAGTTTTATCTTTAAATACAAGCCTTGATTTGCATAATCACATCTTCTTCGGAGGAGGAATGTTTTTAATAGAATAATTTTTAAAGACCCATTATTCCCCAAGAGGATTATTAGTAGGAAGAACGCGAATAGAGCCGTTACAGACGGACCTCTTAATTTTGGTGAGCTCGGTTAACCAGCAAGGGCGACACGTAATCTAGTACCTCACTCCAAACTTGTACGGACAACGTTCATCAGCCCTCATACACGGCGGATTATCAGTGGCATCAGGGGATTGGAATACTCTATTCAATAATGCCGGACATTGGTTCGCGCCCATGACTCTTGGCTACCAGGGGCATGCGATATTAATTAAATAAATAGTTAAATCAGTATAGTTTAAATTGTGAACCAACGTCCTATTAAAAAATACACGAGAGCTATTGCCGACGGACCTCGTAATTTTGAACTTCGGTCAAGGGATGAGGGTGACACGTGAGCTATCGAACGTAATAGAACATAAAGTGCAAAAAAAAAAAACACTTATTAAACATTCATGTGATTTCATGTAAAATTTTATGCGAATTTCCTTATGCACTTGTCACAAAGCAAACTCACGCAATGTACTCTACTTTTAGCCAAGAGAATATAACTATTTTTCAAAGCACACAATATTTTGCAAGGAACATATTTCAAATTACTTATCACCAATTTTCAAAACTTGACCATCACAAAAACAAATCACGAAACTGTTGAATTTAAAACTAAATTAAAAACCATTTTTATGATCCTATTTATCATTACTTTTTATTGCACACTCACGCCTATTCCTCTGTAAGCATATTTTTTTCTCATTTCTTTTAACGAGGAAAACTGTCATATATAATTTTACTGTGCAACTGCCGCAATTCTATGCAAATTGAAACCGTGTCGAAACAGCCCTTTTGACGTCACAAAAGCCTCCGTTGCCACGTCATTTGACTAAAAACGTGATCCGCTCGGTTTGAGACCGTCCAAATCACACATTTGAACAAAAGTCAATGACTGTGGCAGAACAAGGTACAGATCAGCCGTGATTCTATAGATTTTTATTATCAGCCCTTTTTATAGAGATATTTTGTTAGCATATCAGCTTTTCGAATGCAACATTCGTGTTCTAAAATTACCTCATTCGAAACGCAGGTGTTTTCGTGTGGTGTATCTCAAAAAAAAAAAAGGAATACAAAACTTCGCGTTGATATATGCAAGAACATTTATAATGGAAACAGCTGAAAGGTGAATTGACTAGGTACATAAGCATGCCTACTACCATTATCATTATTTATTTATTGATATTGTAACGTGCAGGCGAAAATGCGATAAATATATATCTGCAAAGCTTATAGCACAATAATTTTAACTATAAAAGCGCCTGCTGCATTAACGTATGATTCGGAGAGTAAAAAAGCCTAGAACTTACTAATATTTAATTCAACATTCCATAAATATCTTCAAACTCGTAACATATCCCACTCAAAAAAAATTTAAATTGTATTACAATGTAGATATGCGACCCACCGAGCATTTTTAAGTGGTCCGGTCATGGCCCATTGCTCTGAGAAATTTACTTATTTAAGAACATTGTATTAAAAATTTGGAGGGAAATTCTTCGTCAAGAAATCAAATATATTAGTTTTGCTTTTTGCTGTCGATGTCGTATGGGTACGAATTGATATTCTTTTTCTATTTGGAACGATTACGGTTAGTGATAACGGACAACAGTGGAGTAGCGACCATTTTATGGGTGGAACTAATTTTTAACTATCTTTCATATCTTGCAAGCGAAAAATATTCGAAGAAAATATATCAAGATTATTGGGAGGTTGCTATTTTGTAGTGAAAACAAACATGGATCAGTTAAAGTTTCAGTTAAGCTTCGTGACAAATCAGTTTGATTTGTCAGGGGAGTGGTATATATTTAAAAAAATACCAATAAACAGGAAACATTCAATGACACTTTTCCTCGATCTCTTTCAAGAGGTGATAAATAGGCTTCCTTGAATAATCTTTGCAACCGCAACAAAAACATTTCGTCAGTGGTAATATCACAGCGGTAACAAAGACATCCTATGAAGTTTGTTATATTGTTGGTAATTCATATGAAACCGTTTGCTGATGCAGAAATTGTGAAGGGGTGTTTCTTAAATGCTCCTAATTTAGTGTTAGTGACACAAATAAAAATATAAAAAATTAAAAAAACAAACAGGGGTTATGTTTTGATCAATTTTCCACATTTTAAATTTCCAATGTTATCTTGATCTTAAAGCGTTTCTCCCCCTTTTATCCTCATGTCGGGGCCCGCGTCAAATAACTAACATATGTATGAGGCCCTACAGAAAAAAATGATTAGAGCCTCTGATGTAGATACACTTTAAAACGGTCTCAGTAACCAATATACATTGAAATAGTTATATATAGCAGAGTAAACAGGCATTGAGGCGTAAATATTTTTTAAATAGAAGGCAAAATTAGAAGCATGTTCGTACTTCAAATAAACAATTGAAATATTTAACTTGGTTTCAATTTTATTCAGAATCTTAAGAAAAAAATCTGGACCAAAGAATAGGCCTAACGTAGAACATGAACATAAAATCTACGGAAAGGCTGAAAGATAAATATTTAATACATATCGAAATATTAATGTGAAAGTAAAATAAACATAAAATATCAAAATCATTTTACTACACACAAAACCAAATAGAGAAAAACAATTTGAAGGAATCGGACAAAAATGTGATCTCCCATTCGTCATAGAATTCTGAATACTTTGATCCTTGGCTTAAAGTCACTTTTTGGATATTTGATAATATGTGAATCAAAATAAAAACTAATTTATTTTTTAAAATTAAGATTTACTTAATATTTCGAAACCAAATTTAACTGTATCACAAAAAAAAACTTCAAGCAAGTATTTTCATTATTATAGCACATATTTTTTTCAAAATTAAGCTCATTGCAGGTGAAAACAGACATGAATGACGATGCTAGCACAAAAATAAAAAGCACCAATTCACAAACTTTCAATTTTACATAAAAGAATATAGAATAAGAATCTATCTCATAAAGGCCAGTAACTGATAACAAGAAAATCTCCAACAACCTCGTCAACCTCATAATCATAAAGAATTGTTATAAACAAAAAAATGGCATTAAAACCTCATTAAGTTGCATTTATAAATAAACAACCGAAAATTATCAATCAAATCTAAAACTGGCTTCATATACACACAAGCACATATAGTTAATTTTAAAATAACACATTACTCATATGTCAAACGTGACATTCCACATCGTTGAATTGTTTGAGATAATAACATTCACCACATTAAACTCTTTGTATGCTTTAATTAAACCAATTATTATTAATTAACTTATGGAACAATCTATCGAAAGTCTTTATTAATCTGGTACATTTTCTTAATTAATCCCTAAGTACCCTTATCTGATGTTTGAAAAGCCAGCAATCAAATAATATGTCAACAATGCTCCGAGAGATATCACCTTGAGGCAATGGGACAAATTCGCGGATACAGCTTTATCTTTCCAAAACTTAACTAAGGATAAAAAAAAAAAAAAGGTTGGGGTGAAGGAAAAAGTGCTCAGTAGAAGAGTACAGTAACAATACCCCCTATAGTTACCTAAAAAAGCAGAAAGGTAAAACCCATGAACAAAACAAAAAAGTGAAATAAAAAGACCTCTTAATGATGGGTTGGACACAAAAGGTGATGATTCATGTGCCAGGAGGGAATGCACCTTGGGGTTTAGGTAGGGGGGCATCGTTCTTTTCTCTTCAAGGTCGTTCTATAAAAAAAAAAAAAAGGTTCGAATCAATGCCCACGATTACCTTCTTTGCTTATTTTCCCTCCCCGTTTTTGTAACCGCAAAACTAGTTTCATCCGATTGGAAGACAGAAAATATGATGGAGATGAATATCCTCTTCGTAAATTGAGGTAGAGTTCAATTAGGTTTTAAAAGGTCGTTTTCTTTTCTACCCTTTACACTTACACGTCTTCAATTTAAATCCCCCGTTTCTCAAAAGTGTTACGTTTTATCTGATCCTATACAAATTTCTGGTAATTGTTATTTCAAATTGTTCGGTAAAACGGGTGTGTCAAAAATTAGTGACTAAAAAGTAAAGGAATTTAAAAAAACGAACAAAAGTACCTTGTTTTCTACTAAGACTTGGCATCTCAAAATGATTTTCGAGAAATAGAGTCGGTTGATATTGGCTTGCATTAGAATCGCTCATAAACAAAATATTAGCAACCTCATAGGTAATTCTGGACTGCGTTTAAGAGACGAGGACAGTAGCGCATGCAGGAATTTTTCAGAGGGGGGGGTCCGGGGTCGAAAGTTCACCATTCTTGTATCATGCTCCTTTTAATTTTATCGATTTTCGGGAACAAAACACAGTAAAAAACTAATTATTTAATAAATAATTAACATTAATTAATAAAAATAATCATTAATAACAAATACTTAATTAAATTTTACGTACTATATACTTAGAATTATAATCAATCGGAAAAAAAACAAGGGCTTTTGGGGGCGGACTCCCCCCCACCCTGTGTACGCCACTGGAAGAGGATGGTACTCTATATCGAAAATTAAATTTTCATATTGACTGGGCATATGTTTGTAATTATTGCACGATTGAGGCGCGAGATTTTTTTTATTTGAAAAGTATTTCGGGTGTATTTTTAACTCATGTCTAAGACTTTCAATGGTAGACGTCTTATTAATGTCAAAAATAAAATTGAGAAAGGTAAATTATTGCTTTGATTTTTTATTAAAATTGCACTTTGAAGCTACGTTATGGCATTTAGTGACAGACCTCAATAAATTCTTGGGGGTGCGAAATTCTTCGTTTAACTACCAAACATGTAATTTAGAGATAGCCTCACATACATTATCATACTATAAACATATATATCCGATCAAAAACTCTTATTTAAATCAGCTTCATTAGAATCTCTCAACCCGAGATAGATGTAACTAAAATAAGGCCCAAATTGAAAATTGAACAAGAATTTCGATTTAATCCATATCGAAGCCTAAAGTCTGACTGGATGTATCATTATTATCGTCAGTTAATATATAGTTCAAATGTAATCTTTTTTAGATGCATGGGCTTTCAATTTCATAGGCTTAATTCATGATATCATAATCACATGATAAATTCAGTCATGTTTCTAGTTCATGCGCCTCACTTGTTGCATTTTGCAGAAACTTACACATTTGTAAATAATGATTATGTCCATGTAGGTTCAAAGAATGCACTTAAAAGTACCTGAATCAAGAAATTTTGAAACATTTCTTGAAGAATCTTAATATTTGCACAACTTTATCAAATAATCGAAATCGAAACTGTTGATTCATTGATTGATTGAATATTAACGTCGCACTGTTCAACTACACGAGGGCTTTTGGCGACGGACCACGTAATTTTGAACCATGGTCAAGTGACGTGTACGACACCTGAGCTGGCACCCCCCTCTCCTAACTACCACACCACACCAACGGGAGGACGTTTCAGCTCTCGACAAATTTAACGTGCATCGCTGCCCTACACGGCGGGTCTTTAGTGGTACTGGGCTCGAACCCGTGACAAAGCAAGCCACGGTCCGATACCTATACCACTCGGCTACCGCGGCCTCGAAATCGAGAAACTGTATCTGGATTTTACAAGTGCAATGAAAAGTGCAAGTATAAAGTTAGCTTTGAATTCAACAGATAATACCATTAAAATCATATGATCATCTTGAATCTAGCCCGTAGAACAGGATTACGCATTTTATCACAATTCGAAATTCACAACACAACTATTGCTAACAGCCCTCTGTCATTAACCGACCACCTACGACCGGATTCTTGCCCACAATTTCCTCGCAATGTTTTTTACACACAATGAAGCAAGGTTCATTAGCCAGTTACACAAAAAGTCAGCACATGCACCAAATTACGCAGAAAATGATTATATAACAATGCAACGCTTCGATACATTGCGCAAATGTAAATGGCACCCAAAACCCAGGACCATCACAACTAGGAAAGAAACAGTCATCACTGAGTGTTGTTGAAAGAAAACTTAATTCGCTTAGTCACAGAGGGCAGAGGTGAAAGTACTAAATTTCCAACAAAACAGGTTGATGACCCACTAAAACATCTTCAAAGAAGAGACCAGCTCTACTTTCTTTTCTCCATTCGGCAGACAATGAATACCAGCATGCATTATATCCCCTTAACCTACCCACAAAAACATAAGGCGCATATTCGTTTATATGGCACGTGATTCTAGTTCCATAACTGTGGCGGATTATGAAATAAGGTTCTTCTGCGATCACAGTGTATCATTAGAATCTGTACCTACGTATGGATGGGGCGATTTAATAATGGGGTAGGACCAGTTTTCGACCAATAGGGATTACTCGGATTATGTCAGACAGACAAAGACTTCGTGATGGTAGAGGTTGGAACGAGAATTTTTAAAAAAGGGGCTGTTCTTTCTTTACTCTTCCGTTGAATGGCTATTGGAATACAATAATATAGTCGACAGTAATTTGAGAATGACTGATTATTATACTTTCCATATCAATGGAAAAAAACTAGAACGAGATGCTTAAAAGATATTATACAGAAGAACAGTTATAAAATAAAAGTAAAGACTCCCTTATCAATTAAGGTTTTTCAAATAATGCATGAACATAAAACACTTTTTTTAAGCGTGGTAATATAATTTCAGGATACATATATAACTTAGTATTACATTTTGAAATTCCAAAGTTATCTCGTCAATCCAAGAATACATTATAATAAAAAAAAAATTCCACAGATAATTTTTTTAAAAAAAATTTTTAATTTTATTGAAGATACAGGGGAAGACCTAGATCAAATCCCATTTTCCCAAAACGCAGTCAAAAACAGCCTTTCAAAATTATGTAAAATTATGAATATAAAGCTAAGCAAAAAGCCAAACAGAGGTAAACTTAAAGACATGAATTTAACCCGCTTAGTACAAATGTTATACATATACTTCCAAGTTATATATCATGACTAAGTGTTTCTAATAAGCGTATTTGTTACTGTTATTAATTAATAACGCCGCTGTTGACAGTATTTTAGTTTATTACAATGAGTCAATAAATCGCGCACGTTCTGCACTCCCAAGACATGACTAGAGCGCTCGCATTATAACAGGCGTTGGTAGCGCGAGCAAGCGAAGTTTATGCACATGGTTGGAGGGGGGCAAAGTTGCAGTCGGAGTAGTTTTGAGGGAGGTGGGTTGAGGGGTACTGGGCTGCTCTCAAATGACAAAAGGGGCTAGGAATTCATCATACATATATAATTTTCGAAACAAAAGCTACTCAAGTGCTAAGTAAAGTTAAGAGTATTTTGGTAAGAAAAGCCTCTGCATTGTGTGTGTGTGAATATGAATATCTTTTAATAACACAGTTACTCCAACAAATTTGACAATTCTCTAACTAATAAATATTTTTACCGCATCCCTAACACTTACAGAACCCATGCAGCAAATGGCAGCTGATCAAATAAAAATGTCAAATGGAAGAGAAAAAAGGCGAAACACTTAATGAATTTTTGGATTTTTATTGCAACATATTTCTCATTTCAATAATGGTAATTTTAAAATACTACAAATGAATTAAATTGAGAATTAATATTATTTATTGTAAGGAATGAAATAAAATTTAATTTCTTTAGAACTCAAAAAAAGACATTATGCCACTTAAAAGATAAAGCATAATGTGCAAAATTGTATCAAATTTTAAAATTTTTTAATTGTACTACAGTACATAACTGCATCCATAACAGAATCCTATCTGCAAACACTCCTTCTATTCTGGAAAATATAGAAAAACAGAAACATCTAGTGTTAATTTTTGGCGTACATGTAACGATCTCAATTTCCACATTTTATATCTAAATAGAAAAACACTACAGCGCTTGTTAATACATTGTAAAAAGTGAGTGCTTGATTTAATGACCCATGAACCAATTTTGGATAATTTGCGCCAGATCTTGGAACTTAAGAGCCATAACTATAATTATTAATACTTTTGTGACGTTAATATTTATCCACTTCAAAAGATGCCCAGACCTGCCAAAAGACGTTCTTCAAAACTGATAACTCTGGAAAAATGTAATATACAAGTAGGTGATATTTTTAATCGTAATTCTGAAGAAATGGTGAAAACAAATGCAATACTTCGCCTTCATATTTAAAACATTTAATTAAACTACTATCCAATACGACTTTTAAGGGTACAAAAAAAAAAACTATATCTCGTTTATATGATATCACAAGAAACAAAATTAACTTGTTTAAACTAAGCGATGACAAAACCCATTAGGAATAAAGAATTCATGATAGACAGCATTTGTAATTGAGCAGACGTGACATTTGCAATTAGGAATTTTAATTGGAAGGAAAACCCTGTTTTGATATTTTAAAAATGTAGTCACTAATTAACTTAACAGATTGCATAAATTTTTAATGTTGCATAATGCTACAAATTGCTACAAATGAGATGTATTCCATCAGCAAATTTAGAGAATAACTTCTTGAAAAATTTTCCATTTGGAAGAATGTTATTTCGGGTAATAAGACAACTACTATTTTGAGAATATAGAATCATTACATTAAACAATTAGCAAGCTCAACTGTTAATTAAAAAAGTTTACACGACAGTTGTACGGTTTGAATATTACCGAAAACAAACTTAATAGTTTTCAAATTGTGAAAGTGGTTTAACATAACTCAAATCATTATCATCATTTTTATCAAAGGGTGTGAATGTGTAAATTACTCAACTAAACTCAGTGGCGCAACAGATCATAGAGGACCAAGGCCTACTGTGCCAATCTCAGTTTTCGTGGCCTTGGGCAATGGGGGGTTATGAGCAGATGTTCGGTCAGGTGGTCAGTCTACGCGAAAGCCCCAGTGTTTAGTTCCCAAGCAAGCTTGGTACTCCTTTATCGAACCACTGAAGAGGTGAAAGGCTGAGTTCCCCTTGCCCAGCCGGGGGTTTGAACAACGGACCTGTGGCGTGGAAGCGCGATACACTATCTCTGGGCTTCATATATATTATTAGTTCCAAAAAATATAGTTGAGACACCTGTTATTGATTCGATTTTTTTTTACGTCGCACTTTAGAGCAACACGAGGGCTATTAGCAACGGACCTCTTAATCTTGTGCCTCGATCAAGACGAGTGAGCCTCAAGTGACGAGGACGGCACCTGAGCTGGCATCCTTTTTCAAACTTCTACACTACACTAAATGAAAGGACTTTGAGCCACGACAGATTTAACGTTGTGACATCGTCGATGGTTGTGAATGCCCATCTTTCGATTCACGATAAGTGTTATGGTTTCACCAGCTGTTCAAGGACAAGTACGACCCCATCGATTGTCCCTGAATTTTTACGATCCACCAGCTGTAAAATGACCAGTGCACGTGGCCATGGGACCATTGTTTATTGTCTGAACTCAGGGAGTGAAGACAGACGGGTCACCATAATGGTAAAGTAGAGCCGGCGCTCCATTGACAATAGGCGAAGCCTATCTTAAAATAATCATGTCGTCTTTTCTGGTGTTGAGTGACGGGGATACTAGAAACAGGTGGCGTGATGGACAAGTGTGTCCAGATGTTGGACAAGGAACTATGGCGCCTTGGGCCAGACAGCTCGGGTGTGTTTTGGCGTGTTATGCGCAAATAGGACTCTAATGAGGTTGTGGGAGAATTTTGTGACCTGCCAATAAGAGGGACGAGGGGGAGAATTTTGTGACCTGCCAATAAGAGGGACGAGGGGCGTGTTGTGAACACACCCCTGGTGTTTAAAAGGGTTCTTTTTCAGAGGAGAAGGGGGAAGACGGGAGAGAGCGAGGAGAAGGGAGAGGAGACGGAAGGAGAAGAAAGAGACGGCAAAGGAGAAAAAAAGAGAGTCGGAGAGAGAGAGAGAGAGCGGAGCCCGCCTTGTATGGAGAAAAGGGCTGAGTCCGAAAATTGGAGAAAAAAAAGACGATGAACGCCGGTGGCGTTGAGAATGGAATATGAACTGACTACACCGGCTTGGCAATATTACTTCATTAAGAATTGTTTATCAAATAAACAATATTTTTTTATTTCTATGTGAAGCTGTAAAGAACTATTTACTGAAGGATAGCTATACACGACGTTACAACGTGCATCAGCTCCTTTACACGACATCGCAAGTGCACCAGTACTCAAACTCACGGCTCGCCGACCAAGATTTAATGGCAATGATCACTGTCACAGCCCCACACACCTATTATTAAAACTAATAAATAAAAAAAACAGCAGCGAAGTATTTTAAAATGTTACTTTTTTTGTTTAGAAAACGTGCGTTTTAAAAATGTTAAGTGAAAACAATATTCAAAAAAAAAAATCCAAATGTTTATTGTTGTAAATACCACTTCCAAAATTGCACTATTGTAATTCAGCGTTATTTTTCAAAAAAAAAAAAAAAATGCCAGACATAAAATGACAGTTAAAAGTATACTAGCTGTCAATCTAAAAACATAATTTGTTTACGAATAAAAATTAAATCAGAAATATTCTGCAAAATATTCGAATTCATCCAGAAGGCCAGGCAATCTCCAAGCATGCAAAAAATATCGAAAATACAGTGGCATTTTTCAATCCACTGAATTTTAAAAAAAAAATTGCCACGACAACCTTCAAAGTAAATTTTAAAAAGTGCAACCTCGCACATGTTTATGCCAAACACTTTTAATCTTTATTACTCAACATTCTTTGGCATTTAAAACAACTCCCCACCGACACAGTTCAAAAATGAAAAGATAAAAAGTCCTAATAACTTTTTAAAACAAGGTTTTCTTATAAACACGCCACTTAACGTTGAAATATTGCACAAGCCCACTAGCATTACTTCACTACATAGCAAGACACTCGGGTGTAAACACCGCGTGCTTCGAGGTAAACAAGCTAAGCCTTACTCTCTACCACAAGATTCTGACCTGACCGTCATTTTTTGACGGGGATGAAAGACGGGGGGCAGCCATCTATTTTCAGCCTCACCCCCACGCGAGAGCTGTTAACCTCCTTGAAAGAAAGAGAAGGGTGTGTGTAAAGTTCGGGAGCTATGCTTTATGACATACGGTTGGAATCAAATGGAAGAAGAGAAAAATAAGTTAATGGTAGTACAAAAACAAGATAAGATTTTGACTGTGAAGATGGCTTAAAAGTTCAGTCCTCATATTAACCAAAGAACTCCTCAAATGTTGGATTAAAGGCGATTTAATCATGTCAATTACACACAAAGTTTCTGCGAGATGTGTCAAAGGTTTATTTGTAATATATTTCAAATCGATTTTACCGTACTAAAATATTGATTTTTAGAGACCACCTTATAACTTAAGAGTGACGAAATATTGTGAGAGAGAGATTAACAATCTTCTTATCTTGGGCTGTAAAAGTTTCATTCTAATCAACTCTGTAGATAATGGGCTTAATTCATGTGACATCATAGTCACATAACTGCAATCATATGTTTTCAGCCAATCAGGTCACATACTTCGCTTTGCCAACTTTACAGAAACTTCTTTTAAAAGGTACATGTTCTCTTGTCAGCAATAATAATGCTTACAACTAAACAAAATGCACTTGATTTAATAGTACACATATAATTTATGTTGTTTAATTTTGGAAACCTTCTTGAATAATCTTAATACTTCAACATCTAGACTAAATTATCAAAGTAGAAATTGTACATAGAACAACAAGTGCATGTCTAATGGCAGATTTGAATTCAGTGGAAAACACACGTGACTGTATTTATGTGACCGTCATGAATTTACCCCATTTGGCTCCAACACAGTTCAATGTTTTCATATTCCAAGTTATAGAGAGATATGATGTTTTACAAATTTGAGGTGCTTAAATTAGTTATAATCATTTAAACACATTAATTTGAAAAAAAATCCATAGTTTCCCGAAATATCAAAATTTAATAAAAGATTGCTTATATATATGAAGGCCATTTTTTTTATATTACTCAACATAAGATCGTGAATAAATTCCTTTGGTGAGTTGACAGTTCTACACTGGTGTAAACATTCCCTGCTTCATTTTTTTTCAAAATAACAATAAAATATCTAACTAATAAAGGAAATATGAAATTTGAATTTAAAAGCGCCAAAATTTGATTTCCTTTGGGTTTCGAACTGGTGACATACAAATATTTCCTAAAAACTAAATGTTAAAGAATAATGTCATAGAGCATGAGGAAATACAATATGTCACAGATAATCCATTTCTTTTTTTTTTCTTTCAACAGTCAGAAATATTCACACAGAACTTCAAGACTATACATCCTTAGTTAAGGTCGAATGAACACAACAAACTTGTCAACTTTATACCAAATTACTTTCCACGCCTATTGACAGATTGCATGTAAGACATCCATTCAATAGGATTGTTCAATTTATCAGCGTGATTAACTTCATATACGTTGTCGTTGAAGACGTACTGATTATCATTTACATGATACGAGGAATAACTAAATCCAGACTAATTATAAAAATCTTAAGTTACAAACTGTCGTCCACCATTTTAAATTAATAAATGCTAATCCTATGGAATTACTAATTATCTCAAATTTAGGTTACTGTTTTTATCTAAATGACAAATTACAACCACACAAAAGGAAGTATTATCTGTTTACTTCTACCAGAAATTTTCCAAATATTATCTGTTTACTTCTACCAGAAATTTTCCAAAATACTTTTACATCTTTTTAGCTGAGTCATTTATGGATTTTCAAACATTTTTTTTTTTAAAATTAGAGGAAAAATTTTAACAGATAGGGTAATACCTGAGCTGGTAGCCCCATCTCCTAACCAACACCACACCAAAGGGGGGATGTTTCAGCCTCGACATATTTAACGCGCATTGGCCCCCTCCGCACGACGAGTCTTCAAAGGTACAAGCTCGAACTCATAACATGCCAGCCACAAGTCCGTTAAGTCACTACCACGCTACCACGGCCACCCGTATTCTTACGAAGACGAACCAGAAAAAAATATTTCAAAACATTGAAAAACATAAAACTGTGTAAAAAAATTAAGGAAATAAAAATCTTTCTTTAATTAAAGTGGATTTTTATCATCCTGCTAATTTTACATTTTCTTTAAAACGACTCAGTTCATCTATTACATAATTGATATAATGTGCAAAAAAGCCGTAGAACAATCGTGACCTAATTATAGAAACCTAAACATCAAATTACATCTTCGTAACCTAGAACTACATCTTACTTAATTGAAAGAGAATCCGTATCGGACATCCATCAATAAAAACAGCTTTCTGAATGATTAATCTCGGTTTATAAATATTGCATTTATTTCTCTTTTTTCCAAGAAACTAATTAAATCACCAGGTAATCATTTGTATACATTAAGTAACATTTCTTCAAATAGGAAAAAGGTTAAGTTGTTTTTTGAAAGGCAAAAAGATTACAGTCAAGGAAAAAGAATTAACAATTGGCCACATATAGTTGATAGTTTTGCATCATTAACCCTATTGTAGAATAATAGAGTAGTTAACTAACCGAATTATAAAATGTCCCTTTTATACAATTAAAGAATTAAAATTGAAAAGAATTGTGTGTACAAGTAAGATACCTGCAACTTATCGATTATCTTCGGTCACATTTTCCTTCAATCTTTTCCGGGACGCTTGTCAACATTATTTCACTTCGGATTTCCTTCCCTGTAATACCACGATTTGCAACAAACAGCCCTTTTACACGGAAGGTCTTCGGTGGCTTCGGGGCAGGGGCGTAGCTACCGCCGTATCAATGAGACGGGGCCCCCAAGCTACAAGGAGCTCCAACATGTGCAACGACAGTATCAATTAACAGGGCTTTCTTTTCTAAAAAAGGGCCCCGAAGGAGTTTTGATACGGGGAACTAGATGGACTACCTAGCTAACTCAGAACTAGCTACGCCAGTGCTTCGAGGCCGAATTTGTGGTTATAACCATTCGACTACTTGTGACCAAATACCTCCGCGTATAAAAATTTTTATATTAAAATATGAATTCTATATATTTAAGTTTCCAAAATAAGTTCAATCTTTCTTACGCACGTACACTCAAAAATTAATTGCCTCTATTTAATCAAAATTCATGCGATTATTTTAAAGATTCCTAAATCCATTTCTTAAACATTTGAAGAAAAAAAAAGCAACAGCAAATACAATTGGCATCGGCATCGTCTTTTGGCATTTAAAAAAAAGTCGACCGGAGAAAAACAACTGGAGATAACCAATAAGAACGGAATATGTTGATTGATCACACTTTAAGTATATCCTGATCATTAACTATCTATCACAGTAAAACAGCAACAATTTTATTATGTAATCTAACCATCGACTTCCCACTACACGACCCAGAATTAAGATTCAGCAACTATCTTTATATCTACAAAATAGCACACACACAGGTTATGAATCTCATCACCAAATCTGCCCGCCAAGCAATGCATCTCAATCTAACCTTTGATTCCTCGAAAACACCATCAGACACCTGTTTGTATTAAGGCTATGATCATCTGTGTGAGCACTTGAGGCATGGACATTTCCATCGCAGCCAAAGCAGAACGGAGCGCGCAAATGACCTTGCCCTACCATTGGGGAATGAAAATACAAAGCAAGCGATTGATGTTTAATGTCCAGGGAAAACAATGAATGCGGGACGCGGAAATGTGAATCCAGGATAATGACTTCCATCAGGTGAAGCCTCAGTCTAATTTTCTTCCCTTTTTGAAACAGCTTTGGCCCCGAAAGTAGCGAGCAACTTTCCGCAGGAAACAGGCTGCAGAGTGATAAGACGGGGCAGGGAGGGAGGATTTGACAAGCTGAATGAATCATGTTTTAAAGGATCTTTTTTTTTAAGGGGAAAAAAACACGGCACACTACTACAGTGTTTGTGTTATACTTTCGTGCGAGAAAACAAACAAGCATGCGCAACAGTTTTGACGCAAACACGATAATTTTAGAACACATTACACAGGTTTCTTATTTATTAGTCGACTTGTGAGGTTGGCTTCACGTAATTTGAAAGTTGAATACTAAGCATCAAAACAATTTTCTAGATAATAAAACGTCCCAAAATTAATGATACTTCATGATGTAGCTTTTTTTATAGAAAACATTGCACGTTTTTCTATTCTATCAAATAGGCGTAATACATTATTTATAATGCATTTTATAAGAGAAAGAAGTCTTTTATGCTTTTTACAGACAGACAAGACAGTCACCCTTTTGATACAGAGGCGAAGTCTGCAATGCTGCCGATAAGAGATGGGCCAAATATATAATGTTCCCGATAAGAGATAGGCAAAGTCTATAATGCTTCCGATAAGAGATAGGCAAAGTCTATAATGTTTCCGATAAGAGGTAGGCAAAGTCTATAATGTTTCCGATAAAAGGTAGGCAAAGTCTATAATGTTTCTGATAAGAGGTAGGCAAAGTCTGTAATACTTTTCAGATGATAGACTAAATCTTTTTTATGGGAATAAAGTTTATAATGTTTTCTATAAGACGGACCAAAATCTATGATGCTGGAACAAAATCCCATGATTTCTACACCATAGACAAAAGTTTAGAATGTTTTCTACACTATAAACAAAATCTAGAATGTTTTTATACGATAAACAAAATCTAGAATTTTTATACAATAAACAAAATCTAGAATGTTTTTTATACAATAAATAAAACCTAGAATGCTTTCTATAAGGTAAACAAAAATCTAATGCTTTCTATACTATAGACAAAATCTAGAATAGGTTTATGCAGAAATGTACTAACACACTGTTCCTTCGCAATCACTTAATATTTCTATGTGAGTAAAATAAGTTCTACACTTCGTCTCCTATATTTAAAAAGCAAAATGATTTTCAATTTTACTTCAAAATGAAAAGTTGTATACTGACTAAACATTCCCAAACTTTAAAGAATATAGTACAATAATTCTATGCATATTTTAAAATAACACAAATTTCCGTTAATATTGGGATATTTTTTTTATCTGAAAATATGATTTGTTTCTAGACTTTGTTTGCATTGCTTGATATTAAACAAATACATTTTTAAAGGCGCATCGGAAGATGCAAGTTTGATTCGCTTTGTTTAGATAATGTTCCATTAAAATAAGTTGCAGGAGAGATATGACTACGTGATTTTTAACGTCAATAGAATATGATGAAGACGCAAGCTTTTCTCCTTTACTAGGACATATCACATCACAATGAAAACTTAATGAATCCAAATGGGTTTAAAACGCAGTGTGTATCCATTATTACACATGATCAGTACAAAATTCATGATGGTCACGCGATCAATTGGATTCAAACTGACATTAGATTTGTGCTTGTTCTGATTTATATATTTTAAAACTTGATAATTGCGTAAAGACGCTCTATTATCAACGCTCTTCACAAAATGTTTTTCCGAATTTTTTTTTTTTTTTAATAGTATACATGTACTTTTAAATCAAGTGCATTTTGTTTACCTGAGGACGTTATTATAGTTAAATATAATATGTACTTTTTAAAAGAAATTTTCTGGAAAAATTAAAAGTTGGCAACAGTGAAGTGCAGGAACGGACTGGAAACACGTGATTGCAGTTACGTCACTATGACATCATACGAATTTAGCTCATTAAGACTTATGCCTGATTAGTTTCTCGTTTTTTTCGCTTCTAAAGACTTAACGAAATTACTACAAATTCCAAAAATACCGCAAATGAGCAATTTTAAATATATGCTTCGTTTAAATATTCACTTTTCTAAGACATCTCCAATAATGACGATTTATTAGAGGATTATTACAGACCTGATTGGGAGACATTTTATTGGAGAGTAAATTTTGGATAATATATTCTATAAAATAAAAATAATAAAAGAACTTTTAATAAACTAAGTAATATAGCAAAAAATTATCAAATTATCTATAAAAAATTCTTTTAACTGCCTTAACTCCTGAAGAGAAAAGCGGGAATATTATTTGAAAGTAACTGTAAGAAGATGGCAAAATTAAAATCTTATGCATACGGCTCAAGATATTGAATTACTTCTACCACTAAAAATAATTTATATCTTTAAGTTTAAATTTATTTTAACATAAAACTCATTTTTAAACAACACTAAAAATAGTATCGATATAACAATGTTAAACGAATTGAAAAATAGGCTGCAATTTTTCTCGAATAAGTCTCTATAGAATTACAGGTAAAAATATAGTGCCAACTCATTAAGGTAATTACTCTACTATTGATAACTTTCGGTCATACTTTCTCTTGAAAATCAACCAAACCCTGCAACCCACATCACCTACATAAACGGTTTCCACAATTACGAAACAAATCCTCAATCTAGGACAAGGGTCCAAAAAGACAACGAGTAGAAATTTCACAACTTTTTTTCTCTCTTAAATCGCATTACGTGTTATCTTCTATGAGGAAGGCAATCCAGTATTCATATGCAAAGACTTTGACAGCGAAAAGTTTGCATTTACGGCCCAAGATAAGAATCTGATTATTCGTTTTTTGCCCTCAAACCGATGACCCAAAGCTAAACCTCGAAGACAATGGACTGGGCATGGTCTACGCGTTACCCAACGCGCGAGTGGAAATAATGGCTATTTGATTCTGATCCATGGCTAATCTGCATTTCGGTCCGATCAGTGACTATCGGTTTCTTTCGCGGGTTTTACTTTCTGGTATGGGGTGGCATACAGTATCTTTTGTTAAATGAAGGTTGATTAATCTCTTAGAAGTTGTTGCGAAAGATATTCGCGACAATAGAGTTGATATGATCGATTGCTAAGTTTTATAATGGTTTTGTAATCGATACATTTCTAAAGTGATTATATAAACCAGAATAAGTCGTCCAGGGTGACCCCATTCAGGTTTCGGAGATTTAGTTGGGAAAGACTATTTTGTCGTTTGATAATTTGTAATAAGGTAACGTACTTAGTGTGGCTACTAATAAAAATTAACAAAAATGTTCGCAAAACTTTTAATTTTAAAACTAGGGTCTACATCAACCTAATATACCTAATAATAAGAAGCATACCTAACCTACCAATACCAAATAATAAGCACTGAAAATAGGGGGCAGTAGGCCTAAATGCGGCGAGATGCCGACAATAAAATTAACGTCGATAATACTCACGAGAGAGAAATAAAACCTTAATCCATAACAAACAAATATTTATTATGATAAACATGGGTAAACAACAATAACAAATTAACATTGAATTTAAAGTAAGTAAGACAAAGAGGCACTTAAGCAATGAAACACTTTCTACGACGGAACGACTGGGGGAGTACGTCCGCTCGGGATGAGAACTCGTAGAAGTGATGAGTTGTAGGGGGCGCGACAAGCGACAATAGCGGAGGTACAAACAAGCATACTGTGCGACCCCATAAGCATTGTGCAAAGTCTACACACGCTTCGGTACTACTAAATATGTTTAATTTGTAGTATATAATTTTTTTGCAGTAATAAACATCCACAATAAGTTTTTCCTTAGAATTAACAAAACACACAAAAAAAAACAAAAAAAAACAAACATACAATGTAATTACACTGCAAATTATACTAAACTATAAAAACTTTCGAGATAAAATTTCATTAACAACGGTGTATGCAAGATTTGAGTATCAGTGGGAAGGATTTGCTTGATTATTTATAGTTATGTTATTAAATCTTCGTCATAATAGCCGACACCGGCGGACGAAGTACTTTTCTCAATATTCCTTAGAATCGATTGATACTCCAATAAGAACTATAAAATTGAATTATGTACTGGCTTTCTTCAATAAGAATCTAAAACAAATTATATTATTAATAATGGCGAACAAATTATTTAATGCAAAAAAAAATATCAAAAATCCTAAAATTTTTGGCGACCCCAAATGGGGTCACGATTTCTATAGTTTAAGTACTGGTCTGCACATCAAACCTTAATAGATCATTTTCATTTTTCCACTTTTCACTAAAATTATAAGAATACTAGTCTTCCTTTACCCGTTTTGTTGGGTATTTCATTATATTGTATGAATATATACTGTTTATATTATTGATATCCAAGTCCTAGTATTAAGATTTCCATTGTATTCTAAAACATTCTTATAAATCCTTGTCTCTGGATTTTAAAAGGATAAGACGTGAATTTCTAAAACTGAAGTATATTTATCTTCTACGGCCCTGTAACATCCCCTCCCCCTTCTTTAGGAGGGGATTTTCACAAATCTAATCGTCGATTCATCGATGTTTTCGATTTACATATTTCCTAAGTCTTCTACACCTATTTCGTGTGCTAAAACTAATTTCAGAAGACATTCAAAGTCTGAGCTATATCGATCTTCTAATATAAACATTCCATTCAGGCCAAAATTGCTTTCCAGTAAACATAATACAGATACCCTTAACGTCTGTCTGGACTAAGCATTAGTTACGCAATCCAAAATTGATTCCCCCCCCCTCCATGTTCTTGACGTTGTCTTTTTCTCAATTGGATCCATAATATATTTAAATATGCTGCTCACTTAATAATTTAATTTGAACTGATCATAAAATTAGGCGATTCAAAATCGAGAAGGAGGATGACAAGGACGATACCTAAGCAGGTACCCCACCACGCCAACGGAGAATTTATTAACGTCACGCCATATAATTGAGTGAGTGAATATTAACGTCGCACTATTCAGCTAATCGCAACGGGGCGATGGACCTCGTAATTTTGAACCACGGTCAAGTGACAAGGACGATACCTAAGCAGGTACCCCACCACGCCAACGGGAGAATCTTAAGCCATGGCAGATTTAGCATGTATCATCGCCTCTATACGGCGGGTCTTCATTGGAGTGAGTGAATATTAACGTCGCACTATTCAGCTACTCGAGCGCCTTTGGGCGATGGACCTCGTAATTTTGAACCATGGTCAAGTAGCGAGGACGACACTTGAGCTGGAACGCCCTCTTCTAACTTCCACACCACACCTACTGGAGGACGTTTTAGTATCGACAGATTTAACGTGCATCGCCCCCTACACGGCTGGTCTTTAGCGGTTCGTGGCTCGAACTCGTGAGAAGGGCAGCCACGATCCGATACCTTGACCACTCGGCTACAACGGTCACATTACAGGTTTGATTGATTGATTGAATATTAACGTCGCACTGTTCAGCTACACGAGGGCTTTTAGCGACGGACCACGTAATTTTGAACCATGGTCAAGTGACGAGGACGACACCTGAGCTGGCACCCCCCTCTCCTAACTACCACACCACACCAACGGCAGGACGTTTCAGCTCTCGACAGATTTAACGTGCATCGCTGCCCTACACGGCGGGTCTTTAGTGGTACTGGGCGTCACATTACAGGTGGGAAAGATTTAGGTGTATTTGTGTGCCAATTGTCTTCGTGCTGCACTAAGGCTGAAGTTAATAAAACCATAAACATATCGATAAAGGCTTTTTTTAATGTATACACATGGAAAAGCTTTTTTTAAAATAAAAACTGAATTTTTCCTTTTTGGAGGGAAGTCGCATACTTTGAAGTTGTCGATAGTAGAGAAAATAGTATCGTTTTTCTATAAATTCGGTGAATTTTGTATGCACTTCCAAATTTGTTACAGATATGCATTTCAAGGCCAGGCATTTCATTTACGCTTCACATACCTCAGAAATGATAAATCAATACTTCACCATGACAGATCAAGAAATGACATTTAACAGTCGAATTTTCTTTAAAAACTACTGCCAATAAGAAAATAAAAATTACGTGTCTATAAATTTCCTTTTTATTTCGAAAATAAATATTATAACAAATCAAAAAAGAGGAAAAAATTTTAATTTTAAATTTTACTAACAGAGCAAAAAAACATTACAATTTTATGCACCATACATTAAGAACCATTTTCTTTATTTCGCCTACAAGACGAGTTCTGAAATCCAATCCTAGTTTTATGTTAAGCCATGTATCATGAAAATCAAGTCAGAAAACTGACAAGACTGCGGTTGAATTTGGAAAGCAAATTAAAATATCCTACGAGAAAAAACTGATACTTTAAGCAGATCTTATCGTTAATCTCAAAAAGGTTGGTAAACTGTTAACCTTTCATCGTGACATTTGTGCCGTAATCTGTTTTATTTTTAACTGAGCTATCAGAGGGGAAAAGGTAGATCTCTGCTCCTGTGATCAAGATTACTTTAAGCAGAGCAAACTGAAGAAGTGATCTTTAAACCTGGAAAAGGTGTGGAAGAAACAGAAAAAAAATCTACTCATTCATCAGTTTCAACTTTTCAGATAGTATGGATAGCTATCTCCATTGTTGCAAAACTTTAACAGTTTAAAAATTCGTTAACATTACTTTTAAAATAAAAAAAACCTTTCACATTATTGTTATTATTTTATACAAACGATGCAAATAAATTCTTAAGAATTACTTCACATTGCTAGGTGGCGTAGCTGATTAGTCGCTGGCCTTGTATGTCTAAGTTTGCGGGCTCGAATCCGACACGAGCCAGTGGATTTTCCTGATGTAGAAAATCGACAGTGTACATATATGATTATGCGGCATGTTAAAGATCCCTAGAGTGCCTGTTTGGCTTGTGAGTGCTCTTGTCAACATTAAATACTTTTTCCCATTTCGCATCGTCAGAACTTAGGTGCCTCCCTCTGGGGAGGAAACTTAGCTTCAAAATTACATTTCGGCGATTGGTATTCCACTTATATGGCGCCACAATAAAGAAATACCAGCTACCGGAGAATATACTAGGTCTGCACGGTAAATATCAAACGATTTTAGGAAGACCCGTTCTTCTTAGCGAAACTCTACTCAAGAGAAAAAAAAGCCTGCAAATCTTCACAAAAAAAATCGAGTTTTTGAACTATTAATGTATAACACAAACGCACACAAGCTCCCCTACAATATAGATTTAAAAAAAAAAAAAAAAAAACATTCGCAAATTATCTATACTAACAGAAGGAAGATGTTAGCGAAATTCCAAGTTTGAAAGTCCAATTGCTCAAAACGAGAATTTTGTTTGAAACATCCCTGCAGCATTCCTTCCCTGAAGTTTATTTTCTCAAAACTCGCTCTCAGCAGATCTCTACTTTACGAAAGAAACATGCTTGTCAGATTTCAAGTCAATAAATCATATAGTTCAAAAATGAGTTTTTTTTAATCTAACGCTATCGCAACCCCTTTTGGGAATCAATTTCTGAAAAGCTCGCTCTCTCTCTCATAGCAGATATGTATTCAACAAAAGAAACATTTGCCAAATTTCAAGTCTGTAGATCTAATAGTTCCGAAGATTTCGTGATGAATTAATAAATGTGTAAGCATATAAGTATATCATTATCAAGATTACTTATGCAATACACAATAATTTTGAACATTAAAATATTTATTAGTCAGCATTAACAAATATATATAAGAAAGGGTTTACAACACTAGATACCTCTAGATCTATTATCGAATTCCTTCTTAACAAAATATACTTGAATATAAAAGTACTCATTTCTACTATTTGCCATGAGATGGGATTAACACGTTTAGAAAAAGCAGCGAAGCATGGCTGAAAAAGAATAACCATCCTGTGCTTTTATTTTATAGTTTTTTAACGTGGATTTGACGGAAATGCCACCGAACACAGCATAGGTCACAAATCAGTGACAGTGGAAGAGATAGCGACATCACTGTTACAAATTTCAAACCAATTATTTTTTTCACGTTCCCTCTCTTTATTTTTCTTCCTTTTTTTTTTCATTGGAAAATAAATTTTTTTCCTTATTACACAAGACTGGTTTTTTCTCCGCTATTTTCTTACTTAACAATAGAACTATATTCATTAAAACAGAATTAGCCCGGGACTGACCCTGTTACCCAGTCCGAGGAGAATAGCCAGATTTCTATTTAAATTCAATTTTATCTAAAAGAGGAGTTTTAATACAGCCATTGATATATTTTTTCAATCCTTAAAAACTACACTTTTATTCTTTACGAGCGATTTGGAAAAGCCTCACCCTCAGCCTCCTATCTTATACTACTTTTTTAGACCCCAAGGGCAGCCAATCACTCAATCTCCTCACATCTTGAGAACCAATCAGAAAGCGGTTACTCAGCTCTCTCTTGTGCACCCAAAACCATCTCATCGGAACAAACTTTTTCGAACAAATGGCTCAGCCAATCAGGAGCCTCCATCTCTCGGCATGAAAAAGACCACCATCATTCCCACATTTACCTATCGAGGTATGGGATTGAGGGCTGCAAGCGGTTCGAAAGCCCAATGATGTCATCGCATGCTCGTACTACGAGCGATGGAAATTTATAATATTGACCAGCAGTCACAAATACTGAAGATACACAAAAGTATTACTTCATTTTCTGAACTTCACGCCACATCAATTCGCCAATTTCTAATTTCCGTCGCCAATAGCACTCGTATTGCTTCACAGTGTGATATTAATTTCAACATTCCCCACCACATCACGTGATAGTTTTGGCACTCAGATGCATGATGTTTGCATTATTCAATACAATGTTTTTGGTGAAAATATTCTTTACTGATGTCGCACTTAGAATCCACGATAGGGCTATTGGCCACAGATTGACAAATTGCAATTTTGAGCCCCAATCAAATGACGAGGAAGCCACCTCTAAACTTCTACATAGCACTTAAGTGAGGACTTTTTGCCATGACATTTAACGATCAAACGTTTTAGTACGTGATCGCAAATATATCATATTTTATCTTACAGCAACACAGGGTGAGTACAAATGATGGATACAATTTTAAAAAAAAAAAAGTCATTATCGAAACTACAGCACCTAATCACAATAAGTGATACGTGAATGTAAAGAAAAATACACAAAGTTTTTCCCCCATTACAAATTTTTGATGTATGACCCGCTTATTATACAACATACGTGCAATCTGTAATCCAGGTCCTTCTATACACAGTGTAGCATCACTATCAATGGTTCGTAATGCTGCACAAATGCTTACTTTTCATCCTATGTTACTAGCTGTGTCAATTGCAAATGATACTGCTTGAATTTTAATTTTTTTCGTAAAATTATCAGGGGAATTCCAATTTCACAGGCGACAATTCTCGTAGACTTCCGAGGACTTCGGACAAAATTCTGCCCCGCCCTCTCCACTGCTTCTTCAGAGACAACACCTTGCCGGCCACTATTTTTCTTTTTACACAATCAACCTGTTTTCTTAAACTGATGATATCATCGCAGAATAATGCTCTTGTCGTTAGGTGCATCTTTTCCGTAGCGATTTCTAAATGTATATTGCACCGAAATAACCGAAAAAAAACCATGTATACTCTAATACGCAAAAACTCTTCTGTCATTGTCACCATGTTTGGATTTCAATCACAGCGATCTTGAATGTGCTGTTGATCATTGGTGGAAGGAAAAAAACTTGGTATATTCTTTACATTCATGTATATATATCACTCATTGTTAGTATATACAGCAGTTTCGAAAATATGATTTTTAAAAAAAAAAAAATAGGGTCCACCATTTGTACTCACCCTGTATAAGAATTTATACTCCGAGCCCTTTCAAATCAAATTGCAAGTAGTTTTTCTCAACACCGTTAGTTCAAAACTGTATATATAGATTACATCATTTTGCAAGTTTTTATTTTGTTGCAACATTTCTACATCTTCATCCTCCGAAGTTTACGCAAAAAATCCCTAGTTTTTCGATACAGGCATATTCGATACATAATGGAGAATAGAGATGACGATTTAGACCAGTGCTCCACAACCTTTTTATCGCTGCGGACCGGTCAACGTTTGATAATTTTAACGTGACATTCAACGTGGGACACGTTGATTGTTTATATTTTAGATTGCTTTGATTTAACAATTTTAATTTAGTTACATTGAAATATGCCTTCAGAATAAAATATAGTTACACCAAAAATGAATAAAAGTGATTTAACGTGGAATATAAAGTGATTAATCCGAGAGAAATGCACCACTTTAAATAAAATGACAATAGTTTAATGTTCTTTAGGCGGCCCGGCACCATTTGATCCACGGACCGGAGGTTGCGGATCACTGATTTAGACTACAAAGAGAGATTATACTTCATCAAAGGCCGAGTATATACTGCAGTTCTGATACATTTTAGTGCTGACTTAAATAGTGATTAGCCGCGTCTAGAAATAAGGAATAAGATTTAGAATTAGTAGCAACTTGAAATTCTGTTCACCTCAAATACATGCTCTTCTTGAGTTTCTCAAAATTCTGGACATTTTCCGTAAAAAAAAAATAGCAAAAAGAATTTGTAAAAACTCTTCCAGCAGGTATTTTTTCTAAGAAATTCGTAAGCACAGCACAATAAATAGAAAAATACCATTTCATGTAACCTATAGTGGGGGAAAAAAGTTTTCACATTAAATCAGTAGCTAAATAGGAAAATTTATTGCATCTCATTTTAATAATGCCTAATAGAAATGTTATCTTCCACGACTAAACTAACATCTTATGAAAACACAAATGCAGAAAAACTCTTTAAAAAACATTCAATAAACATTTTAAAAAATCTTAACAACTGTCCAACTTCTCAAAAATAATTTGGAGTATTATCTGCGTAACTTGTACTTAAAGAAATTATAAAAAGTGAACACAATCAGATATTAAATTCGAGATCAGGAAAAATTAATAGATTAACTTATGCCTCGCTAATCAGCGTTGAGTTGTTTAATATAAAATATCTCTGTGGAAATATCTCCCACTGCAGTTATACGATAAAGTATGTGAATATATACAGATGTGCACACATCTGCAAATTATGAAGATAGAATTAAGCGGAACAAGAGCAAGTAAAATAACACGGGGAAAAAATCAATGAAATAAAAAAAACTGTAAAAATTAAAATGCTAAAGACCAATTTTTCAAATTGAAAGTAAGTTTTATTATAAGCCAGAGATGTGATAAAAAGCTGTTAGATTTTCTTTTGTAAATCGTATCTCCCATTCACGCTAAATGACACTTCCGCTCCATGATTCATGTCCAAGATGAGTCAGTCGGTTAACAGTCAGCATAAATCTCAAAATGCTTTGAACGAGTTTAAATATTATCACGTACAGTTAGTTTAATTATCTCTAACAAAAATCTTTTATAAAAAAATGAGGATTTCATTAGAAATATTTATGTAATAAATCTATCACTTGTAATCCTTAAAGTATGCATTAATATTGAGAAAGAGAGAGTGTAGTGGTTATTAATATAATCAAAATATTAAATATTTAAAAACACAAACAAAATCATTTTTTCCCTTGAATAGTTTTATTAAGCATTTTTACAGTCAAAACACTCCAAAGAATAGTTAATCCTGTGGATTCGATAACTCTACAAGTACTGCAAAAGTCGTGATGTAATTAAGTATTTAAAAAATATTATTTATAATTTAAAAAACATTATCAACTTTTAAAAATATAATTTTGATTAAAATGATTGAACAGGCCACGATTTGTTTGAGAAAAAATATCGCAGACGATTTTTATTTTTTTTTATTTTAAAAAAAATATTTGTAGTTTTAAGAAAACATTATCAACTTTTCAAAATATTAACTTCGATTAAAGTGATTTAACAAGTAGTGATTAGATAGAAACAAAATTCACAGACGATTTTTATTTTCTTCATTTAAAAATTATAATTTGTAATTTATTTAAAAAAAGGAACATTAACGACTTTTAAAAATATGAATTTCGATTGAATTAATTAAAAAAGATACGATTCGATTGAAAAAAATTCACAAACGATTTTTATATTTTCTTCGCTTTCTCTGAATTATTTCGCTACTTTCCATTTCAAACTGAACCGTCGTAACGATTTTCTTCGCTCTTTTGCCATCTATTTTTGTGAGTGCATGCTAAACAATTCCAGAACTTTTTCCTATCTCTCAGAAATTACTTTCACCCACATACAGTGAAGGCTTCTAAAAATAGTGGGAACTATTTTTCTATTTTTTTTTTAATCCTTGAAGGAAACTAGAAAGTGCGGAATATTTATTCCATTACTCAATTGTCATGCTTCGACATAACCAAAGAGGAAGTCAGACTATGTAAAGTAACGCTGGTACACAAAGCCAGTTATCGTAGGAATGGACGCTTAAAGAGAAAACTGCTTACAAGACTTCCTTGTCAGTATCGCTAAATCGGCAAAATGAATATTATCACTGATAAAAAATCGAGAAATAATGGAACTCTAATTAGGATGAATACTTCTTTGTGCATTTCGTGTGTTTACTAATAGATATACAATACTACCTAAGAAAAACGAATACATGTGTTTTCATTGATATACATTTGGTTTCCAGTCACATATTTCTATGTGATATTGTCGATTTCAAGAATTGCTAATGAGTTCATATAAAAATGAATTTAAGAAAATGTTAAAATAATAACTTCACAATTATGTACACAGAAAAGTAGTAAATAAAGCTAGTTATTAATTAAAGGTATTGGTTTATAAATTATAATTGTTATTTAAAAATAAATTTAATTCGAGTCGAATTAATAAATTGCAAGATAAGACAAAGCATTTCTTAAGAAACCAAAGCAATTACTTTTTCAAAATATAATAAGATTGGGTTGATTATTTTAATTTGACAATTTTAATATTAGATTATAACTATCAAATGCTTTGGGACTATACTCTGGGGGTTTCGCTTCTGGCTGACCACCTGGTCGGGACATCTGCTCATGCACCTCAGCGTCCAATGGTCACGTTTACTGAGATGGGCACAGTTGGCCTTTGACCTCATGGCTGTTGCGCCACTGAGAGTTTAGTTGTAACAATGGAAACTTCAAGAAGTTTTTAGTTGCATTAAGAAAGTCACTAAAATTTACATCAATAATATTTTTATGCACATGAAGGGGGAGATTTTATTCCATGATCAGAAGAGAATTCCCCTTATGCTTTAACCTTCTATCGCTAAATTTTCATCCCCTGGCTCTTATGTAGCTTGTTTTAATACTTACAGATGTTGAAAGAATGAGATTTCTTGGTATTTTTTGATGCCCATTTGTTGATTTAAAACACATAAAAGGGTGACACAAAAAGCATAACACAAACACGTGCAGTTTTAAAGACAATTCACAACAACGTTCTTTGTTCGCTCCGGAGATCTCGGCTTTTTTAGTTTTTTTACACCGGAAGCTTTTGGAGCCGTATGATTTATGGTAAAGACTTCAGTGATTGGTCAGGATACGCGGATGATGCAACATTGCACCATCTTGTTTTGAAAGCGCGAACGAGGTAGTTTTTGATGAGATAAGATTGTGGTTAAAAAATATTTCTCGTCAAGGGGATCAATTAAAAATTAATAATCACGCGAAATCTTGGAGAGCTCGACTATTTTGAATTAACAGAATACGAATAGGCATAACGCGAATACAATTTCATTCATGCAAAGAACACTTTTTTAGAGTTCGCATTAAAATTTAGTTCCACTAAACAAAATAATAACGGGGTGTAAACTTACCTCAGTTTGGACGAAATTCTTCGGCGCGAACAAGATACATTAATTATTAATCCGCAGGTGAAGAGTGAAAAGAAATAAGAGAAAAATGCAAACGCTACATCCCACACTTGAGCCCAAAGAACATTTGCAAAAAATTTTCCAGCGTGCCTTCGCAATTTAATCCTCGAATGGATTTTAAGGATAATCTTTCTCGCAAAGCTATCTGGACCAACTGATAGGTCTAATACAGCATAGTATGGCGAACGCACATTAACAAGTTATGCTCCAATTGTTCCAATTTCCGAAAGGTTCCTCCCGAATTTTCCAGAAAAACACTGCAAAAAGCAACTTTAAACCGTCACAAATCGGACCTACTCAGAGGAACAGATGATGCATAAAAATGCAGGCACATAATGAGTTACTTCCTACTCTACTTTCGGTGAAAATGTTTACAAAACAATCAAAAGTACCGCTACTTTGAGATAAGCAAATGGAAGCTGAAGTTGTCAAGTTTACAGTTTTATAACTGAATTATCTAATTCTAAAACATAAAACCAAGAAAGATAAACAGTTGTAGAAAAGGATTGGGATGTATTGTTTTTTTTTCCCCAAGTTCTTCGCTTACGTCGAATTACTGTACATGGTTGAAAGAATCTCTCTCAATCTGTTATAATTCTTTCGAAAGCAATAGGATTCATGCGTTTAATTCTTTGAATTGTTTCGTGTTCTACACGAGATTTATTTTTGAAATAGAAATCACTAAGTTTATGTATAAAGGAAAAAACTCGTAATTCTGAAAGACTTTTTAAAATGAATACTTTGTGATTTGATTTTTTAGAACAAAGTCTCCTTCAAAAGCAACGCGATTCACTGGCTAAGAAGACATCCCCCCACACTCACTTAACTTCAATAGCACGCCAACGTGAGGACTTTGAGTCATGGCAGAGTTAACGAGCATCAGTTTCTTTACACGGCAGGTTTTCCATCGCACCAGGGAAGACGCGGTAGCCTAGCTAATGATCAAGAACTCGTGGCCGATGTGTCGCGGATTCGAGTAATGACCCACCGCGTAGAGGGGGTAATGCATGTTAAATCTGTCGAGATTCAGTGTCCCCGTTGGTGAGAGATGGTGTTTGGAGAGGGGGTGCCAGTCCAGGTATGTCACAACTTGATCCAGGTTCAAAATTGCGAGGTTCGTCGCCTATAGCCGTCTGTATAATGTGACGTTAATAAAC
Source organism: Trichonephila clavipes (assembly GCA_019973935.1). Classification (NCBI taxonomy): domain Eukaryota; kingdom Metazoa; phylum Arthropoda; class Arachnida; order Araneae; family Nephilidae; genus Trichonephila; species Trichonephila clavipes. Next base: position 466,461 of record BMAU01019792.1, on the reverse strand, counting down.
TCTCATTTGCACTTAATGGTACTGGAACTCTCTGTTGTGTACAGCAGTGGCGCACACAAGGGAGGGGTCCGGGGGGTCCGGACCCCCCAAAGTCCTTGATTTTCTTTCTGATTGATTATAATTCTAAGTACATAGTACGCGCGCGCGTAAAATTTAATTAAGTATTTGTTATTACTGATAAATTTTATTAATTAATGCTCATTATTTATTCAATAATTAGTTTTTTACTGTATTTTGTTCCCGAAAAATCGACAAAAACAAAAGGTGCATGATACAAGAATGGTGAACTTCCGATCCCGGACCCCCCCTGAAAAATTCCTGTGTGCGCCACTGGTGTACAGCTATTTGTAGTATCCACGTCATGATATATGAACCGTCACATTAAAATACTGCTATCCAGGGGCGTAGCTATCGCTGTATCAATGATACGCCCCCCAAGACAGAGGGGCCCCGACATGTGCAAGAAAAAAAAATCAGAAAATGCCATCACTAGTCTTATTAACAGAGCTTCCACTTAACGTTTATAAAATCGTCTATCACTGGATTCAAACCGTTAAAATTTTATTCATTAACTCTACCTCTCTGTTCCCATGATTGAAAATCTTAAAAAGCAGGCAGTTTTATTCAAAATAATAAGACAAAGGGCGCTATAGGCTTGAAAAGGAGTCTAAAATTTCCCTATTCAAAGCGGCTCGTCAGAAAAATCGTTTTAAACAAGAGCGTAGCTGCTGCCGTATGAATGGTACGAGGCCCCAAGATGTACGAGCAAAAAGTCAAAATGTTAAGCGGCCCACAAGGTGTTTTGATACAAGGCCCACTCAGGACTAGCTACGCCAGTGCTGTTACCTGTAGTGTCTGAGACTGCTGTATCAGCAACAGGTTGACGTGTTTTCCATGCATTACTGTATTTGGTACAATAGTCCCTATAATTCATAAATACCTAAAAATATATAGCAAAATATTACACTTTTCTATATTAACTGAATCGGGCTGTATTGGTAATAACGATTTAATACAAACTACTACAGATAAATTTTAAGAAACTTAATTATTAAATACGTATTATCACAACGTTTGCAGCGCGAATAATAATGATTCTGATGCATGTTTTCCTTAACTAGCCATTTTATAGAATTTTGCAGCACTCTTCTAGACTTTATCTAGAAGCTCCAAGAATAATTTTGCGTAACAAAAAGGTAAGCTTCAAAACATAAACGGAATACAAAACTAACACTTTTATATTCAACCACCAAGAATTCGAAAGGGCATTTATTAATGCATTATAATAATTACGTTTTTCCTGTTCTGACATTAAATGATGATTCATCAACTCAAACAATAGATCACTCATTTTCTGAAGAATTAATTTATTTCAATCTGCCTGGAAACCAAACAAAGCGTGGCAAGAGCAAATTCATTTTCATAATCAATATAATTTGTCGGTCATACAAGCAAGAAGATGAATTAACAGCAGTCTTTATTAACTATTATATTCTGGCCACAGAAATGACGAATTTCTAACGAAAAGTCGCATGCGTCAGTTCAAATATTAGAAGGGGGCAGAGAAAATAAGACATGTAAAGCCAAGAAGGTAATTTAAATGTTTGTATACTTAAATAAAAAAATTGTTAATTTTAAGAAACTGAGCAATTCTTAAGTGTTTTTCAACTTACTCTCCTTCCGGCGGTTGGAACCGTCCTCCCAAGACATGCGAAATTCATCAGCAGATAGTGGTTACAGTTTTAAAAAGATCGATATAAAGAATAGTGGTCTCAATTTACATTCAACCTGACCTTATTAAAAGTAATAATACCACAAATATTTTTTTTTATTCACCCAAATATGAAAGGAACAAAAAGCCAATTACAACACTGTCATTTTTACTCAAAAGCTATTGATTCATTTTTTCATAAGTCCCCATAAACATTGATGAATATAAATTTGCTACGGTCGAAACTAGTAGTACATTAAAATTTTAACGCGGAAGTTTATAATTTAAGATATCCGACTACGTTCGGAACCGTGATTTTAAAAAAGCGCATAAATGGATAATTTTCATGATATTTAGTGTCACTCAGATTAGAAAGAATACATGTAAAAAATTGTTTTAAGGACATTTTGACAAAAAAAATTTATTTAAATATAATATTCTGGCAAAAAAATTAACTTAGAATAATCTTTTTTCCAAATGTTCTCCTTTTGGGAAAAATGGTTCCATTATAATAATATTTTGCCTGTATACAGCTGAGACCTCTCTACCGAGGCTCAACTAGAATTTTCAGAGTTACCTCCAATTGAAATAATTATTCGGGTTTTTTTCTTAAAATTTCTCCCCTCTGTTGTCGTAAAATATGAATATAAACCCACTTCTAATTTATATATTTCAAAAATTCTAGTTGAGCCTCTGAACAGAAGTCTGAGCTATCTACAGGCAAAATATTATTCTAATAGAAGCATTTTTCACAAAAGGAGAGCATTTGGGGAAAAAATATTATTCTAAGTTAATTGTTTGCCAAAATATTGTATTTAAATACATTTTTTTGTCAAAATGTCCCTAAAACAATTTTATGCATATATTCTAATCTAAGTGACACTAAATATGATGAAAATTATCCATTTATGCACTTTTGAAAAACACGGTTCCGAACGTAGTCGGATACCTTAAGTAATTACTTTAATTTAAATATTAATTAATTAATCCTTTAGGAGTATCTTATAGTTTACCCCCCTCCCTAATCTTGGTGATGAGGGAAAAAATTGGAGCAAACAGCACTTTTTTTCTGTTTTGGAATCTCGAGTTCGATCTACAATTACTTTGTCTAGACCAGTGTGTGATCCGCAACCTTTATATCCCCGCGGACCGGTCAACATTTGTTAATTTTACCGCGGCCCGCTGAGGGGGAGGATATTGATTGTTTATATTTTAGACTGTTTTGATTTAATAATTTTAATCTAATTGAATTTAATCGTGGCTTCTGAATAAAATAAAGCTACACCAAAAAATGAATGTAAAGTGATTTAACAAGGAATATTAAGTGATTTTTATAAAAAGTAGCCCAAACCTAAGAAAAACATACCACAGCAAAAAAAAGAGAAATAATTTAATGTTTCTTGTGCGGGCCGGTAGTATTTGATCCACACGGACCGGGGATTGCGGAACACTGGTCTAGAAAGTCAAAAAGGGTGGTGAGGTAAAATAGGATAAAAAATCCCGCCCCTTCCCCCAAAAGATTTAATGATTGAATAATAAAAGATTTGGGGGCATCACAACTCTTTATTTCAGGTCGAAGCACCAGTACGCCAACACAGTCCCCTCCCACCCATCCATCGCGAAGGGACACGGGATTCTAGGAGGCCCAAGGCCTGACTGACGCCAAGAACGCAATCGTTTGTAAGATCAGTCTTGGGACTCCAAACCTGACTTTGCAGGGGTGCCCTAGCATTCTCCGTTACGCCACTGCGAGGAGCATTATATAAACAAAAAATTCTCATAAAGATTCCTTAACCCACAATTACATTTTAACATTTTGCATTCGCAACATTCTCCTTTAAACATATAAAATCAGAAAATTCTTTTTATTTACTTTTTATTACGAAAACGATTTATCCATACAATCTTCAGAGCTGTTGCCAGTTCGATTACCCGATAATTCCGATTAATCGTTAGGAAAATCGCCTCAGTTTGAACAAGATCTTTACAGCATTGTTTATTGGGAGAAATTTACCCTTCACTAGGGCAAGAGTCAAAAACGAACTAACCCGGAAGTTAAGCAACATGGTAAGAATCATCCACTTCCGCATTAAACCATGTAAATTTTACCAACGCAAACATTGAAACCTAACTGCGAAATTCACCTGCTTTTTCTTCAGCTGGGTTATGACAAGTGAAACGTCATCGCAGATAAGCCATGAAACGTCGCCAACTACTTTTCACTAAAGGTCATCACTGAGTGTATTATTATTCATTCAAATCAGAGCGCGATTAGGGCTGCCTTAAAAAAATAAATAAAGGACGTTTTTTACCAATCGTTGCTATTAATAAACCTGCGTTCCTTTTAAAGTTAAAGCTTATTGCATAACCTCGTTTTCGATGAAGATAAAAGCATTATCAACGCACCACTTAAAAGGGATATTTTGGTAAATAAGACTCTGCCTTTTTTTTTTTTTAATTGGCACGTAAGGCTTTTGCAATTAGCCATCGTAACAAAGATAATCAGCGCTCTATTTAAATATGCATTGTCTTCGGTTTGCTTAAATTAAAAACACATTAGTGTGTGTGCGTGGGATATTTCCATTTTTTCCCGTTAAACCATTTTTAGGTTACAAAGTAACGTATTATTGAATATTTGTTGAGTTTCCAACAGGTAGGGAACTATAAACTTATTTTTTGAATAAGATCGCGATACTGAGATAGCAATGAAGTTTTTTAAAATAAATTATAGTTTTAAAAGCTAAAAATACACGTTTTCTTGTAAATCGAACAAAGAAATTGCTGACGCATCCTCCCCCTCTTCACATAAGGAAAACTTTTATTGTTTGTAGTATTTGTATTAACCATGAGCGTTTTCCCTTTAGAGTTGTAATTTATTCTTTTAGTCGCCAAAGTCTGGAAATGAGAAATCGTTAATCCTGATAATCCTAATTAAAATAATGGAACAAAATTATTAAATTATTGCATTGCCATCGGTCCTTGAAAAGTGTGCAAAATTTTGAATTAATTTGACTTTTTAAAGTGGGTGAAAATCGAATTCAAAGATTCTATAACATTCACCAAAATAATCATCGATTTTATACTACCCAAAAGTAAATTAACTATAATTAACAAATGGAAATATATAAAACTAACATCTCAATTAGTAAAGAAATGCCTGTGAGACATGTCGATAATTCTGTTTCGACTCTGATAATGATATACACCTGTATAATGAAATGCGAATGGAGAATTCTAGCTTTTCAAAGCTCTGAAGAAGAGTGAATGCACTCCTTTTTAATTGTTTTTATGAAGGTTATTTAAGTTATTTTGCTTTTATTTGAATGGAATATTGTTGATTCGTTTATACTTTGAAATAAAAACAAAGGGCCATTGTTTATTTGTGTGCCGAATATAGTTAGTTTTTGTTTTCCTTTTCTAAAATAAAACAGAAAAAATATTTCAAGTGTTTAAAAATAAATGAGCCAATTATCTTTTCTTGTGACCTTGTACCTAGTTTTCAAAAATTTCAGTTTGCACGATTTTTCGATGAAATTTTTACCGTACAAATCATAAGGAATGGGGTAAATGTAACAATTTTAAAAACAGCTTTGAAAACACATAACTTTTCCAAAACATTTAAAGTAATTTTGCATAAAATTTGAGCGGGAGGGGAGATAAGACATATTTGTTAAATTTCGCTTAGTTATTAAATTAACAAAGATGAAAAAGAATCAATGCGCTGGAAAAAGAATTCATTTTTCAAAAAGAACAACAAGAAAAGGAGAAACGGATACCCAATGTTACTTTTGCATTAAAAATAACTTTCTCTCTCATTGCTAGCATTTATAAAATAAAAAGATATTATGTAAATTTGATTTATAAATACATTTTGAATAAGTTTTATAATATTAGATTTTTTTTGTGTTGCACTACAAATTTTCGATAAACAAACAATTTTTAATTTTTCACATACATTATGCATGTTTCAATTGAAAAAAAATGTACTACACACAGAAAAAACTCATTTGGAATTACTAATGCATTGCAAAACGACTGCTATCACAAAATAATTTAAGATTAATCAGCATTATGAAGCAGTATCATTTATTATAATATGAAGTTTATAAGCATTTGAAACTAAAATATACATATCATGGCAGCAATAAATTTAAATAAAAATTTTCTAAACTTATTCAACACCACTTAATTATTCTTTCAATACATCAAAACAAACACGGCAATAATTTAAAGCATTCTTTCGTTTAAATTTCTTCATGAAAAAGTAACAAACTTAACTACATAATGATTCCTATCAACGTCTTTCACTAAACCTCTAGAAAAACTCTTTTTAACAGTAGTATGATTATAAAATCGCTCTCTGTAGATGAACCGTGATTTAGTTGCTATTTAAAATCAAGTGAAGAGAGAGTGATGTATAGTCGATCGTCATCAGGCTGATACTGAGGTTAGAGTTAAAATAATTGAAGTTATCCTAATTTCAGTGAGAATAGCTGATATTCTAACAAAGAAAGATGATCAGTGCAGTGAGTCACTATCAAAGATAAGTATTTGAATTAATTATTGATATTTAAATTAGTAACTAATCTGACAGCTCCCTTAGCTTAAATAACCTCTTGGCAGCAATTTGAAAGTCAAATAAAATAAAGGTGTTGGATTTTATTAAAATGACTTCATTCTGTTCATCCAAATTCATCAGCGACCGCTGTTCTCAACAACTAGTCGTTTTCGTTATAGACTATTTAAATTATTCATTTAAGATAATGAATCACATTTCTGTAAACACCAGCTTTTAGTTACAATTTAACTTTTGAAGCATTTCAGTTTCAGAGTACAATTTCAAAAAAAAATTCAATCTTCACTTTTCTACGCTCTACAATTTCACACAACTCACAATATTTTTGCAACAGAAAAGCAAAACTAATATATATATATATATATATATATATATATATATATATATATGCAAAAGTACTAGCAACATGGGGAACATTGAAAATTTTCCGAATTCTGAGCAAAAGACAAAAATTGTTAGAACAGAATCCTTCGAACACAAAAAAAAAAAAAAAAAAAAAAACTTTCGAATAAAATGGGTATCTAACTACGCTTTTTCAAATACTATTTAATCACAGAATGGCTTTGGTTTCCCATTCAGTAAAAGAAAAAAAAGGACAAATGGATGGTGGAGGCCATTTTGGAGGACAGTTTACATTATGGGATATCTATCTGCCTGCAAGTTTGTAAAATGTGTTTCAAGGCTAACATTTGAAGAGAAAAAAGTTACCTAACTGCATTCGGGTTTTAAAAGCTATCGTGACATGGTTGCAGTAAAAAAAAATCTAAAAGAATTTAGAATAAAACGGATTTAAGGTAATAAAGACTATTCTGGCTTTCGCAATGGATTAAACTAGAATTAAGACCATTTAACATTACGCGTTAAAAATTTAAGATATATATATGTCAAACATTTCAATTTATTTTTACTCCCCATATTCAAAGCAAATAAACTTTCGCGTTCCAAATAAAGTTCGGAATTCCAGTAAAATGCCACTTTTTTTTGAGTAATTTTTCAGTGAAAAATTTAAAGTACACTGTGTTCCAAGTACACTTAATAAAAATATAAATTCTCTTTTGATAATCAGATTTTAAAGAAACAAGAATTGCGTTCGAAGTAAAATTTAATAACTTTTTTTTTTGAGACAGAATTTTCCAAATGTTAAAGTAATAAAATGCGGTTATTTCAATAAATTTATAAACTTAAATTTGATCAGTTCTATAGCATTAGAAATTATGAAATTCTCACTGTTTTTCTGTATCTGTTAAGTGTATTCACTTCAATTGGAACAAGCATTTTTCAGCAAAGCAAATTAAAATTTTTAACACCCATAAATCCAAGCATCTTCAATGTAGTAATATTTTGTGTGTTTAATACTATAATAGTATATTATACTATCATGCACACAAAAACATATGTACATGCACACAAACGTATAATATTTACATATTATAAAAACACACATCCACACTCAAAATTTGGACCAACACTACACAATAAATTTTAATATAACTAGGCGGTCCCCTTGTCCGCCTTCAGACAAATTATAAAACTGTTCATATTCATTGCTCAAATTGTAAAACTGTATTTTACATCTATAACGTAATTATGTATGTTGTAAGCAGGAAGTCTTAATATCCGCATTTTAATTTGAACTTCAGTTTAATGTCTCTTCAAAAACAATGCTCATAATCGCCTTATCCTCTAAATTACACTGAATTTGTGTGTATTCCATCTTTGCATCTGCTCCTTGTCAGATCAATAAACAATTGCCCATAAGTAAATATTTTTTCTCTCGATGCTACACATAAAGAGACTCAAAACTCTGCCCATTTGAGTTATTAATAGTCATGACAATGCTATATTTTTCAGCACATAAATTTTTTATTCAAGACAGCAGCAAAATGTGCAATACATTGTCACGTTTAACTATTATTGCACATTATCATAAATGAAAATATGTCCAAACTGCGGCTATGTATAAAAATTTATCACAACATCACGAAAAACTTTTAATGTTAGAGAACATTTATTCGCATCTGTCAATGCAATATCAACAAATCAAAAATCTTATTTTATTTCTTTGAAGATTATCTTTACTTAATTCCTTGCTGAATTTAAAATAGCAGAGTTCCGAACAAGAAAACAGATAACATAAATGAGATACCACACTCGCACAAAACATATGCCGCTATCTCCAAAGCTAACTAGGATGAAAACACTTAAAAACTCTATTACACAAATATTTCTAAACACTTTAACTTCACTTGATTTCAAAACGCCGCAGAAAATTAAAGAAAAAAAACCAAAAAGCAACAAGTTTAAAAAAAACAGAAGAAAAAATATATATATAAGAAACACGAAATATTTCACTTTCATTCCACAGCTTATGTATCTACGTCATCGAATGGAGGGAGAATCTCCCATAAATCCGCTTTCGCGGAACAAGGGCACAAAAATAAAAGTAGGTCAGTAGGAACAAACGTTATTCATAAAAGCTTCAACCTCTTCCAGAAAGAAGATCTGAATAAACAAAACGGAAATAATTCATTTAAAAAAAAGTTTCTCTGGAAAACTGAATGAAGGGCACGTTCAGCGAAACTAAACAAAAAATTCACTAATTTGTCAAAAAAAAAAAATAATTGAATAAAAATATATGGAATCATAAAATTTATTCTCATGTAAAATGTCAACAAACACTTTTTACAAATAAGAATTTTTGTCCCAACTTTCACACACTCACAAAAAAAATACAAAAATATTCGAAAATGCAAATATAGACGAGATATTTTTTTCCAACTTAAAACAAAAACAAATGCAAATTATAAGTATATTTATTCCTTTTAGAAAGCATGAATATAAATACAGCATGCAGACGATTTTTTCCCCGACCAGATTTCATTTTTAAAACCATTAAACTCAGAACGCATCCAGTTTAAAAACAAAATGGATCGTAAAAGTTTTGGTATACTTATTTTGAAATAGGCAAAAATGCTATGAATTTTAATCTACAATTCCATTATTGAATAAACTGCAAAAAAAAAAGTCGACAAATACATAGAAAAACAGGTGAAAATTTTGAATAAAATATTTTAACTGTATTTTCAATACCAAGAATTCATCACATGGTTTCAAAAAAATATATAATCTTACCCAAATCAGCCTCCAAAAAACAGTAATTAAAATAAGATGTTGCAAAGAATGCGACTTACCTAAAAAAGAAAATAAATAATTAGCATTTATAAAATATTCCGTAAATTACATTAAAAGAACTAGAAATTACAGTTTTGAAAACATAATTTTCTCAAAAAACCATAGTACACACACACACACACAAAGGCAAATTTTATAAAAAAAATATATCGAAAACAAAAGTCAAACAAACTTAAATACGATAATACATAATTAAAATTATAGACTACAATATCATGCAGTACTTCATTTCCAAGATGAACTTGGAAAACATTTAACCAATAACAGAAAAACATTTATCACCTAAATCTATTCTGTAAATTTTGTTCCAAGAAAATCACTCAATCATAAAACCACAGCATTTAGGCTTAGCAATTAAGATAGAATACTGAAGAAAAAGTAATTTTTCAGCGGCTAATCTAAAGCAATTAGCGTGATACTGAAAAAATATAATAAATTATATAATAATTTTAAAATTTGAACTAAAAACTAAAAGGGAAAAATATCTACTAGATTCTTTGTTACGAAATATTTATGTGTTGAGAAGTTCTTGACTTAAAAATAACTTATTTCAAGACGATCTCCCTCAAAAGGAATTATGTTTCCATCGCAATCAAATTACACTTCTATCTCAGAATTCTATAAAAAGTATAAAGCGACGATAGATTCATTTATCTAAAGTACATTGACAAAGTTCATGATAGATATCACATGGTTTGAACTCTTCAACAGTTCTTTCTGACACAAACCTACCATGGAAATAAATATTTTTGTTCTATTATCAAATACGAGATCAGATAAATTTAAGACGCGTGCGTGTTTAATTTTTTTGCATAATAAATATCTCAGTTTTTTTTATTTTATTTGCGTGTGTGGCGATGTATTTAAAAAAGGAATGTGTTAAGTTAAAAATCAGATAAAAATGTATTTGAAACAAGTAATATAAAAAAAAAATTTTTAAGTCAATTCCTATTTAGATCAACAAAGAAAAAAAAATTTTTTTAACTACTTTTTATAAAATAGTTACAATTAATATATATAAATATATACATATACATAGGACAGAATCAATATTAAGTGAGGTAGTTTATTTTTATTAATTATCATTAAAGTATCGTATTACCATCCAAAACAATCGTGTCTATAAAATTTCAGTTGAAAGGAATGCTTTAAAAAATAAGAGGAAAAAAAACATTTTCAAGTTTTGACACAAATCGCCAAAAGGGTCGCTGTCGCCAAAAAATGCCAACGTGACTGTATTTGTAATTCTTTAAATAATTAGTTTTAATCAATTAATTTTTATTAATTATAATTAAATTGCTGTACTGTCATCCAAAATAATCATGAATATAAAATTTCAGCTCAATTAAGCACTTTAAAATGTATTTTATTAACGATTGAAAATTCCACCAAGATAAATAAATATATAGAGAGTGCGAGCTAATAGTAGGAATTGAAAAAAATGCGTATTTTGTTTCGACCCCTATATAATGAATAACCCAGATTTAACGAACAAAATGATCGGTGCCAATGAATTCGTTAAATCGGGGTCCGACTGTACTTGAGAATTATTCCACATTTTTAGCAACCTACTTTCCCTTTGGAAACTTACCCTTCTTACCACTGGCGTAGCTAGTTCTCAGTGGGCCCTGTATCAAAAAAATTCCGGGGCCCTTCTTGGAACCTCCTGAACAATGTATGATTTTTTTCTTACACATGTTGGGGCACTTGTAGCTTGGGGGCCCCGTATCATTGATACGAAGGTAGCTACGCCCCTGTTTTCTACCCTCCCTTTTTCTTTTGCATTCGTCGCTTTCTAACAAAATACAATCCATGTTTGGATTTATTATGCACTCCTCAAAATTTCACCCCACATTTGACAGTGAGGTCCACTAATTCACAATGGTGGAACTAAAGAATCCATAACCGAACATCCGCTTTTACAAAAACTAGGAAACTGTTCGAAGAAAAAAAGCTTCTCCAAGACCTATTAGGAACATGAGCAACTAATTTGTTTCAAATTACATCCAAAAAAGAAAAATCGTAACTCAGTTGAATAAATAAAGCATTACTGCGCATGAGTGATGATGCCACAAGCCACTGAGCGCGCAGGCAGATTAAAAACGCGCATGAGCAGCAATCGTGGATCCGTGAATGGAAAATGAAATCCATACAGCGCAGGAAGTAGGTTTTACAACACACCCAAATGCCGAGAAGTATTTTACGAAAGCTCGCCGTAAATCTGCGAAATATGTAGGACAAAGAAAAGAACGCTTTGATGAGTCCCAATACATTAACATACGACAGCGACAGCAAATCGAAATAAAAATTTGTTGGTTTCTAAACTAAATATAAATAAGTTTTATGAGAGAATCAGTTTAAGGATTTTTTGAATTTATATACAGTATAAATAAGCAATTTTGGATGCATCTCGATATTTTGGTATGATGCAAATAGAGACATCTTAAGACTGAGGCCCTGAACCCAGAAAATTATTAAGATTTTTTAAGGCCCTGGGCTCCTATGTAAAAGTAGGCCCTACCAAAGATTTTTAAAAGTAGACAGTATATAGCATGCATTGTCAAATACTCGTCCAAACGGTACTAATTTGAAACTAATAAATGAGCACGACTCACTCTCAAAATTCTAGGCACAAACCGGCTACACCGATGGCCGCATTTATACTAAATGATATTTTGAAATTCTTTGTTCTTAGGAGAGTATGTATGGAAATAATATTTGACCACAATTAAAATTACCCGGATCATGATCTTACTAAGACAGAGTCGATAACGAAAAAAATTTAATGTACATCGCTTCCCTACACGGCGGGTCGTTAGTGGTACTGGGCTCGAACTCGTGACAAGGCAAGCCACGGTCCGATACCTATACCACTCGGCTACCGCGGCCACAAACGTCGGACTGGAAGAGGGATTCTTAAGATGGGGTGTAGATACCCCCTGGGAATCCGAGAAAGTGTTTCATGGGATAAAAAACAAATTCGAATGAAACTTAATTCTTATCCAAGACAAGGTCTTAGGCAATGATATTAATTTCGGAAAATTGGAAGTAAAAGGCTATGCTTTTAAAGAAAAGAACGTGTCAAAAAGAGTCAATCCAATGTGTTGAAGTCAATTCATCTCACAATTAAAAGTGATTAAAAAGAGTCATTCCATGAATGAAAGCCACAAAGAGTATTCAAAAGTTAGCTAGTAAACATTTTCAATAATACTTTTTCTTGCTCCTCGTTTTATTTTGAATCGGATATTGTATCATGAGCAGATATGTATACCGAAAATCAATAGTTCATTTTTTTTCAAGTGCTTAGAAATGCATGAAAATTACTACATGAAAAAATGTATTAACACAATTATTTTATGCGTTACATGTACAATATTTGAGTAAAAGTCTAGCACTCGAGTGAGTGATCATAGGAACTGAAAAGATGGCTAAGTTGCCATACTCGAAAGAAGTAAGAGATCACACATGTTTCAGAGATGCAGATCAGAAAAAAGATTAAAATATATTTAAAAAAATATTTCAATCTACGGACCATTTCTATAATCTTGATTCGCACTAAAAAACATGAAACAGTTTCCCTCACCCTATGGACACACAATTGCATCTTCGCTATTTTTAACTTAAAGAACAATTAATTATTGCTTTATAAAATTTGATTCCCTTTACCGAAATCATGATGAGAGTGTTAAGTAATTTCTTTACTAAAAGCCTCGTTATGCTACACTGTGGTCAATTTTTCCCACACAATCGAATCGCGGCGTTCTCAGGTGGTCACCCTCCCATGTATTGACCGCCCTCGATAATGCTTAATTTCGGTGATCGGACGAGAACATCGAACGTTCAGCATGCTCGTAAAAGGATTCGGCAAAATGTTTTATGACAAAGAATGGAACCTAAACTAGCCTTTTAGAATCCCTGTTTAGAAAGAAGGGCTACAAAAAAAAAGCTAGCAACGAACCTCATTCTTTTTAACATAAACTCTAACATCGCTCTACAATACAGTAGGGCTGCCGGTCACGAATCTCGCAATTTGGTGTCACGTCCAAGTGATGAAGACAACACCCGAGATAGTAATTCCTTTACCTAATTTTTCCAAAGCACCTAAGGACTATAGAGTCCCCCCCCTCCCCTCAAGTGAGGGTTTTGTCTTTTTGTTCCATGTCACAAGTACCAAAAAATCCATTATGCCGTACAATAGAGTTCAGTGAGTATTAAACATCGCTGATAATAAAATTAATCACTGGGCTGCAGTGGCCGCACACAAGTGGGAGGTGGTCAACGGGTCCGGACAACCACATCACGCTTGATTTCCCCCCTCCTCAAATGATTATAGTCCTATGTGCAGAGAACATAAAATAAAATGTTTTTGAAATTAATGCTAATTACTTATTCAAAAATTTATTGTTAACTGTTTGTTCCTGACAATCGACAAAATCAAAAGAATGTTTGGCAACCTATAGGGGCATAATACGAGAATGGTGGACTTTCGACCCCCTCCCCCTTGAAAAATTCCTGTGTGCTCCACTGCTGGGCCGTCATGATGCGATTGGTGCTAGTAAGTTTATAATTATCGAAGTCATGAGTAAAAACAAACAAAAATCGTGTACAAAAATTAAAACTGAAACTAAATAGCAAATTATTTCTTTGGAGAAAAACGAAAACCAACGCCAACTCACTTATCCCTCAATGAGAAAAGTCTCAGAGAAAGTCGCCATCCCCCCCCCTCCCTCCCGAGACTGTATTATTTAGTTTTTTCCCCCTTAAGGACACAATAAATCGATTTGCCGACCCAGATAACAGAATTGGCAGATTACAACTTACCTGACTCATGTTCGTTCCGGTACCGCGAGTCAGAAGTAAAAAAAAATACTTCCGACTTAAGAAAAAAAAAGTTTACAAAAAGGCTGTGGGAAAAGACATCAATTTTTCCCGCTTAGCAAAACAAATCTGCTCTGTCGTCTACTATTACTGTCATGAATAAGAAATTTAAAAAAAAAAATTCCACTTAAAATAGTTTGTGTAACATATGCTCTATGATGGAAAAAATACAGTTAGAAGAGCAAAACTTAATATATATTATTATAACCCTTTTGGCAATCAATAACATATCTTAGTAAATAATTTATTTTCTGTAAAACGAAGGTGAGGCTTTTAGCTTATCCACACAACCTGGTATGACCTCGTCTTGCTTGGATACATTTAATGATACGAATCGAGGTATAAGTGTTGCATTCAATTCTGGAGAGATCTATCTGACTTAACACGACGGATTATCATTATACGTTTCCCGTACTTTTCTCGAAAGGGTGTCTCTGCCTAAAAGCTTGAAACAAACTTTGAATGGAGAAAATGTTCAAGTTTCAAATAAATACTAGTATGCATATAATAGTACATGCAAGGGCGGCTCTACGGCCGGACAAACCGGACCCCAGCACGGGCCGGCAAATTTTAAGGGCGGCATTTGGATCAAATTTTAAAAATATTTTTTTCTATTTTACAAAAAATTTGATATATTTCCTGAAATATTATTGGGTGAGAATTTGGTATTTCATTAAGCGTATCTTATATTTTTTATTTTGTACTCTGTATATTTTACGACAGTTTTCTTTTATGTAGAAACTTGAAGGATTCGAGGAGGGAGTATATGTTAAAGCAGAGGTTCCCAAACTTTTTTGCCTCATAGACCCCGTGACAGGTTTTTCGGTTTGGGGTAGACCCCTACTTACCTAATATTAATTTTTTTGCAAATTCATCAATTTAAATGGGTTTTTGACAGCAGGTATAGAGCTGCATCCTTAAAAAGATTTAAATTTTTAACTGTAGTGAAGTATAGTGTTTAAAAAATTAAGAAAACACATGTTAATTAATTAAATTTAAATTTAATTAATTCACATGTGTTTTCTTAGTTTTTAAACACTATTTTATGCATTAGTTAAATTAAAATTTAATGTATAAAATAACTTAAATAAAATAACTGAGCAACTAACGAATGCTTTTAGTGGGAGTGATGAATCTGGGGATGCAATAACAAATTTTCAACATTTGGCATCAATTTTGTCAGGTTTAACCCTAAATATCTTTTCAGTTAATAGTGTCCAGTCTTTTCTTTCTTTTTTTGTTTTGGAGAATGGCAAGCGTAATGAAAAACTCCTTCTCAATTGGAAAAACAATTAAAAACTTTCTCAAGATATTCCATAATGTGGAAAAAATAACAGGTATATCTTTTTAAAGCCAAAACTTTTGACATCCGTTTATAAACTTAACTTTAAGATCTTAGTTAGTGCATATTTCTAGTGTCTAGTTCTTGTAATCTGACTTTTTTTTTTCAAAGTGACCATATGAGTTCATTGCCTATTGTGGTATTGCGATAGTCAAAACATTTTCAAACCTAGTTTCAAAATCCAAAAAAGGGCAGTTAAATGTTGAACGTAGGTCGCCTTTTTCCTGGCAGATTGTTCGTGACAATTGTGAAACTGGGAAAATTTGAGATTTCCCAAAATTACACTCCTTTAGCTTAATTCTGGCACACACAAGAAAAGCTGAAATGTGGTCCTTGTTTTAAAAAAAATTATGCTGTCACCTTGAAACTACAAATTACCCTAATTAAATTTAGTAAATAAACCTATTAAATAGGTGAGTCTGGTTCCCACTTGATTAAATTTCCTTTTAAAATTAAAATCACAATCTGGTTTAATGAGAGCCACTATTGTAGACCCCCATTTACACTTCATGGACCCCAAAATTATTTTTTCACTGGCGTGGACCCCTTGGAGGTCGTCGTATACCCCTGAGGGTCTATATAGACCATTTTGGGAAACACTGTGATGAAGCATGGAATTTTATATGTTTACATATCTTTCACTAGTAACTTACTCCCTATCGCGGAGTGAGGTCACAACGAACATTCCTTTCACTCTTAAGATGTCCAATTCCAGCTGCCCCCAAAAAGGCAAGGGTAATAAGAGATTATGGTAGTTAGAGAGTCACAGAAAATGCTTTGTTTTAATCTTGAGTGTAGTTACTATAAGTTAAAACAAACGCTTGTGATCCCACCATCAGTAGACTATTTTTCGAAGAAATTGACCTGCTTAAATAGACAATTCCTTCTCATCATTTCACTCGTTTGAAATTATAAAAAAGTAATTATGTCTTTAATTTAGAATTATTTTGAAATTTTTAAGACCTTACATAATATATATATAGAGAGAGAGAGGGGGGGCGGCATTTTCCATTTTTGTCCAGGGCGGCAAAACTGCTAGAGCCGGCCCTGGTACATGCAATCATCAATTATAAACCATCTTTAAATTTTAAAAATATTACATAGGTAATTTCATTCCAAAATGTTAACTGGAAAACCATTTAACATTTTGATCAGGGCCGATCCTAGTAGGTGTGCAGAGCGTGCACTGCACACTGACTGGCCAAAACATAGGGCAGCCGCAAAGGCCGCATACAGTTCTCTATCAATCAAGCAAAATTTTTTCCTAATTTCTCAAAATAAAACTTATAATAAGTCGAATAAATATGCTGAATATTATAGTTACTGAAAAATCGAAATAAATCCCGATTTTCCGATAGTGTAGCATAGTTTAAGAAAAATATAATGTTAGCGTGCATTAGTTGGTCCATTAATGTCTACTCTTTACACACATATTTTATGTGGTAACAAAATTCATGGCAAATCCTGCAATCCCGAAATAGAAATTTTTGCTTGCTTATAAGCGACTCTGGTAAGCTTACTGCAGATCGATGCTAAACAAAGACGTCTCAAAAATGATTTTTACGAAAGTTGCGTTACGAAAATATCTAATACGGTTAATATTATCCAAGACACAAGAGTGTTTAAATTCAATATGCATTGAGGGAAATTAACAGTTTTCAATTTAATAATAAACTTACAATTTAGAAAGATAAAATGTACGAAAGAAATGATTTGAGTCTATTTGCATTTTTATTAATGTTAATTATTACTTTTTACTCCCTCATTCATTTAGATGAATTAATAACGTCAATGTTAATTATTAGTCAAAATATGAACAATTCTCTATAGGGGCGGCACATTATATCTTTACACGCGAGCGGCCAACATCCTACAATTGGTCTTGATTTTGATACAAGAAAGGAAATATGAAACATTTTAAAGAGGAAGAAATGGAAATTAAGACAGAAAATGAGTATTACAATAAAATAACGTGCTCTCATCTATAAGACTGATAAATTAGAATGTGGTGTTAATTCTAGAATACGGTATTAATCCCAAATTAATTTTTTATTCGGAAAATATTGCCGTATTTGGTCATCTTTAGAATTAGGCAAAATATCACCCTTAAATTGTAATCTTTAATGAATACATTAATGCTGATTTTCATCCAAGGTTGCAATCACGATAAATAAAGTCTGTGGAATCAGAACTTGCGCAACTCAACTTGAGCATCAATGGCAACTAAGCTCATTAACCGTAATCTAAATTTAAGGCAAAATTTAAAGATATTCCTATTACTTTTTACGGAAATTTTCTTAAATTTATAAAAGGATGTATAATCGCAATTGAAAACAAACTTATTTTGGAAAAAAAATTTCTTTGAAATACTGAAGGTGCAAGTCTTTCTAATAAAGATATAAGAATAGTACATCATATAGAAAATATGGTAAAATGGAAAATCGAATACGTCGAAAATTATGAAAGGTGATATGTTATGGAGGGCGATTGGATTGCGAAATGGTCCATTCAACCAAATTATACAAAACACAGTAGGCCTTTCAAAAATTATAATAAAAAAAGCAAGTTAAAAAGAAAAAAAAATTTTAAACCACTCACTACATTCCTAGAAGTAGAACACGCATTTACAGTAAAATATTAAAAAATCAAAAAACAATACTTGTATATGTCCCCAAAAGCGAAACTACACAAAACTAAATCAGAAATCAATGAACAAAAAAAAAACAATTACAAAATGAAGAACCATATTTAATCAGTATAACAAAACGATACTCTTAACAGAAACACAAAAGAGAATCCAGAAAGGCGAATACAGAACCGGTAAAAATCGATTTAGGCAGCTAGCAACAGCAAAGACTTCTCTTCCCCAATATATATAAGCACGCACCCTTTAATAAGGCAGACTTCTTCATAGGGAGCACGCACTTGACATGGCAGTTTGCTTTTAGTAAGATAATTATACTTCATTATTTAATAGCTGCTACATTTATCAAAGATTAGGTTTTCACTGGATAAGACCAGCTTATTCACACCTTTTGCACCTACATGCATTTTTCTTTCTTTTATCGTCTATTTAATTTATAATACAAAATGTGGTTTTCTCGTAGATATAGTTCAATAGGTAATTTGAGCAAACATAGCTCTAGAGCAGGGATGGGCATTAAATCGATTCCGATCGACCGGTGGACCGCATAGAGATTTTGGCCGCCTTTACTAAGACCCAAGACGCGCATACTAAAAGAAACGTTTATGGAACACCAACGCCATCTAGACTGGAGAATCGGCTTTTCACAATCGATGCAACTGTGTTTATAAGCAAATGATTTGATAAATGTGTAAACGACACATATACTTTCAATGGAACAGCACGATGATGCTTAAGGTATAACTAGGTTCGGAGATAAATTTTTCAAAAATTGATATTCTGAATAATTTTATTGTTTTAAAAAACATAAATAGGCTTAAAAAGTCATAATTATTAAATAACTAACATGTAACGCCCTTTTTTTAAAAAAAATTATTTGTAGGAAAATTTAGCAAATTTTTTTAAGTTAAGAAAAACGTGATAAATAAAAATAAATTGCACATTATGCAATTTTAACGTCATTGATATACTTCTCGATCACTCTGAAGTGTCACAAACGACAAGATAAAAAATACTTTAAGAAATAAATATTTTATTAGCATTAAAATTTGATGGTCATGATTTTTCGTCAAAATGACTGCAGGTTCTAAGCTAAAAATGGCTGTAAAATGTGATTAAATGTAGCTGTCTTAAAACTTGCGGTTTGTTACACTCGGAAGAGCCCTATAACATAAATGTTATAAATTTCATTGCATTTGATTGGATTATTTAGAAGATATCCCGTTTTTCGTGCACAAATTATCATGAAAAGTTCATTCTTCAAAAACAGAATTTAAAAAAAAATATTTTTATTAATTAGATAAAGTAAATGCTATAAAAAGAACTTAAAAAACTCTCTAGTTTTATGTATTAGTCCTTCCTCACCAATTAATTTCTGTTTTCCCTAATGACCAAACACCAAACATCAAACACCTAAAAAGCACTTTTCAACCTAGTCGGAAATCTTAACATGTTTAGGGCCAAAACTATCTCTGCTACAACAGCCGTGTTAATGAATTTTCCCTTCACGCCGATTGCAGGGGAGAATAAATGCTGATTATTCGCGATAGCACGGGATTGGATATTTCGACATCATCATCCTTCGATTCCTTTATCGAGATTAGTTCTTGTGTTGATGTTATGTCCCGCGATGGAACGGGACTCGGCAGCGAGTAAATTAAACATACATCGGTTTCTGATTTATCGAACCGCGTATGTACCCTGCTCGCTGCATCGAATACATCCACGGTCTAGCAGTCGCACATAGTTGTTCAAGAATTCAAATAGACAATTTTGAGTTATTTGTGTTTTTGTGGTAAAAATAGTAATCTGTCATAATTTAAAAAGAGGGGCAAAATGTCGAAAACAAGAGAAGAAAACGTACAACTTTAATATAGAATAGCCACACCTACACAACTGGGTGGACAGCAACAACTCAAAAACTTAAAAAGCTCGTACACTGGAGAAGTCCGCCAACCCCTGC
The DNA here is from genome assembly GCA_019973935.1 of Trichonephila clavipes. Classification (NCBI taxonomy): domain Eukaryota; kingdom Metazoa; phylum Arthropoda; class Arachnida; order Araneae; family Nephilidae; genus Trichonephila; species Trichonephila clavipes. The sequence continues at coordinate 446,155 of BMAU01019792.1, read as the reverse complement.
TATAGCTATTGACACGACAGCTATTGACAATAAACTTCAAAATTTTGAACCAAGATTAAAGAACGAAGAAAATACCCGGCTTTCCAAACTTCCATTCCATTCGAGGATTTATAAGCCCAGTTTGATGCAACCAACTTCCATTACTCCACACAATAGGTCTTAAGAAAAAAAGTTTACTGGTTTGGTTTACTAGTTAAAGTTTGGTTAAGTTTACTGGCGCAAGAGCCAAGTTTCGCCAAGTTATGCCAAACATTTATTAATTTACTTGCAATCAAGTGTAAATAATTGTTACAGATGTGTAGGGGTGGTATCTATTTAAGCCAGTAACAGCCTCCTGAATGAAGTGATCATTTTGGTCTAAGTGGAATGTTACGTGCTTACGAATCCGAAGGAACTGAGTTCTATCCTCCTCAGATGTATATATGTGATCCAGGCATAAGAGGAAAGGAGACATATATATATATATATATATATATAAAAAGCTTAATTACATAGGATAACAAGGAAGGAGAATCGAAAACGGGGAAACATAGCTAGGGCATTACGAAAGTGCATGGGAAACAAGCGTCAGACGTACGATTTCAACATCGTTAGTCACATGACTCACGACCAGGACCACTCGGGAACGAGGCCTCATGCAGTTAAGTTTATGCGATCAATAACTGTAAACTGCTTATGTGCGAGAAACTTTCTTTACTCCGTATTAAGTGCAGAGGCGTAGCTAGCGCCGTATCAGTGATAAGGTGCCCCCAAGCTACAGGGGCCCCAACATGTGTAAGCAAAATATTGTAAAATGTTAGGTGCCTCTAAAAAGGGCCTCCAAGGAATTTTGATACAGGGCCCCCTCTGGACTGGCTACGCCAGTGATTAAGTGAAAATGCAATTCAAACCTTTTTTCATATAATTTTGTATTTAAATGTTGAAATTAATAAAAATATAATGCGATTTTTTTTCTTGTCTGGATTACATACACCAGATTTCCATGTCTGAGCATTGTAACAAATTACATTGCAAATAAACATTCGCAAACATTGTAACCTAAAAAGCTGTAAAATTAACTTAAATTTTCAGTTTGATATAATTTTGTTTCCTATATTTACAAACCTTTAACATAGAAAACATTCTAAATTATTTTGAAACATTTTGAAAAAAAAACGGGGGAAAACGCAACACAAGATTACCATAGCAACACGTTCAAAATTCTAAAAACACACAAATGAAGAAATTAAGTACCTATTCTAAAACTGGAAACAAGAAAAGTAATTGAATTTTTACTGCGAGCTGTGAACTTACGACGAAAGCTAAAAAGTGATATCTACAAGAAAAAGAATCTTCCAGAATATAAACGGGTTTTCTTTGTAGCTCAAAAAAGAATTAAAATTTAAACGCAGCAATTCATCAGCGCAGACCTCACGCAACGTCACGAAAGCCTCTAGGATTTTTTTTTTATGTGCACAGTCATTGTTGACGTTCTCACAAAACCTCGAGTGTGAGAGAGGGGAAAGAAGAGAAAGACCACAAGTTGTACCTCAGAGGTCAAGTTGAAAGACCAAACTGTTCTGCCTTCTAGAGGCATGGCATTAAGGTTCAGCCATCTGTTTCTACAACCCGAGGTCTTTTTTTTTTACACTTCTACAAGCACGAAATGGAATTCGAAAATGTAGTTAGTGAATTTGAAATAGTCGATTGTTACAGAAGTAGAGGACGAAGTGGAATACAGCAAACCCTCAGTATTCTAGACCAGTGCTCCGCAAACTTTTTATCGCTGTGGACCGGTCAACATTTGATAATTTTACCGCGGCCCGCTGAGGGTGGGACACATTGATTGTTTGTGTTTTAGATTGTTTTGATTTAACAATTTTAATTTAGTTACATTTAAATATGCCTTCACAATAAAATATAGTTACACCAAAATGAATAAAAGTGGTTTAACGTGGAATATAAAGAGATTTCCGTGGGAAGTTGCGCAAATCCGAGAGAAATGCACCACTTTAAATAAAATGAAAATAGTTTAATGTTCTTTAGACGGCCCGGCACCATTTGATCCACGGACCGGTCCGCGGACCGGGGTTGCGGATCACTGATCTAGACCAGTGTTCCGCAACCTTTTTATCTCCGCGGACCGGTCAAAATTTGTTAATTTTACCGCGGCCCACTGCGGGGGAGGATGTTTATATTTTAGACTGTTTTGATTTAATAATTTTTAATTTAATTGTATTTAATATGTAAAATAAAAATTAATTGTAAAAAAATGAATATAAAGTGATTTAACAAATATTAAGTGTTTTCATAAAAAGTAGCCCAAACCTAAGAAAAATATACCACAGTAAATAAAAGAATTTAATGTTTCTTGTGCGAACCGGCAGTATTTGATCCACGGACCAGTACCGGTCCGCGGACCGGGGGTTGCGGAACACTTATCTAGACCAGCAGTCGCCAAGCTTTTTGACCTCACGGACCAGTAAATTCATAATTTAAATCCCGTGGGCCACTAATAGGATTTTTTAAAGTATTAAATATATTTATAAAAAAAAAAATTGTGATCTAAGAACACAATCCATGCATCTTAAAACAACGTGATGAGTGAGTATATTCCACATTTTTCTGGGGACCAGCACTTTGGCGACCTCTGATCCAAACCCCTTCAAATCGGACGTCACTTTATCTGTGGACAGTCCTTTAAAAGTTCATAATTAAACGGAAATAGAAAGCTGAGTAGGTTCTCTCTAACTTAACCTTTTTCGAAGTATTACATATCATGTAATTGATAAATTCGAATCCTTCTTTTGCAATTATTTATCATTTTGGTTCGTCTTATTTCAAAATGCTTGTTCTTTTTAAAGTACATAACTTTTAGCCATGAACCTTGACTTATTTTAATTCGGACTTTGATTAATGCAGATGACCTCCATGCCCAATGGGCTAAACTCGTGTGACGTCATAATCACATAACTGCAATCACGCGTTTCCAGCCAATCAGTTCATGTGCTTCGCTGTTGCCAACTTTCGCTTTGTGTAGAAAATTTTTAAAAGAGCATATTTGCCAATAATAACGCACACACGTAAATAAAATGTAATTGATTCAAAAGTAAACGTGTAATATAATTTTCAATTTTGAAAAACAGTTTGAAGAATTCTAATATTTGTACATTTTTTACCCAATCATCAAATTTGAAATTTTACCCAAATTTTTTACAAATAGAACAACGACTACAAGTCTATACCAAATTTTACAAATAGAACAACGACTACAAGTCTATAATGTCAGCTTTGAATTCAGTGGAAAACACATGATTGCATTTTTGTATCCGGATAAATTGAATCTAGGAGAGTATATTTACTCAGAAATATTTCTGAGGTATTTTGGGATTATAGTGGCTAATTATAGTCAGAAGAACAGTCAAAACTCGTTGATTCTAAACATACTATATTGTTTGTGGAGGAGTTTAATGGATTAAAAGTATTAAATTAAATGTTCAGAAATTAAACTAAAAAAGTCTCGATTCCTACTTAATACTGAAAATAAAAACTATAGAATCCGCATTTCCAGAAAACCCCTCTCCAGTTTGATCCTTCAAATTTGCTTAAGAAACAGCTGTTCTTAAACTGCGGTCCACAGACCCTCAGGCGTCCCTCGCACCTTTCTAGGAGGTCCGCGAAAGTCTCATTTAAAGTTAAGGTTTCCCCTCTGTTACAGATTAAAAGGCCTCATGGAAAAATTGAAATACATTTTTAATTTTTACTGCATTAATAAAATAATTTTAATTAATACAGATAAGTAATTAATACAGATTAAAAGGCCTCATGGAAAAATTGAAACATTTTTAATTTTTACTGCATTAATAAAATAATTTTAATTAATACAGATAAGTACATTATTTATGTGTTCGAAGTTAGTATTTTATAATATTTTTAAAAGAAAAAGTGTTAAAAAAGTCTGTATAAGTAGAAGAAGCAGTCTTAGGATTATTGAGGAATTACTCAGCTATATGTTGGGAATCAGGGATGGGTGCTCAAAATCTTGGGGGAGGGTATAGGGCTGATACATAAAGGGGGGGCGATCGAAAGTTTAAGAACCACTGTTTTAGATTAATCAAAAGTCCATCCCTTATACGACTTTCATAACACAGGGGGGGAAGGGACTTAACTAACGATTGGTTGGTTTCATAGAAGCAAGGTAAAAAAAAATTACGCCACGAAGTACTTTTAATTTAAAAGAAATAAAATGTGTCCTGAAAATAATTGTTAAGCATGTCTATATACGCGATCTAAATATGAAACAAAAGAAGCAAAATCTATTAGCTGACAAGAGGGAAGGGTCAAAAATAGGCAAAGTTTTTAGTGCATCGCGTTACCAGTGTTAAGATAATAAACCCCATAGGAAAAAAGGAAAACCACTTGGGTACTGAAGAATATTAATCCTGCATTAACTAAAAAATAAGCTTCTGGCCTATGAGGGAAGTACTAAAAGGATATTCAACAGTTCTCAAGAGCATACATACATCTTACATCTGTAAAATCATGCTTTGATCTATTATTTGTAAATCTATGTGTTAATAGCGCATCACAATTGTTCACTAAAGTATTAGCAAAGAATCTCGTAACCAAGCCACAATCGTAGGATGCATATACCTGTCTTCCCTTTTCATTTCCCTATACAAGCCACAAAACGACCGTGGAATCCTTAACCCATCAGCGTTCATTGTCCTCAAGCCAGGACGTTCATGTCTGAGCCAGCAAAAGCTTGTAGCGATTTGTCCTTTAGATTGTACACTGCTCGATTTTACATGGGTGGGGGAATCTCAATTCTCAGGCTATTACATTAAGTCTTACAAAAAATATATGTTATTTAAGAATGTTTTAAAACTTCACGAAATGTACAGTGGTAACACAACTTTAAAATATCTCTTTTCAAAAGATAAGGTAAGTATTTACAATACATAAATGTACCTGATTCGCATTTCTTTATCGGATATTCATGAATATTCTTTCTTTACAGCAATATTCGTTCGAATGTAGAATTCGTATATTTTCCAAATAATACTTCTAAATTCAATTTTGTACTTAAAAAGCATATCTTTTGGTTTCTATATTTACAAATACAGCGGCGAACCCACAGGAATTTTTCAAGGGGGTGTTCCAGAATCGAAAGTCCACCATTCACGTATCATATCTCAATACGCAACAAGCATATTCTTTAGACTTTCTATTTTGGGAGCAAAAAATAAATTGAATTAAATTGCAATGGGGTATACGTACCCGTGGACCCCGCCCCTTGTGAGCAAGGACATTGAACAAAGACAAACAAGCTCCAATACGTCGCCCAACATATTCTTTTGATTTTGTCGAACAAAAAACAGTAAAAAATTAATTATTGAATAAATAACTAGCATTAATTAGTAAAATTATTAATAACAAATACATAATTAAATTTTACGTTCTATGCACATAGGATTATAATCAACCGGGGAAAAAAATCAAAGGCTTAGGAAGGGTCCAGACCCGGGGATCCCCCCTCCCCTTGTGTGCACCATTGTATACATATAAATAGGTTAAATCCTTTTCAAAAAGTAGGCAATATCTTTTTCAATCACAAAAAACACAAAACTAAAGTAACACTCTACAACAGTGGTTCTTAAACTATTGATCACAACGGCCCTCCTTTATAAATTAAAGTGACATCGCGGACACCCCAAGATTTTGAACATCCCTTCCCCACTTAATACTCTTGATCAAAATACTTGTGAAAAGAGTTTCTTCATTGGGGATCAGTGGCTCACACAAGGGGGGGTCCTGGGGGTCCGTACCCCCCCAAGCCCTTGATTTTTTTTCCGATTGATTAGAATTTTAAGTATATAGTACGAAAAAATAAATTAAGTATTTGTTGTTAATGATTAATTTTATTAATTAATGCTAATTATTTATTCAATAATTAGTTTTTTTACTGTGTTTTGTTCCAGAAAATCGACAAAATGAAAAGGAGCATGATACAAGAATAGTGAACTTTCGACCCCTCCCCCTTGAAAAATTCCTGTGTGCTCTACTGTTGAGGACTACGTACGCCCATATTCACCGCTAACCTGACCGCCGGTTAGAGGAAGGAAACCGGGGTTCCGCCGTAAACGTTAATCACCATCGCAAGTTAATAACTTAACTCCGGTTCAAGTTAAAAAATCCTTACCCATGGTCACAGCCGGTTTAGTTTTAACCGAACATGCGCAGTAAGCGATTTTTCGAGTGTTTACGTTTTCGTGCAAGTTTTGAAGTAGTTTGAGTTAGGATAAATTTTTAGTTTACGATGAAATACCATTCAGAAAGTTTTCACTCTTACTCAATTAGATTTTTTAGAAAAACTGGAAACCAGAAAAATCAGAAAATTCTATTATATGCAAGTGCGGCTTCATCAAAGCCAACACCAACTCTTTTTCGTACTGCGTAAAATAAATTCTGTTGGCATTCACTTTAAACAGATAGCGATACACGAGGTTAAAAACAAGCTGGCACGAGGCGAAGATAGAAATTGTAGCTCCAGCCGGAAGTCACGGGGTTTATTTTGACCAATGGGAATCGGCCAGTAAATCCAAGTTAAGAAACTCAGAGTCAAGTAACTGGAGGTCGAAAAAGAGCTGTGAATTGGAGTTCTAACCTGGAGTTGACTGCCAGTTACTTAACTCCAGGTTTCATCGCTGGGTCCAGTTAGCGGTGAATACGAGCGTAAGTAATCTAGTCTAGTATGGCACACCTTTCAATTTTTAGACGAGGCCCTTCAGAGTCCGTAAAGAGAAAGAAATCTCAACATTTCCATGAGAGACTCCGCGGACCTCTAGAGAAGCGCTGTGGATCCTAAGGGGTCCGCGGACCACAGTTTAAGAGCCGCAGTTCTACATCATAATTATAGACTAGAGACAAGAACTTATTCAATTGTTTTTAGAAATGAGCTACTTTTTTTTTCAACCGTGTAGAACTGCTGCCACTTTACTACCAATTGAACTACAGAAATGTGCTTTATTCCATATACTTTTGAACAATTTCGGGTCAAATTACATTGCAAGCAGCTTTAGTAATAGAGTTTCACACACTCACAAACCATACAAACAAATCAAGTTATACCAAACAATGGGTAGTCAGCACAACTGAAAATTATGGAATGAAGAATGTAGACGTATATTCAATACACAATTTTTGTAATACATGGAACATTGCAAACAATAATCGATTTAAGATCTATAATGAATAAGTTTCCCTAATATTATACAGAATTCCCATCAGTTTCTTTCCCCGTATCCAAGAATTAAATCGTTATAAAAATTTAATAAATGGAATTTCAAAACACATTATATAAATTTCATATATCTTGGATTTAATATACGACCATGCAGGAAGTTAAACATAATAAAACAGAAAATGTTTTTGGATGGAAACTTGAAAATAAAATATTTTTTTTATAACTACGAAATTTAAAGAGGTGAAATAACGTGTTGAAATGCCTAGATTGTAGAATTTCAAAAAATCAGAAAGGGGTAAAAATATCGTCTGCATAAATATATTCCAGCGAAGAAAAGAAAATTGAGCAAATATAAAATGAAACTAGATACCAAAAAATTTTTAACTTTTTCATTTCAAAAGAAAAGGGTTTTTTTTTTATTCGAATCGCATTTAAAATTCAATTTCCGTTATCCGACATCTTGAAAAGAATCCATCGATCCAGGTGTATCATTTCACTTCACTTTCTACAAAGAACATCAGACGATGGGTTTTCTTCATTAATCATAACTAAGGTCTAACCGCGCCAGATTTTATGAACGAGAAAAATAAATAAAACCAAGTGTGTAATTTACAACCCACTCTCTCTGCCACATTGCGCTTGAATTGAAGAATAAATGAAACCTTGAAGAATTCTAGGACATTGAAAATATAGACGCGTCCTTAGATTTATATTTTTTCTTTTCCCTTCGACTTTGAGTATGGTAGACCGCACACATTACGTTGAATTTTATTTTTGTATGAAAAATAACAGTGGCAGCATCCGCTTTGGAATAGAATTCTTGCAGAAAAGTAGGCGTGAGTTATATTTATGAAAACGATAAATTTTCATGGTTCATTTTAATGAAAGAAATTGAGAAGTGCGTAATATTTATAAATTCTTACTAGGTTATTTTAATTAATGATGAAAAGGAATCTGAAAAAAAATAATAATGCATGTTAAATATATCTCTACAGTACAAGAACAAATGTTTTAAAAAATGAGAAAAAAAATTATAAAAATTAGTGCTCTAATACTTGGAAACTAAATGTTCATTTCACTACTCTTCATTTCTACATTTTTATTTCATTCCTTACAATCAGGAGCGGATAACCTTTTCGGGGGGAGTGCCACTACATAAAAAAAAATTGTGCGTGCCACTTCTAACTTTTCCAACAAATATGGAATGTGAAAAAATGTTACTAATAGGTTTATGGTATTTTAAAGTAAATAGTATAATTATAATGCAAGCCTATGTTGTCGAGATTTAAAAATAATATATGATAAATAAGATGAAAATACAAACTCTCAGGTTTTATTGTTAACTAGCTGGTATGCCTATTCATCCCAAGGGGGAATTGAAATATCAAACAATACTGAGATTGGTAAATAGAGAAGTTTTTAATGAGTTAATTTTACGTGAATTGTAAATTAAACAAAAATAAAGCTTTTTGCATATCTCAGTTGAACAAAAAAATCCTTATTTGTTAAATTTTAAGTCTGTAGATATACAGACAGCTGATAAAAAGGATTTTTTTTTATAACGCCCCGTAACTCTCTTGTGAGTCGATTTTTGAAAACACCTTCCTAAGCCGATCTCTTCTCAGCAAAAATAACACATTGTCACTCATTTTGTGTAATAAACGCTTAAAATAGTGTAAATTTATATCCGGATGTGTAATACATTAATATTACCTTCTGTTGTATTTATTTCTTGTTAAATTTATAATATTCGCCAGCAACGCCATTCCTTACATTATAAAGGCGATTCAATAGAAACGTAGCGAAATGTTGGCGTCAAGTTAACGTCATTTTTGGCGACCATGTTGACAACTTGGCGATTGATTGAATGGTGCAGAAGTTGATAAGGTGTAGCGTCACCTGGTGGGGAGCTGCAACAAAGAGGATAGCACAAAAATATACATTTTCATGCCAATTTTCATAGTGTTAGAGTGATGCGATTTCATACATACAAACATTCATTTTTATTTAGATAGATAAATATTTTACAAGTGCAAACAGAAAATGTATAAGTAACTTGAATCATTTAATTCAAAATAATTATTAAACGCAGAATACCTTGAGGGGGGCTTTTGAATTACTACTTTCTTTACAGTCATCCACAATAGGATTAGCTCTAGCAGATGCTAACAAAATTAGGTTATTATAGATACACATCAGCTAGCTTCGAATGATATTTATTTTATTATGCCCCCTAGCAGAAAATGGCAATTCAAAATTAAATTTTCATTTTTTTAAAAAAAACTTTTTAGAAGTCTACGCGTGCCACCGTTACAGCTCACCATGCTACACAGTGACACGGGTGCCACGGCTAGCCACCCCTGCCTTACATTCTGCATTTTTTAATGTAGACTGAAGAATAAATCTCGATCTACATTGAAGAATAAATTTTCGCTTTATACAAATTCATTTTACATTCATATACATTATTTGCAATAAAATTTTCACGTTTGATTTCTTTTTCTCTACTATTTTAATATTTATATTTGCGCATATTTTTTCCATCATTAATTCCATTTTAATGTAATAAATATTTGTACGTGCTCTATATAATGCTATTTCATTATCATTGCACCACAATCATGTGAACAACGAAATCATTTATAATCTTCGAAATGGCAACGATTCTTAACTCGTGTTACTAACATGTGTCTGAAGGCATGATCGTCACTGTAATGAGCATTCTCTCGATACTGTTATCATTCACTAAATCAGTTCGAACAAAATGATTTTTCGATTTTTTTGCAAGTCGTTTCCATTTGAATGACATATCACAAAATTGTTTTTGAAAAAAAAAACTCCGTAAAGAAAGAAAAAACATACGATAAGCAGAAATTTTTGAGAGAAAAATGTAACGATGTTTATCATATCATTTAAAACTTACAATGACATTAACATCAATTTTCCATTTAAATTGGTTGAATGAGTCAACATCAAGTTATCTTTGATGGGGAATTTTGTGATTTAGAACTGCAGTCGAATTACGAGGATGACACATAGGATGATACATCAAAAGCCTAGCTTCTACATCTTAACACACGATTACTTAAAATGGCGAATTTTTTCTTCAACAAGCAGCAATTTCGTATGTATTGCATGACGACTTCTCGATTGGAATCTAGAATATCAATCCTAAGCGCGACTAGGTTCCTTAATCTTAAAATTATCGTCGATTTAATGAAAAAAAACAACCTCAGAACATTTCTTTTTTGGTAAAATAATTCAAAAAGAATACATAAATTTAACTATTAAGCAGAAAACAGCAAATTTTAAATAAATACATACACTTTTTACACATAAATCCCTTTTTTCCTACTATAAAATATTTTTCATCTCCTGTACTTCAATGTGACATTCAAATACACCTTTTTTGCTTTTCATAAAATTTAATACAAATATTCTGCAAGGCGTGTTCACATCAAATAAAATTTTCGTAAGAGAATATAACTTCCAGGAACTAAAATGATTCCACATTTTTCATATACATTTCTCCCAATTTTCTTCTCATATCTTAAACAAAACAAAAAAAAATTGACGCTTGATTTTTTTTATTATTCATAATGCAATTAAAAAAACATCTTAGTGTATTTATTCCAGAGTGCAGAATAATTTTTTTCAAGAAACAAAAAAAAAAGATTCCAAAGTTTTTTCTTTTTTTAGAATTTAGATTTGTGACGAAGAATTTTTATTCTGGCGGAAGGAAGGACTTTTTTTGGAGGAAATCCGGTATCCCTCCAAATGTTTCTAACCCCCTTCGGGTTGAAAACATTTTTATCAAAATCATCCCCCACTTCACCCGCCCAACCCCCAAAAATGATTTTCTTATGTAATAAAAATATGATTTTAAAAAATATTTTTACCAATAAAATTTAAATTTCTAAGAAGTATTTTAAATATACACACAAAAATCCTTTCTAGAAAAATGAATGAACAAAACGATACGTCAAAATCACCCAACTCATACAACACAGACGAGACGCGCAATGATTGAAAAATAGTGCAATTTAATTACGCTTTGTCAAAAAATAATTGCCTATTGCACCCTCCCTGCCCCCAACAAAAAAAAAAAGATATGGGACATAGAGACCAAATTTAGATATCCTCTGAAAAATGGAATACTTATATTTTTCGACATTTTAAGGATACTAAATCAAACAAACTTATGAGATATCAATATTGGCACACCGATTTAGTAGATTCATAGTTCACAAGATAAGACAAATGAAGTTTATGGTAGCTAATCTACTCTTCTATCGATTCAAACTGGGGTTTAAAACCACTTAAATGCATGTTAAACAGTAGCGCACACAGGAATTTTTCAAGGGGGTTCCGGGGTCGAAAGTTCACCATTCTTGTATCATGCTCATTTTGATTTTGTCGATTTTCGGGAACAAAACACAGTAAAAAACTAATTATTGAATAAATAATTAGCATTAATTAATGAAATTAATCATTAATATCAAGTACGGAAAACAAATTTACGTACTATATACTTAGAATTATAATCAATCGGAAAAAAATCAAGGTCTTTGGGGGGGTCCGGACCCCAGGGACCTCCCCCCCTTGTGTGCACCACTGATGTTAAAAACGACTCCAACTTTCTGAAAGTACTAGAAATTAAACAATACAAATTTTTCAACTTTCAATAAACTAAAATAATTCAACATTTTTTAAATTCCATTTCAAGAGCCACACGACACAAGCCACATTCAAAAATAATTCATATATCCATTCATAAAATTAATCATTCTTTTATGATAGTACACGCACATTAGTATTTTTAGTTATATTTATAAGCTACACCGTACAATCCGTACACGACGATTCTTCATTTCGTTAGGATGGTCAAAACATCAACGTCATTTAGGAAGATTTCGTCATCATTCAGTAGAATGACGTCATCAACCACATGTTAAAACAAAAAAAACGTGTGTTCGCGCGTGCATACAAAACACTTTAAAAAAAAACGTGTGTTCGCGCGTGCATACAAACACTTAAAAAAGAATACATACCTTCCTAATTAGAGACACGGAATACAATAAAATTCAGAGATTTATGGGGAGAATATTTTTAAGGAAACAAACACTATTAGCAGTTATTTAAGATCAGCAACAATTTTTTTAGAATCGAGCTATTTTCCAATCGTTTAGTGTGTGTGCGTGAGTGAGTCTGTGGGTGTGTTAAGATATTCAATAAATTTCAATGACCCTTCATTTTAATAGCATTAATCTCTTCAAAAGAATCTTTTAATTCTTTAGGTGACTGCATACCTTCGGATGAAATTTTTTCATAAAAAGATATTTTTGAAACAAATTGAGTGTTTATAGGAAGAAAAATAAAAAAAAATATGTAAATACATTAAAAATTTTTAATAAATATTGTACTTTTAGAAAAATTGGTGGTTTTCAAGGAAATTTAACCAAATTTTTACCAAAACGGTTAACACTGTATAAAAATTTCTAATACAATTATCACAATTTTCTTTATACACAACATACATACTATCCAAAATCTAAGAGAAATATTAAAATATAAAAAAATTACAGACAATTATACATAACAATATGAAAATTTTGATATTTTTTTAAGTTTTATATATATAAAAACTATCCTAAATGAAAAAATATTTAACCTACAACAAAACTTTTGGTTCACTTTATGAAAAACAGTATAATAAACATTCCCATAAAATTTCAAAAGGTTATCTGGTTTGGTTCTTAAGATATCATGTAAATGGAAAAGAGTTTCTTTCGAAAACAAAATTTTGAGAAAAACTCTCATTTAAAGTTTTATTTTACCGTTAAAAGGTACACGTACATTACAAAATTGTCTAAAATTCCCCTGGATGATATGCCACACCTTCCTTTTCTTCCTGGTGCAACCCTTTTTCCTTTCTGAGAGCTCGTGTTTTTTTTTTCTTTTTAATTTTGTAAAGGGTAATGAATGTCTTTCTGCGTCGTTAATTCGTCGATAGTCATACAATTTTAATACACGCATCATATAGCTACCAGCATTAAACCCCAGCTTATTTATCACTTTTAATAAGCCACTAGCACCTTCATTAAATTGTAGAACTGCTATATATGCCCCTAATTTCAAAGACTGGAGTTCAACAAAGTTTTGTTTTGGAAATATGTTCCACAGAACACCATTGAAACTCTCGTTGGCATTCTGAGTCAATCCGTGTAAGCACTTTTCTAAAAGTTTTTGATCGCATAGTTTAAAGTAGTGTGGTTTAACAATATTTAAAATATTTTGTGGGAGTTCAGGGGCTTTGGCGGTGAATATTTTACCAAGTGCCTTTTTGAAATTTGCACCAACTATCTGTTCCTGTTGGGCATTGACCATGCATAGGCTTTTTAGCACTGGAACAGCAGTGATAAAACTCAGCAATAACTGCGCTTTGCATGTTTGCTAAATTTTTTGTATTACTGCGGATTGCTATTCCATAATAATTTTGTAATTTGTCAATAACCCTTTTCTGCACGTGACCAATACATTCTAGTTTATTAACTGTATTAGGAGCATACATGTTTTTTACGGATTCATACGCTTTGGAATCCCCATCACCATAGTAATCAGTGTACTGCAATTTACGATGATTCTCTGATCGCTCAAATATGCGATATGCTCCGACAGTCTCCATACTTGAAGCCGAACCCATATGATTGCAACAAACATGTGCATTAGAAGCAGCATCTGGAACTTTAGCCTTCTTAGAACATATGCTACAAAAATGTGACATTTCGATGTCCAAAATTTTTCCAGTGTCAATGGATATGCAACTGACGCAACCATTGTGAGACGAGTAGCCACGCTTCTGCCAAGTCCCATCCAATGACACGCCACAGCAGCTTATTGATTCTAAGAGTGAATTTTTTAATTTTTTCACCTCAGTTGCTGCATTTTTCATGCTTTCTATAGAAACTATAGATGCAGCCTGCTGAATCTTTAATTCTTGATTTCGAAAGGCTGTTTTGGAAAGAAAAGGCAAGTCCAACATACCGAACAGTTTATTTCCAGCTGTACCATTTTCCAATTACTCTTAAGGCAAAAGCAATCAGAGTATTCAGCTTAAATATATTGTTGATTTTTTCAGATGAAGTAAATCCTTTGAAAAAATCACAGTTTCTACATTTCAAGGAAAAGTTTGAACATATTCCATACCTAGAGTCTTCTGTCAAACTGAGTTCATGTAAACAAACTGGACAACAAAGTACTGCAAACACAGAAAGCAATGTGGTGACATCAAATATTCGATGTCCGAAAATTTCATCAGAATTTCCAGAACTTTCTAAAAAATTATCCTTCAAATCTTCAAGTTTTGATGCACTTGCAGTTTTCAGTTCAATATTACTTGCAACAGTCGTATCATTTTTAGCCTGATTATCTATACTTGAGCGTTTGTTCCTATACTGGTTACCTGTAAACTTTCGCTTTTTTGAGCGATATTGGTACTTATGGCCCATATTTAAGATATTTTTGAAAACTTTTAAGCAAAATTTTATCGTAAGATATAAATTTTTGTAATAAAAAGCGACCAAACTTAGAGCTAAGCAAAACACAAGCTAGAATGTAAACAGACTGTCTGTGTTGCCAATTTTTTGCAAGAACTATACTAATAATATAGTAGTGGCTGAAACACTAGAAAAATTACGAAATATATTTTTTAAATTAAAAAAAATGAAAGAAACTGTAGAATTTAAGTTAAAAGTTTAAGAAATTAAGTTTCTGCAACTTCCGGTTTTGAAATGATACTTCCCATCCATTTTTGCAGAGAGTGATGTTTTTTAAAAAATCACAATAGCTTTATTTCTATATTTTGCGTAAAGGAAAAAGAAAAACTGTTTTGGAAAGAAAAATGTTCAAACTATAAGATTTTGAAATAAAAAAATGCCTTTAGGCGAAAAATGACATTTTCAAGGTAGGCAGTCACCTTAATATGTTTATTGATATTTAAAGTTAGCTTGAAATTCACAATATTTAAAAACTACATAATTATTAAAACATTAATTTACTTCAAGTCAAGTGAGTGTTTATTAACGCTGCACTGTAAAAGCAACACGAGAGCTAATGTCGACAGGCCTCGCAATTTTGAACCATCATCAGAAGAGGAGGACGGCACATGAGCAAGTGCCTTTTTCTTCGAATTTCCACACCACACCACACCAATGGGAGAATTTTGAGCCTCGACAGATTTAACGTGCATCGAGCCCCTCTACCCAACGGATCTTCAAAAGCACAAGGTTCGAACTCTTAACACGACGGCCACGAGTCCCTGACGACGACCAGGAACGTTCTAAGCCTTTTGTGAGGCTCTTGGCCCCAATGCAAATGTAGGCCCACCTATAACCCTTAAAAGTAGACAGTACATAGCATACATGTCAAACACTCGTGCAAACAATAACTCGAAACAAATGTGCATGATTTACAATCGCACAATCCAGTTCGACCGATTACTGACTGAATGAGTAATGATGCTGTATGGTGGTAGGCCTAGGCTTATGCATGGACAATTGTCATCACATGTAGCCAGTTGACAGATCGTCCGAAATTCTCAGTTTTTCGGAGAATACTACCGGAAATAACATTAGACCGTTGATATTATTCGACCAGTAGCGCACACAGGAATTTTCAGGGGGTCCGGACCTCCAGGACCCCCCTTGTGTGCGCCACTGTATTCGACTCAATGTTTTTAAGGCTGTCAACGAAACGAGGCCCTCTTTGTTACTGAGTCCCTGGGTCCAGTTGGCCTATGTCTTTAGACATCTCTGATCATGACTACTAAACTACAACGTCCACAATCTTCATTGGAAACATTGAATATCAATTATAAATCTCAAAATCACTTAAAGGCATTGGGAAAAAGGTATTGAAGAACTGTTCGCTCTAAATTTGCATGAGAATAACTGGCAATGGTTCTAAAAATTTTGAACCATGATCAGGTTAAACTAGGATGCCATCTGTGTTAGCTAGCTACCTCAGTAACTTTCAGCCCATGTCATGTGTGGACATAGACTCTACAGAATTACGTGTGCAGCAGTTCTAAAAAGACGTAAACTGTCCTTAGTGAAATCAAGATTTGGACCCGCAACTATGCGATAAATCATAAGGGCGCTAACCTGGCTAATATGCCTTGGTCAAATGTTAAAAACTCCAATCGTCTAATCTTTAATTTGAAGCAGAGATCCCCAAACATTTTTGCCTCATAGACCACTTGCCAAGTTTTTTTGGTTTGGGGTAGACCCCTGTTTACTTACTATTGAATTTTTACAAATTTATCAACTTAATTAAATGTCTTTTGACAGCTAGTGTAGAGCTACTTAGTTTAAAATAACGTTTCTCACTGTATTGAGAAAAGTATAATGTTTAAAACTTAATAAGCACAGGCTAATCAATTAGATACAAATTTAATTAATACATAAAGTAGTTTAAAAACAAAAACAAATGCGTTTATAATGGGAACGATGAATCTGGCGCTTCAGTAACAAATTTTCACCATTTGGAATCAATCTTTTCAGGTTTAACTCTAAATTTGTCTCTGTTAGTATAATGACCAATCTCTCCCCCTTTTTTTTTGGAGATTGGCAACCGTGCTCAAACTCCTCACTAGAAAAAGCAGTTGAAAACTTTCTCACGATATTCAATAACAAGTATGTCTTTTTAAAGCCAAAATAGCTCGTATCCGTTTCTAAACATTACTTTTAAGATCTTTAGTGCCTATTCCGATTAGTTCCTATTGTAATTTGAAATTCTTTTTTTCAATGTGACCATATGAATCGGTTGTGACTATGGTAATATAAACCGTTGTCAAAGCATTCTCAAACCTAGTTTCAAAATCTGAATAAAAAAGGGTATTTAAATGCTGAACTTAAATTAAACTGTGACAAATTGAGAAAATTCACGACCTCCAATGTTATACTGCTTAAGCTTAATTCTGGAAAGAAACGATGAAATATGTGTTGTTTTCATAAAATTTATGCTGTCATCTTATAACTTCCAAATTAACCTAATTAAATTTTGATTAAATTCTTTTTAAATTAAAGTCACGGTCTGGTTTAATGAGAACCACTATCATATACCCCTATTTAAACCTCATGGACCCCCAAATTATTTTTTCGCTTACGTGGAGCCCCTTGCAAGTCGCAATAGACCCCTGGGGGTCCATATCGACCACTTTGGGAATCATTGATTTAAAGCGCTTATATTTAACTACAGCTCATATCACTTCTGAAAGTATACCTTAAGCGCATGCGTATAGGCATATATGGTGTCTTAGGTCATAGCACGACGTTTTGACCCTTTGTTTTCCCACATCCACACCAATCGATTCCCGCCTGCAGAGAGCGAAAGTGAGTTTTTCCATCGCATATCGTCACTCCTTCCTCTTCTCCACCCCTATCCTTCCGTGCAACCCTTTAGCCACTTAAATAGTGTATGCAGGCGAACTTTAATTATAATATTTCAGATAAACGCAACCGAGGTGGTCGAATATGTAAACGAAAGGAGAAAACGCCAAACGACTATTTTCAAATGCTAGCATGCACGAAATCGACTAAAAAGAATAATGGATAAAAAAAAGAACAAAAAATGAAGCAAATGATAATTCTCGGAATGAAACATAATCGTATGCTGTGTGTGGTGTCGTTGACCTTTTTGCGTCAATTCTGAGCGCATTAGACAACGGATGATATCAAAAACAAGAGCGAAAACACACGAGAAGCATTGTCAAACGAAGTGACAGACCGCGTCCGTCAGATGAACACCCCTAGCGGTTAGGTGGAAAATCACCAGCTTTAACGGTAGGATAGTTTTTCAGCGTCAAATAGTAAACTATTTTATTTTGAGAGAGAGGAAAATAAAAATACATATATACAGTTATACGCCTTTCGGGTATTTTATGCATCATTTCACTTCTTTGCAGATTCCCCATTTGTCTTTCGAAACGTTTCGTTGTTAAAAGCTTTCTATTTCAATTGTAATCCAGATTCGTTTTGACGTCATTGTTATTTATGTACATAAATAGAATCTAAACTTAGCGAACTGTTTCATTTTGAAAATGCTGAATTGCCTAACCTGAGATATGGAGTATTTTCAACCTGAAAAGCCGAATGAAGTTATTTATAATCTACTAAGGTGGTCAATGGCGTAACGGAGAAAATTAGAGCCCCCTGCAAAGTCAGGTCAGGGGCCCAAGCCGGATCTTACAAAAGATTGCAAAACTATATCAGGCTTTGGGGCCCCTAGAATCCTGCCCCCCCCCTTGTGATGCGAGGGTGTACGTTACGCCACTAAAGGTAGTACTCATTTATTTATACAGCTTTAATACACTTAAAAATAACGTAAAATGCTTGTATGTTCAGCTAAAATGTTGTACAGGTTTGCTTAAAATTAATATCTCACTCTAGTTTCATATTATTTTAATTATGGCAGTTTAAAATAACTGCTCAAAAAATGCCAAGTTTTGAGTTGAAAGTGTGCCACGTAAATTAAAAGTTCCACGCATTTATTTTCGAAACTGTTTAAAAGCACAGTGAAGACTGTACATATAAAAACCAAGATCTCTGGAATTTAAAGGCGAATACATCAACAAATACATATTAGTTTCTTAAGATGTAGCATTAAATGCGCAAAAAAATAATTATTAAAATATTCAGTGACAAATAACACAAACTTTTGGCAAACTCTTCTAAGAGAAAATTTCAAATATAGACAAACAAGTATTTGGGAAAAAAAATTTTATATATTAACATATATTACGCAAATCTAGCTTTCATAGAAAGAAAAATATTCAAAAAGAGAAGTTAATCACAGCTTGAATCTCAGGGAAACTATTTTTAAATGTGTCTAACCCCCAAATCCATCGTGAAAAATGGTATTCTCATCTCAAGTATTATCGTGAGATTTAACAGCTACAAAGAACTACAAATAAAGAACCTCTAAACTTTAAAAGTGGTAAAAAGACTAATTATCCGAGTGAGTGATTACGGTCGCACTATAAAGGAGCACGATGGCTATTGGCGACGGACCTCGTAATTTTGAACCATGGTTAAGTGATGAAGACGACATCCGAGGTAGCAACTCCCCCTTCTACTAACTTCCTCCCCAACGAGAAGACGTTTGCTTACACTTACGCTTGATGTCACTGGGCAACTGGCTCGCAAAGCGAGCCTTCATTCCATTATCAGATAGTCTTTTGGTGCCTGACGAAAGTGGCAGTCCTGAGTGGAAAGGAAGCTACCTGATTGATGGAACGAACGTGGAAAAGGGAAGTGGCTAATTGGTGCTTGCAGACAGAGTCCAAGTGGAGGAAAGTGATTCCTGAAGTTAAGAAGACGTTTAAACCTCGACAAATTTAAAGTGCAACGGTCTTCCCTACACAGCGGTACTAGGCTCGAACTCATGACACGCCAGCCACGACTCCGTGACCATGGCCACTAGGATAGGTACGGCGGCCTCCCCAAGGAACGAAAATGAAAAGAATCACTAGGAATTCTAGGAAACTTCATTAGTGTTTACCAAACAGCAAATCACATAGGACAAAGGAAAGATCTCTCGGGCACCTCAGAATCTAGAATTCATATTTACCAAGAGAAGGTAAGCTGCTGAAAAGCATTATGTTATGAGGAATTTGATATGATGCATCAGCCCAGGGTATTCCATATGCTGGATTTTGGCCACGAACTCGCAGCTAACACTGTTAGTCAAATCATGGTTTCAGGTCCTAATTCCAATTAAAACCAGTCATGCGTTAATGAGTGAGCCGGTTAGTGTATATTAATGTCGCACGAAGGATATTGGCGTAATTTTGAACCACGATTATTTGGCGAGGACGATACCTGGGCAGGAACCCCCTTTCCAAACTACTTTGAGCTCTTTGATAAGATTTAACTTGCTAGATTAGCCCCTCTCCACGGTGAATCTCCAATGGCACTAAGGCTCGAACTCGTGATATGTCAGCCACAAGCTCGTGACCATAACCACTAAGCTACCGCGGTCTCTTAAAAACGTGCCGTGTAGCGAAGTTGATGCACGTTAAATCTATCAGTTCTTGAGTGGTGTGGAGATTTAGTAAGTGGAGCTCCAACTGTCCAAGTCACTGACCGCTGTTCGATATTCGTTGCTAGGAGTACAACGTTAATATTCAATCAATCATCAATTCTTGTACATCCTTTGTCTTTACTTTAAATTGTTCAACAACGCGATGTAATATGCTTTCACTTGTACTTATGATACTCAAAGACCTTTAGCTTTATAGAATTATCAAATCTATTCATAATACACAAAAACATTTTTACATAAAAACCTAATACTTAATTTCCACAAATATTAAATCTCAGCACACAAAACACAATCAAAAATAAACTCTTCTTCGCATTTCAAAACTCGATTTGTGTGAATTTTCCCTTCACAACTGAAATTAATCTTAATATCATGAGGTTCTAGCACATATTTTTAACATTTTGGATCTGAAAAACACAGTTTTGGATTATGTCGCGAATCCCATTCTTGGTTGAATTTCCAGAGAAATGAACACTCTCGTCAACAAGTCAAATACTATTAAAACTGATCACTATTTTTATTCAAGGTCATTAAAGAGTAAATTACATGAAAATAATGTCGATATAATGAGACGAAAAATCCATTTACGAGAATGAAGAACAAAATTTGCAGACGTCTATTTGAAAATCCATAAGTGTTCAGTTATAACCGAGAAAGTTATTTTTCAAAAAAAAATTAAAAGGACAATTGTTTTGATTGGTCGATTATATCAACGTCTCTCTTCGAAGCAACACGCGAGGAGAGAGAGAGATTAGCAATTATTTCGAACATCTTAAAGTTGACAGGACTTCACAGTTTTTAACACCCTTTTATAAGCTTCATTTGTATGTAACGGGAATCTTTGAACTCAATTTTTACCCACTTTAAAAGGTCAGATTAATTCGAAATTTTGCTCACTTGTCCAGGACCGACGACAATACAATAATTTAATAATTTTGTTCCATTGTCCTGGTCAGAATCATCAGGATTAACGATTTCCCATTTTCAGATCCCATGCCACACCGAGCGACTAATTTCAGGTCCCATTTCCAAATTTGGCGACTAATTCCAGATTTGATGACTAAAAATTAAGGCTGTCTTCGGTAAAAGTACGAGAGCTCTAACTAAACGCGAAGCACATTTTCGGACAGAAAAATGACCCAATTTCCATCGAAATTTGCAATATTATAACTCGTACCTCTGTTAACAATTAAGTGTTTTTAAAAATTTCAAAATATTCCGTGAATTCTTTCTTTTTTGTTTTAATAAGTGAAGGTAACATTACGGTATGGTATAGGATAAAAAGCGCGAAACACATTTTATACCAGAAAAAATGAATCAACTCGATTAAAAATGGGAAGTATGATAAAAATTGCTGCTCTCTAAAGGATTGTGAAGCCAGAATATCATTCATTTTTCATTTCTTTTATATCTGAAAAAACGTTCCAAATTCAGGTCCTATTCTTTAACATTAACCGAAAACAGCCTTAAGTTACAACTTTGTTCGATAAACTTGTATAAAGGGTGTTTTTTAGTTTTTTTAAACTTTAATTTATTATTTCTCTCCCCTTAAAGCTATACTACTTGACGTTTTCTTGGCACAAACCTCACTAAAAGAACATTTCTGGCGACGACACTCGAAATACACGCAGAAAATTCGACTAATTCCTAATTTTACTGCTAAAAACAGAATGAGACAAAAATGGATATAGTTTGGTAGATTTCCTCTAGTTCTAACAGCAACATTTGTTAATTGATTTAGCTTTTTTCTTGGCGATCACTGCGTTATTTTCTTATTGAATTTGGTAACTTACTGGAAAATTTGAAAAGGGGGGTGGGGAATAAAAGATTCGATTAAAAATAATATCCAGGATTAAGTCAAGGACATTGTGAAAGGAAGCAACCATAACATCGAAATCCAATAGCTTCAAAAATGCATAGTTTGACTTATCTGAAAACGACCAACTTTTCTTTAGTTCAAACAAAAATATATTAAGAGGTGTTGGAAAGCTAAAATCTTATTTGACAATTTGAGACTTTTATATTTTCAAATTGTATAGATTTTAACCTTTCTAAAAATACCTTACTTTAACCTCTAGGGTACTTAAAAGCCCTTAAAACCTATTTTTTAAATAATTGTTGAAACTGCGCCACGCTCATTTGAATGGCGAAAAATGTAAACAAAGTACTTCGTTTTTACTTAAAAGTTGAACGTCTGATAGAAACAAAAGCATAAATCTTTTGTTTTTTGGGCCTTTTATTGTTATTTTTTATTTCCTAGCCGATTAGAAGTCTCACTATATGCATTAAAATCAATTTATCTCAAAATGTAAAGTTTGATGTTCGATGTACTTTTTTGTAAAATTACTGTTCACAGGCATGTTAATTTTTCGTGATATATTTATAATTATGGCTAATATATACTAAAATGAGCTTTTCGTAAAAAAACTCAAAAAATTTATTTTTTACAAATTTTTTTTATGTGAAAAATGTGTCAAATTTCACTATGTTTGATAAAATATTTTATATAAATTATGAAAAATTCAAAATTAGCTAAAAGCTCATTTCAGTATAATGAGAAAGGTGTGCTTTAAATGAATGAAAAATTTCAAACATGTACATTATAACAGATTTTGAGAAAAGGTACATCTAAAACAGCCAATGTAGCATTATCGGTAGAGAGATTTCCTACTCTCCTTAACAGTTCAGTACATACCTACTTGTTTCACTTATAACACAGGAAATGTTAATTACTAGCGAATAAAAATCATAATCCAGTTTTTATAAGGTTCCATGTAACAAACGTAATACAACAAATTAAGCTCATTTTTGGCATGGCGCCAAAATCTATCAAATCCTGGCAAAATAAACAAGCATATTATTTTATTGCAGGGTATATTTCGGGAGGTAATCTAATTCGTGCGAGCGAGAAAAAGGAAATCTAATAACATCTTGGAAAAATTGGTAGGTAAGTCCAGGTAGCTTAAAGCTTACAGGAAAGAAAATATTTTTAAAGATTTGGGTCTGACACAGTTTTAAGGTGGATTTTCTGCTAATTGCACGTATTTTCACCATAAGTACAAGAATATAATTCTTGAGTACACTGCTTATTAATTCTAGATTTCCATTTGGCTGTACAGATTTACGATTTCATTTGCTTAGAATCAATACTACTAGAAATCTATACAGACATTGTACTTTCGTTCTTCGATCAAAAGAGCTCGACCTTATCTTAACCTCATTTTCTTAACTTCCATACTGCATTCATATGCTGAAATTTAGGTCAAGATCTGTATGAAAATATATATCTTAACCTATATATATCTTCCAAATGATAGAACAGTCGAGAGATTACCATTTGTCAGTATATATAGTATCTAAAACTTTACAATTAATATCTTTTTCACTGCAAATACAACTCTATTATCCTAAAATAAAATTAACTATTTTTCGAACGAAAAAGTTTAGAAAAATTTTGGTAATAAAATTTACATACATTAATTCTACACATTTTAAATAAATCGTTTCCATCACAATCCAGTACTATTCAAAAGATCGAAACATAATTAAGGTATGCCCCATTTTCATTTTTTTATAAAAATTTCAGATTCCGTAATAACACTGCGGTCAGAAAAATAATTTGTGTATCAAGTGTGTGTGTGTGCGCGCACTTCCAATAACAGTAAATGGTTTTGGCAACCGATTGGGCAAAAAGTTCGATCACCATAAGTGGCCATAAAAACGGTTAAGCCTGGTAAAATTTTGAAAGATCTACGATTATTATTTCCAGAGGAAATTCCTTTTTGGTTCTTTCCAGCCAGATGCAGAGGAGAAAAATTAGAGTAAAACATTTGGCAGCGACCGTGCGTTTCATTTGCCATATGCAATACTGTAATTACTGTGTTCAGAATTTGTGTGATTTTTTAATGTATTTTAGCTAGAACTACCTAAATTACGTGAGAGTTCGAAATACATAACGATTTATTCCGAAAGAACACATGATGATTATTTTAAGAATTTATACTTACAACATGAGCCTTTAAATTTAAAAATAAACAGAAAACAGTACCTATTTTTTTTTACCAACATTTGCTATAGAATATCTTCATTAATCTTACATACCTGGACAAAATATTTCGAGCATTGACAATATTGCAAAATATTTTAATATCGTAGTTTGGGAATTGGGGAGTTTTTAAATGTAAATTACTTCACAATAAAAACATTTTCACTTAAGTACAAAAATTCATCCCTCTTTTCACATAATAATCATTTGACTAACAAAGGAATATCATGAGCTGCACAAAACAGAGAAGGACGATAACAATAATAATAATAAATCTGAAGTCGGTAAATGAAACACATATTTTTTAATTATCAACTAACCTTGATGTCACCGTTTTTCTAATTTTGATACGAAAACTAAGTGGATCCTCCCTATCACGTGTTTACATGATAGTTTTTTTTTTTTTTTTCTTTTCCTTTTCGTAGCGGCAGCTGTGTAGAGAAGACAATTCAGGAATGATTAAAAATGAGGTCAGAATCGAAGTTCCACGTTTTAGCTTACATGAAAAAAATATATATTTGCAAATTCTTTCATTCGCCCCTAAGTAAATGAATCTTCCTGTATTTATTACACGTATAAAATGTTGACACGTGCCACAGTGATTTCTTTTTTACGAACTCTCGTGATATTGAATGAAGAAATGTTTACGATGTTAATAAAAGTAATATATATGGCGACACTCGGGAACATTAAATACTACACATACAGATACGTGTTATGTGTCACGCGTGTTTTCAATCTGTAAAATGTTTAAATGCACGTTGCAAAAGAAATTTCAAGAAAAAATTAGTTAAAGAAAAATAATTTTTTGGAAGGATAATAATCGTCTGCAGAAACTGTGAATCAGAAAACTTTTTTTTCACTTTTCTAGCGATATAAAAAAATTATAAACAAATACTTGTAAAATTAAAACTAATTGAATACTTAAATATGTAATTTTAGTATCATACAGGATATTGTTTTTGATAATATATGACATCGTGTCATCCTTTTTAGAATAAAGTATTTGATAACAATATTTTTGTAGCGGAATATAAACTCTTACCAATCATTAAGTAATTATATTTGTTTAAATAAATTCTCTGCTAATTTCTAACTGATAACTGTGTCTGCAACTGTTTTGTACAATGGAATTCATGGAAAATATGCAATGGATTCCAAAATTCGAGTTTCGTCTTGTAGCAATAGCTGCCTGATCTGCATCTTGTTGCAGTTGTATTATAAAATTGACATCGTAACTTTCATTAGCAAAGTTTATGGAATTTTTGGAATAGTACCCGAATCAATGTACCCGGTAGGAAACTGACTCGTTAACACGATTGATTCCGCAGAAATTCGTAAAGATGATTAGTTTATTCAAAAGAAATAAACAGCAACAATTTAAAAATATCCCTAAAAATGTTTAAAACTATTCTTTGCGATATATTGCACAGTCTACTTTGCAAATTTTTTGTATCTTCATAGGTTACAATTTTTTATGTTTTCAAAGAGCAAGATCATAGAATTTAAGATCAAGATAGAGTTCTTTCAGTTCAAGTTTTGTTACACAATTTAAAATTTCATCGATGATTGAAAGAATCGAAAGTTACATTTTAAAATACTATTTCATGCGTGACCAATTTTATCGAGCATTCTCAATAAAAAAATATAAGATCACATTAATACAAATTATATTTGACAAAAACGAATTTAATCCGATGGAAAAAGGTATTACATAAGAAAACTAGCTGTATTGAATCCGATTTGCTTGAATTAATGTCATAATAATGTTTAGTGGACTTCGGCGAGAGATTGGGTATTTTCGTACAATTCCCGTGGACAGAGATATGTACAATACTTTTCCAAAAAAGATTAAACGAGACACGCTTTAAAAAATCTTTTGATTTACAAAGCATTAGTTTGAGCCAATTTTTTTATCTAAACAAATCTTTGTGTGCTCTAAGCCTAAAAATGTTGTAGCTTACTTTAAACACAAATTGCGTCACAAAGCAAAATTCATCCTTGACAACAAAAAAAAAAAAAAGATTCAGTAAAAGAAATAAATTTAGAAAAATTTCAGGTAAATCTAACCAACTAACCTTAAAGAAAAAAACTACATAATTCTAAATCATTTTTGAAATTTGTCATTCATTTAAAAAAAAAATCAAGATCAATATATACTTCGGATACTAATACTTTTATTCTGTAGATTCTTCTAATGTTTGAAGAGATTGAAACGACTTCATCCAGTGGCGCACACAAGGGATGAGGGGGTCCAGAGCCCCCCCCCCAAAGCCCTTGATTTTTTCCCGATTGATTATAATTCTAAGTATATAGTGCGCAAAATTTAATCAAGTATTTGTTATTAATGATTAATTTTATTAATTAATGCTAATTATTTATCCAATAATTAGTTTTTTACTGTGTTTTGTTCCCAAAAATCGACAAAATCAAAAGGAGCATGATACAAGAATGGTGAACTTTCGACCCCGGACGCCCCACTCCCCCCCTTGAAAAATTCAAGTGTGCACTACTGACTTCATCAACCATCAAATCTTATTATCATAAGACTTGTCATATTTTAAGAGTTTCTAATTCATATGTATTTTATAACCATAGTAGAACTATAGTAAATAATAAGTGTAATGGACACAACGCTGGTCTATCCTGGGAAAAACACGTTCCACCAAACCGGTTCCTGGTACTAAAGAGGTTGAAGATCGCTATATTATGCATCATGCAAAGTTTAATACACAGGTTCTTAACCTTTTCATGTACCATGGCCCTTTCACACCAGTAAAAACTCCATAAGCCCCCTCTCAAAAGGACCTCCCTTCCAACAAACATTAATTAACCGCTTTCTTGGAGCTTCTGTATATATTAATACAAATATGCATGAAATTTAATTAGTTGTATTAAAAAATTCAACATAAGCAAAGAACTATGCATTACTTTCATGGGGCAAAACATTCAAAAAAGAAAAAAAATACAAGTTATAAACCTAATTAGTAATCTTATGAAAGCATTTAAAAGCAAGAAATTTTACTTAGAATGGTATGATTGGTCTCATTGCTTTAGAAATGTTATTCATATACCACAGAATAATATTTACTTTCATTACATGTAGATGAACAAGCTGGAGCTGTGTAAATAAAAACTTTAATTGTTGAACTTGACCAAATCATACAGTCATCTCCCACTGCCAATATGTTGTTGTTACTTATCTCATCAGATCGACAGTAACATCCGACCGAGATGTACAAAATTCATCAAGGCAAAGGGCTAGATAACTTCTGTAGTTTTGGCCGGAGCTTTGAACACCATGCAATTGACAGCCCGATTCCGCTCCATTCCACCCTAAAACTGAGGTAGAAACCCCGAGGAGTGGTCTGGGATCTCCCATACTTCTTCCCAGAGGATTTCCGGCTAGCCGAATATTTAGAATCCCACCCCCCAAGCTGCATAAGTATTATATACAGACATCCATGCTTTCTCCAGAATTCGAATCCAGACACTGCGGTACAGCAGTCAGCGTCACTAATCTCAATCCCTCCTGGGGGGCACTACTGTACAACATCTACTCCGCTATACTTCTTCCGCTATTTTCTTTATATGATAAAAGTTGAATAGGAACAAAGTACATATACCTGAGTAATATCTGAATTTTACCCGATCGCAGCTAACTTTGATTTTTCTTTTAAAAAACACCACTCTTTATATATAAAAAGTAACCAATCCTACTTTGTTTTTTCAATAGCTTCATAACTTACACAACAGCAAACCTGTAGAATGGCGTTTATGCAAACATTAAAACCCATGCCAGAAAGCCATTTTTTTGGCAAGGTCACTGGAAGTTTCGCTCACTTGCATCACGAAATACCATGACATCACGCCAACTATGAAGGCAGCGGGAAAAAAGATTCAATTAAACCGAAAAGAATCCTACATAAATATAGATGTCCTTTTTCTCCCTCTGAATACCAGAAACAGCTGATCGTAACATCACGTAATAGTAAACTGTAACTGTGTCGCTGTTGTCAACGGCAAGGACTCGTATACATCAAACAGAAACAAAAGATGACAAAGGCAAAAAGAAAAAAAATTAATCGAAAAACCTTGCTGGAAGTACTTGACCTTGGCAACTAGTGTCAGAAATCCAAGGTTCTTTGGAAGAAAAGGAGGTAGGAACAACGAATTTAGAAGCTACGCCTCGGCGAAGAAAACTCGATTTTTGTTAAAGCTCGTTGCGAACAAGGACACCAACAGGTGGTTTTTATTTTTGTTTAGTTTGTCCCAATCACACAATCATTGAAATCACAAAACACTCAAAACTGATAGACCGTTTAATAACGTAATGCAGCCAGAAATCTTTATCCGCTGCTTCTGTGTGTTCCGTTTGTTTACCACTGGCGTTCGGCTAATAAGTTCGTTCACTTCGATTTCGTAGGTTAAGCCTTTTACTTTAGACGGTAAAAAAAACGTTCTTAACAAAGAAATCTTCAAAAAAAAAAAAAAAAAAAAAACTGAAAAAGAAAAGTGTTGCGTTGTAGGATAGTGGAGGGTTTTTAAAGAGTTTTGCTAAAACTATCAAGCATGGGTGAAAACAATAGGTTAATGTTTTGTTTTCTTTATTTTAGCATGGAACATTTTCTAGGCAATCAGTTGGATGAAAAAGGACTTGCTTTGCCGCTATGTCTGCCCAAAAGAACAAATGTCCTGTGTTTAAAAGTTTTAGAAGATAACTACGCAAAACCTCGTGCAAAAAATAATTAAATATTCTTAAATATTCAATATGTTTAAAATTAAAAATATATACATGTGTTAAAGTATAATTTTTAAAAAACATTAAAGACTTTACATCAAATTAAAGAGTTTAACTAAATTTAACAAGGAAGTATTTACGACAATGTAGTATCCTCGAATATCAAATCCAAATTAATCACTAGCCAAGATTCTGACACCAGGCCACACACAATTATAGAAATCTCAATAGGTTGATTGGAACCAATATCTTCAATAGGTGATTTACAGTTCATAATTTTTTTTATTTGGCCATTTACCTCAGTTTCAACGTATGCCCCCTTGGTAGCTTAGAGAAAGTCTATGAATTATTCCAGTTCCCTTCAAGTGTTCTTTTAACATGTCTTGCATTTTATGAGCATGCAACTTAAGCATTTCATAAAAAATTCTTACAAAACTTGTTTACGATATTTAAAATTCACGAGATACTTCACAAGTTGATTTAAGACTCAATTGAAACCATTGCCGAACGTGTTCAGCAGTTGCTTTACTCACGCTATGACTGCCACTTCTGGGAAGATCCTTAAATCTGCTCGTTTCTTTAAACATTTTATGCTATCGCTTTATCGATTTTGCACCAGGTTTACCTCCATAACAACATCGAAATTTACGCCGAACGTTAATGGGCGATTTCATTTTTTGAAACCAAAACACTTACATTAGGCTTTCTCTTGAATCGATGTCATTTTGGCAAAAAAAAAATGACGTTTTTCTTACAATTGTTCTCCCGAATCATTCTTGAAGGAGCATTTGCGTCATATACTGCACACAAATGCTATTAATTTTTTTTATTTTTATATATACACTACGAATGGTATTATTTGTTGTAATTAACGGATTATTGATCATTTGGCCGAGAATGGAAGTGTATGTGGAGGATGTTGGATTGATGAGGAATACATTTTTTTCACATTAAACACAAAATAGGGTATGGACGGTACAACGAAGAAACAATCAAAAAACGGGCTGCAGCTAGTTAAACATATTGAAGACAAAGAGAGGAGTTTCCAGTATTTTGGGGGCTTTTATAGGAAGCGACAAGAGGAACACTTGGAATCCGCGTGACTTTTGTGGACGGAGACAATGATTGGTGGAAATATATTGTTCGATAGATTCTGATGCAATCTTACTTTGAAAATGCAAGCTGTTAACTTTCAAGAGATACGGTTACAGTGATTCCCGTTAGACAGTTAGCTAGTAATTATTTATGCGCGAGTCCTGAAGGCCAGGACCACTAAAAATTAAAAAGTTGTTCAGAGAAATTTAAGAGAATTATATATATATATACAGTGGCGCACGCATAGGGGGCGGCCTTGGGTCCGGATCCCACCCCCCTCAAAGTCCTGGGATTTTTTTCGATTGATTATAATTCTATGCATACAGTACGTGTTTATTTTAGTATTTTAATGAATAATTAATTGTATTAATTAATACTAATTATATATATTCATTAATTTTTTACTGTTTTTTTTTTGTTTGTTTTCGAAAATCGACAATATCATAAGAATATGTTGGGCGGTGTATTGGAGCATGATACGAGAATGGTGGACTCCCGATCCTGGACAGCCTCCTGTGTCCGCCACTGTATATATATATATATATATATATATATATATATATATATATATATATATATATATTAGTTCGATCTCAAGACACATCTGAATAAACTCAATAAGTAATATATTTGCTGGCCCCTTAATCCATTTGACCTCTCTTAGGCACTATTATGCTCTTGATATCAAATGTTTCTCAATCTTCCAAGTTTCTCCCTTTACACCTTTCTCAACTAACAAAGAAACCGAAGCGATAGCACACACACTATGTCAACTATTTCCTGCGTTTGCGCAACAACAATAAACAAAATGATTCATTTCACGAAGTAGTACATACATTCGATACGCGAATAGGGTCTTAAATTTTTTAGTTGCGGGTTTAAATTTTCGAAAACGTGAAACTTCCGAGAGGAAGAAAAAAAAAACTGGATCCTCTCTTCCGCATTTTCCAAGCGAAAATAAAACGCGAGCTGACCAGATTGCTTTCCGCGTTTTCATTTTTATTTATGGTGCAACCTGACAAATAAAATGTCGGAAACTCTCTCTTCACGGAACATTTAACATGCGCTTTGCATATTTTACAGAGCGTCTTGTTTCACAGAGAAGACGCTATCTCTTCAAAAAATCAACTTCACGTACGAAACGGAACACGTAACACTTTTCGTTGCCAGCCACTTTCGTTGGATGAAGGAAGATTTCTCCAGACTTGAAATCGAAAAGATAGAAAAGATGATATTACAAAGATACGTGTGCGTGTTAGTGTTGGAAACTAATCTTTAAGAGAGAACAAATACAATTCTTATGAAAAAAACGGCGAAATTCTCTCACATAAATAAATAAGGAAAAACAAAAAAGTAAGATAAAAAAAAATTTTAAGTTAATACCTACATAAATCAACAAGGAAAAATTTTACTTTAGCAACTTTTTATTAAATAGTTACAATTAATATAAATATGTATATACATAGGACAGAATCACAACATTAAGTGGTAATTAATTTTTATTAATTATCATTAAAGTATCGTATTGTCATCCAAAACAATCGTGTATATAAAATTTCAGTTCAACTGAATGCTTTAAAACGTGAGAAAAAAAATCTTTTACAGTTTTGACCCGAGTCGCTAAAAATGAAACCAACGTGGATGTATCTGTAATATTTTAAATTAGTTTCAGTCAATTAATTTTAATTATAATTAAATTATCGTATTTTTACCCAAAACAATAGTGTATAGAAAACTGATACTCAAACGAGCGCTTTAAAACGTGAGGAAAAAAAAACCTTTTCAAGTTTTGACACAAGTCGCCAAAAGGGTCGCTATTTCGCCAAAAATGATGCCAACGTGACTGTATTTGTAATTCTTCAAATAATTAGTTTTAATCAATTAATTTTTATTAATTATAATTAAATTATTGTATTGTTATCCAAAATAATCATGTATATGAAATTTCAGCTCAATTAAGCGCTTTAAAATGTATTTTATAAACGATTGAAAATTCCACCACAAGATAAGTAAATAAATAAATAGAGAGAGTGTAAGCTAATAGTAGGAATTGAAAAAACATAACGATTTCATCAAAATAAGTTTTTATTTGAAGAATGCAAAATCAAAATTACCTAGAATCTAGATACAGAAAGTTAAAATCTCATAAAGTCAGATCCCAAACTATATAAAATAACTAGATGTCGAGTTTGTAGGTCAAAAAGGAGAATTTTTTTTATCTGTATGCCCCCGTAACCCCTCTTCGGAAGTTTATTTCTGCAAAACCCCTTCTTACTGGTTGTCTTCCCAGCAACAGGAATATGCTTATCAAATTTCCAGGCCGTAGGTTTAATAGTTCAAAAACAGGAAATTTCCTCTACAACGAGAAAAATTCAGTAAATGTCTTCACAAAGACATTTTTTTAAAAAAAAATAATTCGCGATTTTTGAAAAGAAAAAAACGTGTGCGCATGCGTGTGTATGCATGCGAGTGAATTAATATTAAGAGAAATTTTACGATAAACATCCTTTAGTGATAAAAAAAATTACAGAAACATTCATGTGAATGATTATTCTAATTCAAAGAATTTTTGCATATGTGATTCAAAATATATAAAAAGATCGCGAAAATATTCATTAATAATGATTATTCAAAGACTGAATGATACAAAGTATACAAAGTTCTCTATAAATAATGATTCCATGACAATGCAACAAAAATCTCGTTATTTCACCAGTTTGAGTCTCACTTTTCCTTAACGGCACAAACCACACGGCACTCCGTTTATTAATACTCACACAGGGGCGTCGCTAACACTGTATCAATGATACAGGGCCCCCACATGTGTAACTACAGTACTACTAAATGGGCCTTTAATTTTTAAAAAAAGGGCCCCAAAGGAGATTTGATACAGGTTCCGTTCAGAACTATCTTCATTTTCTAAATAAACATGGAATAATCAGATAAAAATAGCTACGTTATTTATATATAATGATATGTTAAATAGGGTGTCATTTTGAGAAATATACATAAATTTTGTGAATAAAATTCTTTTACTTAAGGTATCCAACCAACTACGTTCGGAACTGATATTTTGCAAAAGCGTATAAATGGATAACTTTTATGATATTTAGTGTCCCTTAGATTAGAATACATGTATTAAATTGTTAAAAGAAAATTATTACAGTAAAGAGTTATTTAAATGCAATATTTTGGCAATAAAAGAAAATAGAATTACCTTAGAATTACCATTACCTTTTATGAGAAATGCTTCTGTAGTAATCATAATATTTTCCCTATATATAACTCGGACCTCTGTACAAAGTCTGAACAAGAATTTTTGAATTATATAGCTTAGAAGTGGATTTATCCATATTTTAATACAACAGAGTGGAGAAATAATTGGTAATAACTCTGAAAATAATGTGAATTTTTCAAAAATCGTAGTTCAGGTCCTCTGGAGAAATCTTAGCTTTATATAAGCAAATTATTGCTATAGAAGCATTTTTCATAAAAGGAGAATGTTTTGAAAATAGGTGATTCAAAGTTTATTTTTGACCAAAAAATATTCCATCTAAATAACTATTTATTCTAATAATATTCTTTAAACAATTTTATATATGTATTCTAATCCAAGTGACACTAAATATCATAAATATTATCCATTTATACGCTCTTGTTAAATCACGGTTCCGAACGTAGTTGGATACCTTAATGGTTCACTAGCGTTAACCGACCGCTTTTTTGGGTATTTCATGATGTTCTATGGCTATATATTGTTTTTGCATAAGTTATTACATCTAACGTTAACCTTTCGATAGTGATAGAAAAACATTATTATAACTCTCGCCTGCTGATTTAAAAAGAACAGGACTTCAATTTTTAAAACGTAGGTATTGTCTCCTTTACAACTCCGTAACCTCACTCCAGGAGTTGAGTTGAGCACAAAGCGCATTATTATATCGGATTTCTACACAACAAAACAAACTGAGGATAGGAAACGGTAGGCCCAAATGCGACGGGATGCCAGCATAAAAATTAACGTCGATAGAGTTTAAATAAGAGATGAATGAATAGTAATCCAAAGAAACAAAGATTTATTATGATCAATATAATTCAAAATTAAAAGTATATTAAGACAAAAAGGCACTTCATGTGACACGAAACTCTTTTGTACGACTGGGATGGTACGTCCGCTCGGTATGAGTGAAGTTGTAGAAGTGATAAGTTGTAAGGGTGTGGGAATCCACCGGGTTCCGCCCTGGGCACCAAGATTAATTTGAGGCAAAGAATGACCAGACGCCATTTGTATAATAATAACTTATATTTATTCAACTGATTCAAACGTCAAAAACTCTAAAGACATATAATATCTATATGGTAAATATTAAATTAAATTACAAAATATGAAATTAATCAATAACTACGCGCAATATCAATAAAAGGTCTACCGAAATAGGAGGTCTGAGAAATACACGCAACTCGAATTATTAGTTTTCATTAACTTAAATTAATTTTACTAAACTAACGCTTACTGTAAGCGGTATTAAATTAGAATATATCACATGGTAGTACTTTGCTCTCTTCACAGATATATTAATCTCCTAAGATTCCTTCGTTGAGTACTAGCAGCAATGTTTCACTATCGTAATCCAATTGAATCCGCTAAACGTTGACACTACTGCTGCTGGCTCAATAGCCTTCATTCTCGCTAACTTACAACGCTCTACTTAAATACCCTATCTACTTGGATATCCCGTTCTCCTCTTAGAGTTGATTGGAAATATACGCGAATTTACAATCCCCAAAGACGCCTAAGAATATTAGTGGAAAGGTTCCGTACAGATTCGTCACAGGGGGCGCGACGAGCGACACAAGCGAAAGTGTACCAAGTACCAACATAGTCATAGATGCTAAATTAGTTCCAAAAACGGGATTTATTTTTTCTGCACGCCTCAGTTCGCCCTTGCAAAGCTATCTTGGATGCGGATCTCCATAAAAATCCTTCTAAGCGGATTTCAACTCAAAAAGCGTGCTAACCAAGTCTGTAAATCTAATGGTCTCGTGATAAGAGAGTCTTTTCTCCTCAACACTTTTCTATATAAAAATATTGATTCTGTTTCAATAAAAGTTGCACTTGAACTGTAAGAAAAGAAAGCCTCGTAATTCAGACACACAATTGATTTGGAAAGGACTATCCGAATTTCTCGTTACACCACATGATGCACATTCATTAAACTTCTATTTCCCTTCCTACATTAAAAACCGCAGGCTTTTAACAAGAAAAATAAGATAAACAATTGAAAAAAAAATCACTTTTAATGTTGAAAGGAATCATTTCCAGATGTAAAGTCATTTTCTCTTGCCAAAAAGAAATCTAATATTAACAGTTATCGCCAAAAAACATGGGTCAAAATAGTATCAAAAGCTTAATTTTAAAGGATATGGAATGGGAACAAAGCCTCATTTAATGGTACTTGAAGTTATTTAGGTATTTTTGTTTCCAAAAGTATGTCCCTCACGTGAAATTTTGAAAAATAAATGAAGCCTTTTCTTATAAAAATTATATTTAAGCACAAACTTCATTAAAAAAATTAAATTGTTACGCTAAATATTATTCTACAACCGACCTTTGATATAAAATTTTTTATAGAAAATGTTGAGAAATATCTGACTACTTATACGTCTTTCTATTTTCTTTGCCAAGAGAAATATATGTAAATGTCCCTATCTTTTTATTTCACAATCTACGCATTTTTGAAATTTCTATTCCATCTTAAGTTACAAAATCTTTACTTCAAAAACCAGACAATATTCAAAAAGAAATATTTCTCCAGAGCTCAAGATGGAGAATAGAAATAAATATATATTTTTAAAAAATGGGAAAGTTATTCCATGCGTGATATACATGTGAACGTGTTGCAAATTCTTTTCATTTCGTACAATATACTTGTCAAATGCAGCTTTAACATAAAAAAAGGAATTAAAGTAAGGAGTTTCAAAAAATGGATATAAAACACAAATAATACCACATCTGGCTAGGACAGCTCTGAATAGAACTAAAAAGGGATTGGTAAATCCCTTGTAAGCATTCCAAATACCGGGAAACAAGGTACTTCTTTTCACAAAAGATATACTAGGACAATGAATTTATTCAATATCGTTCCCAGAATTTTAGTACTGGGCATTTAGAGTTTTGCGTCAACTTATTCTCGCGTAGTTGCAAGCAGTTCGAGCAATATGTAGAGATTATTCACGAAAATGTTTATGAAATGTAACGATAATAATTTGAGTTTAATTTACATCGCACTCTATGAAGCAACACGAAGGCAAATGGCACCGTTCCTCGTAATGGGCTAAATTCGTGACGTCATAGTCATAACTGCAATCACGTGTTTCAAGCCAATCAGCTCATAAATTCTTGTGATGCTATACTCGCATAACTGCAATCACGTGTATCCAGCCAATCAGTTCATGCGCTTTTCTGTCGCCAATTGTTTTTTTTACAGAAAATTTCTTTTAAAAAGAGTATATTTGTTAACAATTCATCATAAAGGTAAATAAAATGCCCTTGGTTTAAAAGTACTTGAACGAGTTTTTCTGCTGTCATTTTGAATAATAGAGAGGCACCGATTCAAGTGTCTTCACGGTGGCGTAAGGTACACCCTCGCTTTGCGGGGAGCCCACGGATTCTAGGGGGCTCAAAGCCAGATTGACTCCAAGTACGTATTTAGGCTTGGGGCCCAAAACCTGACTTTGCAGTAGGGCCCTAATTTTCTCCGCTACACCCCTGCGTCTTTAACTGTTTAAAGTTCAATATCATGAAGTTTGTTTCCAATTGCACACAAGAACAACGTTGAACTGGTAACATTCTGAAAAAGAGTAACTATTTAAAAACATTTCCAAAGTATGACTTAATTCCCAATGAATTTGCTATTCAGTGGGCTAAATTCAAGTAACGCCACAGTAACATTCAGTCAATCAGTTCATAAATTCACGTGACGCCATAGTCACGTGATAAATACAACTTAGCGTTTCAAGCCAACCAATTCACGCGCTTCACTTTTGCCAATTTTATCTTTTTGAAGTAACTTTCTTTTAAAAGTACATATTTGCCAACAATTAAAATGCACGTAGATAAACAAAACGTATGATGGTAAAGTATACATGTAATAAGAATTTCTTTTTAGATTTTGAAGCTTACTGAAAAATTTTAATTCTTGGAACATCTTGACTCAATCGTAAAATTTGAAATTTTATGTGAATCTTACCAAGTAGAACTAAAAGTACAATTATGAATTCAATGGGGAAATGGCGAAACGGAGAACATTAGGGCCCGCCTGCAAAGTCAGGTTTTGGGCCCCAATCCGGATCATACAAAGAATTGCAAAACAATACGTACTTTTCATCAATTAGGCTTTGGGCCCCCTAGAATCCCCTTCCACGCTGCGAGAGTGTACGTTACGCCCCTGTCATTGCATTTATCATGTGACTGTCATGAATTCAGCGTAGTGACGCACACAAGGGGTCCGGACCCCCAAAGCCCTCAATTGTTTTCCGATTCATTATAATTCTATGTATATAATACGTAAAATTTAATTAAGTATTTGTTATTAATGATTAATTTTATTAATTAATGCTAATTATTTATTCAATAATTAGTTTTTTTACTGTATTTTGTTCCCGAAAATCGACAAAATCAAAAGAAGCATGATACAAGAATGGTGAACTTTCGACCCCCGACCCCCTTCAAAAAATTTTGTGTGCGCTACTGATTCAGCGTATTGAATGTAATAATAGAATAGGGCAGTAAAAATGCATGTTTTAAAATCAGAACTCAATTGTGTGAACCCTTCCATCATATTTAAATAGTATGGATAGAAAACTAGCCCCGGTCTTTTCAACAAATTTAACTTTTTCAATTGAAACTAAGAGAAAAATAAGAGAATTTCTAAAAAATACCATTTATGCTGAATCACCTAATAAAATACAAAAAATACAAAAAAAAAATTACATCGATGATAAAAAGCCTTAGTGGCGCACACAGGAGTTTTTCGAGCGGGGTAGCAGGGTCGGAAGTCCATCATTCTCGTATCATGCTTAATACGCCGCCCAGCATATTCTTTTGATTTTGTCGATTTTCGGGAACAAAATACAGTAAAAAATTATTGAATGATTAATTAGTATTAATAAAATTAATTGTAAATGACAAATAATTAAATTTTACGCACTAAACACATAGAATTATAATCAATCGAAAAAAAAGGGATTAAGGGGGTCCCGACCCCCCCTTGTATGCGCTATTCTACAGCCTTATTATTTCAAACATTTATTTCACAACAACATAGAAACAAACGAGAAAATTAAAAAAGGATCAACTGTTCTTTTTTACAATCGGAAATTCTCTAAAAATTGCTTAATGAATTGTTTCTTGGAGTTAAGATATGACTATTACACGCTACATGCCACAATTTATATATTAAGACATTTCCAAGATAAAATTAATATCATGCTTTCAACATTTGAACTCGCCTTTCTTTACATCACGTATTTTGACGTTATCTTCTGTTTACAAACATGTTGGCAAATTGCCGATTTTGTCCGCGTAATCATCAATTGCCAATCTAGGTCTCCATAGTTTCCTTCTTTACAAACACGGAAGTTGTTTACGGAATACATTGGGGTTTTTTCTCCCTAATTTGCATGGTTATGTAAGCAAACATGAATAAAACGAAATCTGCAATTCAGGTTCTAACAAAATTCACTTTTGTTCTAATTTTCTTAGATTATCCGGTCCACTTGGAAAAATCACACAGAATTAAATATGATTGAAAAATATATATTCACACAAAAAAGTAAAGCCACATTGAGAGATTAATAATTGATCAGATTTAAGCCTCTCGTCGATCAACCATTTTAAATTCGCCAGTACCTTAAAAACCACTTAGAAATCATTAAACCTAGAGTAGTGTATTGATTAGAATGCAATAAAATGCATCCGAAAGAGCAGAAGATAAAGAGTTTTTTTCTAGAACTACATGTTTCTATATATCGATATTTAAATATATTTTTAAATATTTCTTAAATATCTGAAAACCCACAAACGTACCCATAGATGAAACAAAAAAATTCAGAAGTTGGAAAGATAAACGAAGCTCTATAGAAAATCAGTATTTTTTGTTCGTTATACATGTACTTTTTATAGCATTTAAATCGATATACTAGTTTCTGTTTGATGAGAGAACAAGGATTTCCATCGCCTTTACAAATTCAAAATAGGCAGTTACTAGCAGCCTTCAAGTGGCGTACACAAGGTGGGATTACCCCTCCCCCTTTTCCCTCAGACCAGCAAATTAATTTTTACCATGGAGAATACCCCTCGGCGCTCTCGTCTTCATGTTTTTTTTAGAATGTAACCCCCTTCCCCCTAAGAGAGGTGTGTGCACGCCACTGCAGTCTTCACATACAATCAATAACTGCAATTACATTGAGACTATTAGCACTACTTGTAATCAAATCTAAGCCTCTTGCATTTAGTTCATGAGCACCCTATGGAATTACTACTTTCTCCTTCAATTCCAGATTGTTAATAATTGAAGGTTTCTATCGTATTACATTTTTTCTTTAAATCGTTGAGAATATTTTTTGTGTTTACCTTAAAGATTTGTTTATGAGTTTTCAGATTTTCTAAAATATTTTGCTTTTTCAAAAATCGAGGGGGAAAAATACAATTTTATAGAAATTTTCCCAGTTTTATTTATTTACCCTCTATCACACAGGTATATATTTTACTACATTCAATTAAATACTATTGCCCAGATTTGAGGGGGAGGGAAAGTTGATATTCCCGCAAGATTAACATTAAATTTACTAATTTAAAATAGATGACAGTAAACGTTAACTATAACTACAATCACATTTATTTATTTCAAGTGGTAGTAATTGCATTATTTTTCCAATAAAATTTATTTAAAACAAAAACTAATAATTAACTCCTTTGTTTTTTTACTTCTTTTTATTTCCGAGTACAATTGTCTCTTTTAGCTATTAGAATTATTACTATTATTTTTTACTGTTATACTTTATTTAAGACATTTGATTACAAAAAATTATAAGTACTTTTATTCTAACACGTTCTAGAAATTGAAATTTAACATGTGTCGTAAGCTAGAAAAAGGAATTTAAAATGAACACATGATTATAAAAACACACACACATATATCAAGTTTCCTCTAGTACAATTAACGTTATTATGATTATTTATTTTTCAATTTAAAAATAAAGCTTTTAGCTCTTAAGACATTCAAACTGGATCAAATATTTTAATTAAAATTTCGAACAAGTTTTTCCTGGCATTTTTTTTAACTAACAGAAAATAAATTTTATTATCAAACTGAAATCAATCATTTATTACATATACGAAAATTTTTCAAAAAAAATTTAAATAATTAAACTTACCAAACTCGTT
The DNA here is from genome assembly GCA_019973935.1 of Trichonephila clavipes. Taxonomy (NCBI): domain Eukaryota; kingdom Metazoa; phylum Arthropoda; class Arachnida; order Araneae; family Nephilidae; genus Trichonephila; species Trichonephila clavipes. The sequence continues at coordinate 405,501 of BMAU01019792.1, read as the reverse complement.
TGGTTCTAACATATTTCCAAAAAAAAGTGATACTTGCTCAGAAAAAAGAAAAAATCCATTTGCAAATATTTTCCGTGCGAGGAGAAAAAAAGTGGACCAAACAATACTTTTCTGTGGAAGAATTATCAGAGCAAAGAAAAAAATTTCACCCAATCAATTTGCTAATGGTCTTGACGTCAACGACTTGTCCTTCATTTAAAAGCTAATAAGTTGTGTAACTCATCTTAGGACGGTTTTTTTTTTTGTACAATAAAATTATCCTCGAAATTAGTATATAATGAGATTTCATTCGGCAATATTTATTAGTCTCATTAAACTGATTCTAAAATTAATTTGCTTGCAGTTATAGATGATATGAAATTAGCACAAATAAAATGAATAACTACTATTAATTTATTTTAAGTTATATTTATTGATTTTTATGGCACATTTGATACCTTTTCCGAGTTGCAATGTGAGATGAATGTCATCATTTTAAAAAAGTGCGACTCTCTGGTATTCTCTGCTTCCACAAAGTGGCCCTCGAGTCAATACAAATGCCCATTCCTGATATAACTGATACAGATTTTTTTTTTATAGAAGTTATAGCCGAGTTTATTGATTTTTATGTCACATTTCGATACCACTTCCCGCCGTGTGGGCAGCGATGCACGTTAAATCTGTCATCTTTTAAACGTCGACTCCCGTTGGTGTGGTGTGGTAGTTAGGAGAGGGGTGCCAGCTCAAGGTGTCGTCCACGTCACTTGACCATGGTTCAATACAAATCCGTCGCCAAAAGCCCTCGTGTAGCTGAACAGTGCGACGTTAATATTCAATCAATCAATCCAGGTATAGAAGTTTAAGTTGGCATTACTTTCCAAGATGGCGACCGATTTAACAGCTGTCAAGTGATTTATTCTCAGTTTGGTTTGGCAATTCATCAAAACGATCATCAAGCAAGGCGTAGATTCGTCGAATGGGCTCAAAACGAGATTGCCGTTGTTCCCGATTTTCATAAGCGAATTTTGTTTAGCGATGAAGCGTACTTCTGGTTGAATGGCTACGTCAACAAACAAAACTGCCGCATTTGGAGTGAAGCTAATCCACAAGTGTATGTCGAAACACCGTTACATCCAGAAAAACTGACTGTTTGGTGCGCTTTATGGGCTGGTGGAATCCTTGGTCCGTGCTTCTTCAAAAACGATGAAGGCCACAACGTTACAGTCAATGGTGATCGGTATAGAGCCATGATTACTGACTTTTTAATTCCTGAATTGAACAATCATGATGTCCAGGAGCTGTGGTTCCAACAAGACGGCGCAACATGTCACACAGCTCGTGCCACAATCGATTTATTGAAAGACACGTTTGGTGACCGCCTAATTTCACGTTTTGGACCTGTGAATTGGCCTCCAAGATCTTGTGATTTAACACCGCTAGACTATTTTCTGTGGGGCTATGTAAAGTCATTGGTCTATGCGGATAAGCCACAAACGCTTGACCATTTGGAAGACAACATTCGCCGTGTTATTGCCGATATACGGCCACAAATGTTGGAAAAAGTCATCGAAAATTGGACGTCCAGATTGGACTACATCCGAACCAGCCGTGGCAGTCCTATGCCAGAAATCATATTTAAAATGTAATGCCACAAGATTATCTTTCGAATAAAAAAAAATTCATGTTAATCGAATAATACATCGTTGTTTTATTGCAATTTAAAGTTCTAGACCTCTAAAAAAAACACCCTTTATAAGTAATGAAATGAACAACGAGATACATGGATAATAGAAAAATCTGAGCTACTCATGACATACGAGTATACAGCGCAAGACATCTTAAGCAATAGCGTCCTAGAGGTCCGGACACCCCCCCATGGCTCTTGATTTTTTATTGGTTATAATCCTATGTATAAATTACATAAAATTTAATTATGTATTTATTATTAATAATTAATTCTATCAGTTAATGCTAATTATTTATTCAATAGTTAATTTGGTATTGTTTTTGTTTCCGAAAATCGACAAAATCAAAAGAATATGTTGGGCGGCGTATTGGAGCATGATACCAAAATGGTGGACTTTCGACCCTGGACCCCCCCTGAAAAATTTTTGTGTGCGCTACTGATCTTAAGACTTCTTGAGGCCCTGGACTTCTACTCAAAAGCAGGCCCCACCTATGACCCTTAAAAGTAAACAGTACATAGCACATGTTTTTAAATACTTGTACAAACATTAACCTGAAACAAATAAGTGTGCATGACTTACAATCGCACATACCAGCTCGACCGACTGCCGCATTTTGACTGAATGAGTAATGAGGGCGTATGGCGGTAGGCCTAGGCCTGAACGTGGACGACGGTCATCACTGTAGCCAATTGATATACTGTCCAAAATTCCCTGTTTTTCGGAGAATACAACCGGAAAAAACATTTGACCTTTGAAATTATTCGAATTATGATCTTCTTAAGACCAAATCGAGAACAAGACGAGGCTCCCATTGCGGCCGAGGTCCTGGGCCCAGTTGGCTCACGCCTTAAGACGTCCCTGGTACAGCGTGAAAAAAAAGCTTCGCTTTCAAGCTAGACACAAAAAAAAAAATGTCAGCAACAAAATCAAACAAAACTTTCCGGAAAAGATTCTTGCGTCTAAAAATAGAAGTAATGCAGGTGTAAAGTAAAAGACGAGGGTTGAAATTAAGATATTTCTAAGCTCATACCTCAACCAAAAGAAAAACTGACGGAATTTGGAATAACTTTAAATAGCTAGACGTTATGCAGTGCTATTTGAACTGCACCCCAAGCACTGGCAGTTATAAAATGCACACAAAAACTGCTTCAATACGCGAGAAGACAAATACCTTATTTCGCTAGACAGTCCTGCTTTTAAATTAGATTTCCTTCCCATTCGAAGTTTATCAAAGCCTTTCCATTCTTTCACCCTTTTTTCCTACTTGCAACCACTAAGAATACGTGATACGCGCACTTGGTTAGTAACCCTTTGGGCTTATGGCCAAGAATCACTCAAATGAGATAGAATAGTGTTTCTTAAGTTGGTTGCAGTTTTATTCGAAATCCCCCCCTTCTCTCTACTGCCAAAACAAACCGTATATATCCGAAGTTTAGAAAGTGTTCCAGAACAAGTGCTATTGAAATTTACCACATTGTAGCCCTTCAGATGCTGTGTTTTGTGCTTTCCTTTCTTTGACAATTTGTTTATAAAGTGGGAAGAAATATCAGACGGAAAATTTTAATTGTGTGTACGCTTTACGGCAGAGGGTCTCAAACTGTGGTCCGATTTAATGCTCAGATTTCCCTCTTTTTCAGATTCAGATAGGTCTTGCGGAAAAATTTAAAGATGTGCCATCCTAGACTAGATCACTAAATGACCCCTAATGCAAAAACTCTACTACAGGGGTGTCAAACTCAAAAGCTAACGGGCCAAACAAACCAGCTTTAACTGTAGATGGGTCGCAAAAAAAATTAATTAATATTCAGCGAAACATAATTCTATTTTCAATTATGCATAATAAACATAAATAAAAGAACAAGAAAAATGTAATGTTTACGTCCTGGAACTTGCCTTTCCTTCTCTGCTATCTTTCTTATTTCGGAAGAAATTTTGATATTCTACTAAGTATTTATTGTGTGCCGATACACTGGGCGAACCGCAAAAATGTTCGCTTTGAGCCGCGAGTTTGACACCCCTGTTGTACTCTAGAACATATATTTCTATCTAAAATATTAATTCAGTTTTTTTTTTTACTGATTGCAACTACACAGAATAGATATTTACTTCAGAAGGGGGGGGAGTGTTAATAGTCTGTATAAGTAGCAGAGGAAATCTTAGGATTATTAAAGAGCCTTTAAATGACTCACCCATATGCTGGGAGTCAAAGAGTGAGTGAATATTAACGTCGCACTGTTTTCAACTGCACGGGGGCTTTTGGCGAAGGACCACGTAATTTTGAACCATGGTCAAGTGACGTGGACGACACCTGAGCTGGCACCCCTCTCCTAACTACCGCACCACACCAACCGGAGAACGTTTCAACTCTCAACAGATTTAACGTGCCCTACACGGCGGGTCTTTGGTGGTACTGGGTTCGAACCCATGACATGCCTGCCATAATCCGATACCTTGACCACTGGGCTATCGCAGCCCCTCTGGGAGTCAAGGAAGTGTCGTTAAAAATCTTGGGAGTCCGTGATGTCATGACAGATGCATTAAGGGGGCAGTAACGATCGAAAGTTTAAGAACCACTGCTTTAAGGTATCCGACTGCGTTCGGAACCGTAATTTTAAAAAAGCGCATAAATAGGTAATTTTCATGATATTTAGTTTCACTTAAAATAAATGTATTAAATTGTTTTAAGGACATTTTGACACACACAAAAAAATTTTTAATACAATATTTTGCCAAAAAAGTAAACTTAGAATCACCTTTTTTTCAAAATATTCTTTCATAAAAAATGCTTCTAAAATAATATTTTGCTAATAAAGTAAAGACTTCTCCAGAGAGTCTGAATAATTTTTCTTTTCTTTTGCAAAATTCGCATTATTTTCAGACTTACAACCAATTGAAATAGTTATCGGCTTTTTTTTCTTAAAATTCCTCCCCTCTGTTGTCGTAAAACATGGATAAACCCACTTCTAAGTTATATATTTCACAATTCTAGTTGAGCTACAGAGGTCTGAGCTATATACAGGGAAATTATTATTATAATAGAAGCATTTCTCACAAAAGGAAACTATTTTGAAACTTGGTCGTTCTATGTTCGTAATTTGTCAAAATATTGTACTTAAATAATTTTTTATTGTAAAAATATTCTAAAGGCAGTCTTCGGTTAATGTCAAGAATAGGACCAGAATTTGGAACGTTTTTCAGATATAAAAGAAATGAAACATTAATATGATATTCTGGCTTCACTATCCTTTAGAAAGCAGCATTTTTTATCATACTTTCCGTTTTTAACCGAGTTTATTCATTTTTTCTGGTATAAAATGCGTTTCGCGTTTTTTCTCCTATACCGCAATGTTAAACGGGGTATGCCTTCACGTACTAAAACAAGAAAGAAAATATTCATGGAATATTTTGGCATTTTTAAAAACACTATAATGTTAACAGAGGTATGAGTTATAATATTGCAAATTTCCATGGAAATTGAGGCATTTTTTCTGTCTGAAAATGTGCTTCGCGTTTAGTTCAAACTCTCGTACTTTTACCGAAGACTGCCTTAAAACAATTTTATACACAATTTCTAATCTAAGTGACACTAAATATCATAAATATTATCCAGTTACGCGCTTTTGCAAAATCATGGTTCCGAACGTAGTCGGATACTTTAAAGGAAAAACCAGATCATTGTTTATTTCCGCTCCAATTTAAATTTAATTATTGTTAAGAGTTAAATTAACATTGCCCTTAAAAGCAACACGAGGCCTTTTGGTGACGAACCTCGTTATTTTGAACCATGGTCTAGTAACGAGGACGACACTTGAGCAGGCACAGCCCCTTCATACTACCACACTGCGCCAACAGGAGGATTTTGATCAATTGATAAATTTAACGTGCATCGGCTCCCTCTGCATGGCGGATCTCCAGCGGCACCAGGATTCGAATTCGCGACACGCCATTCGCGAGTTTAAGATCATAACCACTAGGCTACCACGCCCACAAGAGATTATTGCAGCAGATTTATTTTTTTCAATTCCTACTATTAACTCATACTCTCTATTTATCTTGGTGGAATTTTCAATCGTTAATAAACCACACTTTAAAGCGCTCAATTGAGCTGAAATTTTATATAGATTTTGGATGACAATACAGTAATTTAATTATAATTAATAAAAATTAATTGATTAAATCTAATTATTCAAAGAATTACAAATACAGCCACTTTAGCATCATTTGGGTCAAAACTTTAAAAGATTTTTTTTCCTTACGTTTTAAAACATTCAGTTGAACTGAAATTTTATATACAAGATTGTTTTGGATAACAATACGATATTAATATTAATATTTATATTAATTTTAACTCTTTAATAAAAAGCAGCTAAAATAAAATTTTTTTCTTTGTTGATCTCAGTATAGGAATTGAATTAATTTTTTTTTTATATTACTTGTTTGGTAAACATTTTTGCATACCCATAGGAAGTTATTATAGGCAAGACCTATCGGCATTACATGCAGAGATACATGATTTTTCCCAAAAAATTAACACGCGCTGAAATTAAGTATATATTGCTTTTGTCGTGGTGGAGAAACATTTGGTCTAACAGGCAATTTATAAATATATTATAGAAAAAAAAATTATTAAGAAAATAATGGGTCTTTAGGTGCATATTTAGCTTTCAGAAGATTTAACCAAATGAATAACTTTTTTTCTTTGACAATTAATTTAATTCAGAAACATAGCTATCTATACTAACTTAACTTTTAATTTCAATACTAATGTAAAAAATGTCTTATAGAGAAAAAAAGTGAAGGGGGGAACGCCAACTTGAATTGTTCCATTAAAATTGAAAAAAAAAAAGGCAATACCATACTTAAAATTTCGATGTTTTTAATGCAAATTAAAATAAATATGGCTGAAACTTATTTTCAAATATCACTCATTAACAAATGAAAAGCGTTAATTAACGTCACTTTGAAGCTACGTAAGAACTGTTGGCAACAAACCTCGTTATTTTGAATCTAGATCATATCACATGGACGATACCCGAGCTGGTACCCTACTTCCCAAATTTCCACACAACATCAACGTGAGAACTTTGAGATACGATAGATTTGATATGCATCAGCCCCTCTACAAGGCGAGTCTTCAATAGCACCAGGATTCGAACCCATGAGACAACAATGCCGACCCTGAGTTCTCGACCATAGTCATAGTATGCATGCAAAAACAACATTAAAGGAAAACTACATTTAGTACCCTTCAATTAGTTCATCTTTGCTAAAACATAAATCAAAACAGCTCATTATCTCGTAATTCTAAAACAAATTCATAGCAAATAAATACGAACACCTCACACATTTCATAAAAAAGTATTTAAAAAAAAATGCCCGTGAATTTTCTTTTTCGAAAGAAATTTCTAGAATTGTTTCAAACTAAATTTCATAGTACTGGGGTAACTTTATTCACTTAGAAGCACGAAACTAGAATGTTTCTACGAATCCATTAAACTGGGTCGTTGAATCGATTCGTAAATCTTCCCATGAGTCTCATCATTGTCGCATGTGTCAGAAATTCGGCCATGAGTAATGGGGATTTCTCCTTTTTGACACGAGTATTAAAGACTTTTCACAGAAAAATGCATGCTTTTATATCATCTATAATCAACGAAGACTATTCCAAGAAACATGAGGGATATAGTCAACGACCAACAATAAAAGATATGGCAAACAATTCTAGCAACAAAAACCCGTTTCAGTTGTACAATATAGCAGTAAAAGAAAGAAAAAACGGAATAATTTTACCACATTTTAATTTTGTTTTGTCTTAAGCTAACAAAACTCTTGTGTTCCTTCCACAAAGCACCGAACACGAAATCTGTTCAAAAAAGTTACTATAAGTATCAGTAGCGCACACAAATTTTTCAGGGGGGAGGGGAGGGTCTGGAGTCGAAAGTTCACCATTCTTGTGTCATGCTCCTTTTGATTGTAGATTTTCGGGAACAAAATACAGAAAAAAAACTAATTATTGAATAAATAATTAGCATTAATTAATAAAATTAATCATTAATAACAAATAATTAAATTTTACGCATTATATACATAGAATTATAATCAATCGGAAAAAAAAGGGCTTTGGGGGGGTCTGAACCCCCAGGATCCCCCCCTTGTGTGCGCCACTGATAATTATGTACACACACATTCGTATATAATATTCATTCAATGCTTTTTTTAAAGAATAAATTTTTTTTTTTTTTTGAAAACCTAGTTGAAATTTTAATAAAATGCAAAACAATATATTTCGAATGTCAAACGTCCTAATTTTTCTTGTTCTAATTACAAGTGGCAACTCACTGCAATTATTTTTTTTTTATTTATAGTAACCTTACAATGAAAAAACATTTTTTGCCAAGTCCGCTTTTTTGCGAACATGGAAGTGGGGAAATTGTTTGACCCATGATTATGCCTCGAAGAAAGCCAAATTACGATAACAGTTATCAATTGCTCTCTTAATTTGATTACAATTCTATTATAGTTCAAATTCCTAATTACGAATAAATTACTGTAATCCATTGATAAAATATTGCTTAATTTTCGTTGAGTTTTACTTTAATTCAGGACGAATTAAGCAATTTTTATAGCTGTAGCATACTTTTGAAACTTGAAACATTTATTCGAAGGGTAAATACAATTTATAGGCAACCATAACATTAGTTCCATGGTGCTTTATAAATAAAATAGAGAATTTTGAGAATGAATAATGTAGAATAAATTTATTGAAATTAATTTTTTCATAAATATTATTCTTTTGAAGAACTAGTATGATTGTAGAAGTTTGGTAAAAAAGCTTTAAATTTTTCAATTTTATTTTTACCTATCCAATTGATGTTACTTTAATCGATAAAATATACATATTGTTTGGCCGAAATAAATCTTCAAGGAGAATTTTAATGCCTTTAAAAAACATGACACTTTAAACGAGTCAAATTTTATAGAGGACTTGCCAAAATATATATTCTATTAATTATTAATACCTTTTTCCCATGCATCTTCATGGACATTGTAAGAAATGATAGAAGTTTCAAAAAATTACTATATAATTAAAACATCGGGATTAACAAAATAATGTACCTAAAAAGCACGGTCCTCTAATTTACTTAAATACTGTAGCTCACGAAGGACTAAAAACACTAATTGGAAGAATAAAAAAAAGATTTCCTTTTCAAAAGGAAGCATCCTTAAAATGAATGAGTAGTGACTTAGTCCGTTTTTCACTTTTCCTCCAGCATTTAAACATAGTAATTTTAACGACTTCGCCAATCAAGCAAAAAAAAACTTGTGTAAATGAAATGCTCTAATTTTCAACATAATTGTTCTCTCCTTAATTATTTTCAATAACAATTCCTTTGTGTGTGTGTGTGTGTGTTTTCCAACTTCATCAAATTTTGGAACAAAGTTAAGATGTGTTCTGAAGATGTGTTCTGATATTAGCACAATATTCCAAGCATAAAATTTAAACCAGGCGGCTTCAATATATAAAACACTTTTCCATTTTTCGGCATGTTTGTAGGCCTCTTCACCTCATTTATAAACAAGGATTTCCACCATTTTTACCCCTACTAAGAAACCAAACACTTGTGTTGATGACATCGTATAAGTTCAACATCTTGGCCGTAAGTCAAAAGATAATATTGAAAGCGGAATTGGCTTTGTGCCAGATATGACACAAAAACAAATCTGGGTACATTAAGAAAAAATTGGCACTTCAAATATTCCTGTACATGTAATGTCATAAGAAATGAAGTTAAGAGCTCATAAAAAATGACTTTCTTTAAAAAAAAAAAAATGCAGGGTACATCCATATACCCCATCCCCTCATTACAGCATAGTTAACTATAGAACAGAGCAATTCAAATTTCATGTGTTTATAAAACTTTTGTTGAGAAGTAAATAATATAAATCTAAATAAAATAAATTTATTTTAATAAAAGTAAATAAATTTAATAAATTATGTAAAAAAACTTAATTTTCTTAAAGCAATTCAGTTTTTTAGTTTAATTTCTTTAAAAATTCAGTTTAAAAGTTTTATAAAGGTGTAATATTCTCTAAATGTTAACTAGTTTCAATAAATAACACCAGAAACTCAACAGTAAAAAAGATTAATGATTTTTTTAGAAAGGAATTTACTGCATGTATTTTAAATATTACAGTATGTTTACACTTACAAAGATATGAATGAATACAAATACCTAAAAATGAGCCCTGAAATATTTTTTAAATTACAAAATGCTGAAAGTAACTAAAAATTGAAATACATAACTGGGTGGGAGAAAATATAAAATTTCATTTAGTCATACTTTTACTCATAATGGCTAAAAACTGGCTACATAAGATGACTTAATGCAAACCTCAATATTCAGATTTTTATCCTACTCAAATCTAATATTTGCATATAGATACAAAATGACAAATCTGAATAATGGAATATCCAACAAATTATAGGAATAAAAATATAAGATCTTTATAATTATGAAAACTAGTCTCTCTCTACATAAATCTCAAAATAAAAATCAAATGTGTGTGTTATGGTCAGAAAAACTCTAAGAGTTACATCAGTGGTGTAACAGAGAATATTAGGGCCCCCAGCAAAGTCAGGATTTGAGCAAAACCTTTGGACCCCCTAGAATCCTGCCCCCCTCCCTGCAATATGCAGGGGTATACGTTATGCTACTGAGTTACATGCATAACTTTTTACCATCAAGGCAAAACTGGAAACATGTTTTGTATACAAGGAGAATGCAAAATATCTTTCATATTAAAATTTCTGTGACTGCAATATCATTAAAAATTAAGAAGTCCGCCTTAACTACATGTTTGTGTGTATTAAATATACAACTTAACTAGTAAGTTAAAAGCTTATAAATTTTCCTTCATTTCCTCTTTGTACATGTCTACCTACTTTATGGTACAATAATTAAGATATTACCCAAAACATTTCCCTTCCATTATATTTTAGCTATGAACAATAAAACTTAATGCAAACAAAAAAAATTACAATTGAATCATTAAAATCTCATAGGGGAACAAACATACTCACAATATCTTTTGATAACAACCCTATGTTTACCCAAACTGAGTTTTGGTGATTTCCTTAAAATACTAAAAAGATAAAACTCAAAAGGCTCATAAGAGCATAAGTTGCATAAGTTTAATTTATCCTTGTAAATGTTGCAAAAAATACCACAGATTACCCTTTTTGCAAAATTATTACTTAATACTCAAATTATAAATAGTTTCACATCAGAATATAAATTATACTTCATCAGATTTTGCAGAAACTTCCTTAAATGTTTTGACTTGTATAAAGCTATTGATTCAAAGATTCACAAATAGTATTTTTAAGTTAGTCAAATAAAACATTTTAGATTTGATCTACAAAATTCAATATTCGAACCATGTGAAAATAAATATTGAAGAAAATATCAAAGAAAGAATATTGAAGCTATTTTTGGAATTCAATGCATTTTTGTCTCCTTGCATAGAAGAGCCCTATTTTGATTGAAAAATTAATGTTATAACTTAACCAACTTTGTAATAATTAAGTTTCACTTCCAACCAAAAATGAGCATTTCTAATTTGTTACAGTACCAAAATCATTGCATACATCAGATATATATATATATATATATATATATATATATATATATATATATATATATATATATATATATATATATATATATATATATATATACTTCCATATTAGCAATCTAAGATGAAGATCCACACATAAAATTGCAGTATTTCTTCTAAAATAAAACCCAACTGAAATAATAACTTTAAATTATTTTCATGATACACACATAAGCCCTGCCTCAGAAATAAATTCAAGCTGAGATTATCAACCATAAAAAAAAAACTCTTACAATATTTTTATTTCCAAAGACATATATCCCTTTCTATAACTTGAAAGCCTTTTTAAAATTAAGAGATGGCTTCTCAAAACAAAAAGGTAAAATTTTTTAATACTGCAACTACAAAATCAATATGTCCAATTCTGAAGATGAAAAAGAATATTAAATTTTTAAGGTCATGTTTAAAAAAGGCAACCAAATATAAAGGAAAGACTGCTTTCAGGAATTACGTGGAATTCGATTTTTATTAAAATCGTACATCAATGCTACACAAGAACTATTCTCGAGGAACCACGTAATTGTGAGCCCCACTCAAATGATAGCACCCAAGTTGATGCCTCACTCTAAGCTTTCATATCATGCCAATAAGCGCATTTACATCCATCACAGAATTAACATGCATCAGGTCCCTATGCAGCAAATCTTCAGTAGCACTAGGACTTGAACCCAAAATTTAACAATTGTCTCAAATTTGTCACCATAACACTGAAATGAATTGGAAAACACCATCATCAAGTAGAAATATGTGTATGTATGTATTATCGCAACAATTGCCAACTCTATTAATAACTCAGCAAGTTAGCAACCCTGATTTCCTATGTGTCGTATGTGCCAAATTGGCAACCAGGTGTTTCGTTTCATAGAATGTCACCAACAGGTTGCGATAATGTGACAAAATGTGGATTTTTATTCTAAAATTATGTATAAGTTAGCACTGACTTCTTTTATGGAGGGGGGGGATTACATTATTAAAAACATGTAGACAAAAGCACCACTGGATATTCTCTGTGGTAAAAATTAAAAATTATAGGTATATGAGAGGGAAGTGAACTCCCAAGCCTGCCTTCCTTATGTACACCACTGATTGTAGGTACAGTATATGTAACAAAAAATATTATCAAGTATTTTAAAATAAGTATTTGTAAATAAGCAAATGAATAAAGAATGAACTGAATTCATGAATAAAGTTATAAATATATGAATAAAAGGCTATTCATAAAAAAATATATACAAAAAAGATATGTTCTTATAAAAATTGTATTTGTGTGTGTTTTTGGCAAACATTACAATCTTATCTTTTTCAAGGGAGGTGATAACAATTCATATAATACTGATAGTTGGTTAGATTCGTAACTGATAGAACCAATTCATTGAAGGCAGTTAAGAAATACTAAAATTCATTAAACAATATGGTACTTACATATTAACATCACCACAGCAAAATTGGTGCCATGGGAATCACATCTAGATATCAAAACCACATATTTTAGCATGTTTTATATGAAAAAAAAACAGATTTTGATGGAAAATGATGATTTGCAAAGCACCAATTTTGCTGTGGTGAAGTTAACATGCAAGAACCAACAACACTCATTAGAACTAATGAATGCTAAATATGTTGTATTTTTTAAAGTGCCCCACACATTGGTATCAAATTCCAAGTCAAATGCTCACTCACTATCCAATTATTCAAAATCAAAAAAGCACTGATTGTGTTAGGTGCTCTTATTTGATTCAATAAAATCAGCATCATAAAAAAGATAAACAAGATGTCTTAAATCACACAAAAATACAGTTGAAAGTGTTCCCAAATGGTAAATAAAGAATTCTTACAAGCAAAACTTGTATAAACCTCAAAGCAAAAAATAAAAATGCCATATTACTACTATTCACAGTAAAAACATGCGCATTTAAATAATTTTTACAAAAAAAAAATGCAGCATGTTAATTATTTTACTGGGAGACATTTGCAAACATGGCTATTAAACTTATTTCTTCCAATTTATAATCAAGTTATAAAATGGAAAACTACTTGAAAATAGTTCAGTAGAAAATAAAAGCATAAAAAATATGAAAAAAATTAACTGAATTTATATATATACAAGCTATTAAAAACATTTTGAATTATTCCCCAAATAAAATGCTAATGTATAGATAAACATAACATGCACCTGCTAAAAGGCCAGCATTGCACGAAAAAAAGGATGTGCTAATGGTAAAATGGATCTTATCTAGAATCTGTGATAAATGTGTACAGTACAAACAGTAAGCAAAAAATTTATTCAACTTGCAGACGGTGATCTTAAGCAGAAAAAAAATTATACCTTACTAACTACAAAAGGCAGGCTTAGTTCTTTTTAAAAAGGTAGTATTTTAAAAGAAATTACTGAACTAGATTTTAAAATTAAGAAAAAAAGTATTCAAAATCAGGAGATGATTTTAATCACTCAACACCATTATTTTTACATATACTTCTTAAAATCAATTTAACTGTTTTTATAAAACTGTGCATGTACTTTTTCACACATTGTATGTAAATAATCCTTTCTTGACCTATTAAATTTAAATTTTTAATAAACATATTAATATGATATCCAATTCCAAAAAATGTAATTAATAATTTTTATATTAAATACATTTAATGGTATATGTTTTTCTAGGACCACAATAATCCTTCATAATTAACATATTCAAAATAATATATCTTTAAAAACATAAAAAATTAATTTTAATAGAAAAGTAACAAAGCACTAATTGATGAAAGTAACCACACCTCAGTTAGTTTTTCATAAAGGAAAATTTATAACCAATTTTAAAAATTAATCCTATAATTTCAAAAGTAACATATATGATAGTTACTTTGCTAGATTCTATATGCTTTGCAAAATAAATATATCTATTCTAGCTCACATAAGCTATAAGCAGAACATCTAACTGATGTTACAATTACCTTATCAGGTTAAAGATATCAAATAAACAAAAGAAATTCTGACATATGAATGTGTGTCCAATAACAAACCATTTAAAAATCAGGCTACAAAGACTGCATAAATATTGATTACAAAGCAAGCATCCCCTCCCAAAAAAAAAATATTTCATTGTGTTTATTTAGTAAAGGTTATCACAAGGTATATTGGTATATTTATGAAGGAAAATATCTCCAAAATGGAAATTAAATTACTAAACATAACTAAAAAACTGAGAAAAATATACCTATCATCCTTCTTCTAATTAAAACTTAAAACACGCTTAGGATCATTTGGGGAGGGGGAGGCAATCAATAAAGACTGAATATAACCAATACAATAGATAATTTATTAATTAAAATAATTACCAAAATAAAATCTTATTTCATATTAACTTAATGTTTACTAATCTAAAATATGTCATTTCCCTAATTTAAATAACAGCAGAAATAATTGATTAAGAATAAGTTTCAAAAGTGTATTACAAAAGTTTCTTATAATAATTAATAAGATATATACATATTAAAAATTTTCAACTGTGTTGCAAAAAATATTTAATTGCAATGAACAGATGCTTTTTTAAAAGAGAATTACTATTCTATAGGAAACAGTCACAACAAATGTTTTTTTAAATAGCGATAACCTTGGAAATTTAGGAAGGAGAGCGGGCTTAATTATGTATAATTTTAAAACAACCCAAAAGTGCTAAGATTTTATTAGAGATGCACACAGAAGTTTAATTCAAAACTGCATAGTTATGTACGTACATCCATGCATGAAAAGCTTCAATTCTGGTTAACCTAAAGGAGGACCTACAAGTCCAACAGTACCAGTTTCTCTCCTATAGCAACAGCGAATAGCTAGTACAAAAAAAAATAAATAAATAGCAACAAAGTCCTCTTCATCATGGCTTTGAAACGGATTTCAACTGTGCAGTTTAGAAAAATTAAGATTTAGGTAAAAATAAGCATACCTTCGCCGGGTTTCATGCTCTATAAGCTTCCGTCTATTTAAAAAACAGTTCATTCACCAAAATATCTCTAGATACTCGTATAATAGAACTTGTCACTAGTAAACTCATCGCTATATGCTCCCAGCGATAACGCACCTTTCGTACTGCTTCCAGCTGATCAACAACGATTATGCTACGGCCAAGCAGCTACGTCATATGACAACACGCTCAGTACCGCCTATCGACGAGCATCCAATGAGAGACAAGAAAGCTTGATGCGCGGTTGCAAGATTTAGGAATTTATCGATCTTCGGCATTTTTCTTCTTTATTTCAAATCGATATTTTACGGAATGTGTACTATTTTAAATCGTTTTAATTCGTCTTTAATTAAAGGTCTCAAAAGAGAGAGATTTCAATCCCAACTTTTTAGAACCAACTAAATATTTTAGGATTCTTTAATGTGTTCCTTTTAAAATAATTTAGTGAAATAAGTGGTACCCAAAGGAAGCTGAAACGAATACTTAGAAATATAAAAGGCAGCCAAATATTCTACAAAATTAACCAATAAATAGAAATAAATCTTTACGGGTTTTTTTCGGTATGGTGATTTTTGTTCACGCCTTCGTCTCTAAGCGAAAGAATAAATTACCTCAAAATCTTATTTTCTTACAACTGTGTTAATCCCTGCATTGTAGTGTTTTAATTATTTTTTGTGTAGTGTGTGTGGATAATAGGGAGGGGGATTATTTTATCAATGAGAATATCAGAAATGACACAGAATCTTATACCATCAAAATCTCTTTCCATAAGGGAATATTTTTGACTTTTTAGAAGGGCAAATTTATAAAAAATAAATAAATAAATAAAATAACTAGAACTCAGATTTTAGAAATATATTGATTTCGTCTTCGTAAGAATATTTCAGAAGTTACTTTCTCTCTGAAGTCTTTTTTTTTATTTCAATGGTATGATGAATGCCACAAAGTTCGGAAATTTGTTTATCAGTTGACTCAAAACATAAATTTCCTTTTAACATTCCTTACCTTTTTAACCTTTTTCAATGTACAGTTGAAAAAGATATTTGTATGCAAATAAAAAAAATTTATGAATCCGGGTTGGGTCCTTCTCTCTTTCCTTTTTCAATTCCTGCTACTAGTGCACTTTCTCTCTGTCTGTCTCTCTCTCTCTCTCTCTCCAGCTACGCCAGTGACTATAACGAATGGTTTTAAAACTTATATTACACATCCGGGCAAGAAGCTACAAAATATTATTCAATCTACATTAGACAAAATTGATAATTCTATTAATGTTAAGAATAGTATGGACATTATTAGGTATATGCAAGGTAAAAAAATTATTTCCATTTATACTTATAATTTTGAAAATTTGATTCCATAGATATAGAAGACATGTTTAAGTTTCTTAAAATAGCATACTGCAAATATTTTTTGAATAAGATAATAAAATATGGTAAATATATTTCTATTATATTCAATTAGTATTAAATGAAACTTATATTTTCCATAATAACTCTTATTATCAGCAAATTAAAGGTTTACCACGGGGTGGACCTGCTAGTAACTGCTTAGCCAATATTTATTTGTACTTTTATGAAAATGATAGTATTAGTTACGAATCGTGTTACTTTTTTTAGATAGATGACATAATTATATTTAGTAATTTTGAAGATTTTGTTCCTAGCTTTAATTGTTATCCTCTCTATTTAAAATTATTAAAAACTAATTATATAACAATGAGTCAGCTAACTTTTTGGACCTTCAATTAAACGTTAAGAATAATTTGTTAATAAGTAATATTTTTGATAAAAGAGACTCGTTTGATTTTAACATTAGAAAAATGCCTTTCTGGTGTATTAAACTACACCTATCAATATTTAGAAAGATTATCTTAAATTTTATAAAAAGAAACAATGATTGATTTAATTACTGATAACATATTAAAACAAAGTAATTATATTACATTTTGAAATATTTGTCTGGAATACAATTATCCAAGTAAATTTATTTTTAAATATATTTCCGTGTTATATTAACTCTTTTAATATAGATTATTAATTTATTTAAAATATCATATGATTAGTTTAAATTTAAAATATCTTTCGTGCTTAGTTTAGTTGCAAAATATCTATCTAGATGGCACCCCTGTTTTTTTTTTTTTTTTTTCTTCTTGTGCTAACACGTCCATTTTTCCATCAGTATGTGCGAGACTTTGTTATAAGATGCATGTCTGCACTTATTTTGAGTTTCACTATTATATGTATGTTTCTATATAATAATTTTTTCTTATTTTTCCTCTATGAGAGAAACATTATTGTTCTCTTTTTATAATTTCATTTTACTTTACTGTCTGGTGTATCATCCACGTGTGTTAGGAATAGGCTTAACCTTTCAACAGGGCTTTGTTTTTTCTATGCATGTCTGCACTTATTTTGTGTTTCACTATTATATGTATGTTTCTATATCCTAATTTTTTCTTATTTTTCCTCTATGAGAGAAACATTATTGTTCTCTTTTTATAATTTCATTTTACTTTACTGTCTGGTTTATCATCAACGTGTGTTAGGAATAGGCTTTACTTTTTAACATGGCTCTGTTTTGGTTTTCGTTTCTATTTTGTCGCAAATTTTTACTGTATTGGGAAGGTGGATCCATAAAGCATTGATTATCCCTAAATCGCTGGCCTAATTTAGCGACAACTCTAGAAATCATAATAGGTCTCCAGTTTAGTCCAAAGACTCTTTTTGCATCTACATTTGTTGTGTCTCTTGAACTGCAATTTCTTTCTTCTTTGGCATTGCAGGTTTTACAACTTTTTCACTTGGTATCTTATTTTATTTTATTATACTATATATATCTTGTTCAAATTTTCAATCGTTAATAAAATACATTTTATTCATCCACTAGAGTTCAAATACATTTTCTTAACTTGTAGTGAATGACATTTGATGTTAATACAGTTTTTTCAAATATTAATTCATTAGTTAAATTTTATTTTTTAATTTTAAATTTATTTTTATTTAAATTTACCTGATGAAGTTAGAGCTAGTACCAACAGATGGAACCAGTAAGTCTTTCTAGCTAATTTTTTCTTGGCTTCAAATATATTTTTGTAAACTTGCAGTGGATGACACTTGATGTTGTTCAGTTTTTTCAAATATTAATTCATTAATTAAATTTAATTAACTAAAATAAAATTTTTCTCTGTTGTCCTTAGTAGGAATTGACTTAAAACATTTTTTGTTTATATATATATTACTTGTTTTTTCTCTTTTTCTTTAGTCTTTCCCAATATATGCGCATTGTTTCATCAATAAAATGTGTGGCTGCTAATATATATATAAAGATTGAAAAACCTCTCACAGTCTTAGGTTTGACAGATTAATTTTTTTACTATCATCGAGAAAATTCATGTCATTGTGGTAAAAGCGTGTGGGGATGTGTGGTGCTTTGTACTACATTTTTACACTAACTTTGCACTCGGAATAGAACTATTAATAAAGTATAACAACTTATATCGAGTACCCTATGCTTTAACCACAACGATATATTACATAAATATAATTTTCTGTTTTATCATTTTATTCTCATAATAAGAATTACTTTTTAGTTCGATTAACTATAAAAGCGTGTTTTTTAGCTTTTTTTTTTAAATATAACTTAATATTTTTCATTTTTTTATTTTAATCCACAATAAAAGCGTGTTTTTTTTTTTTTTTTTTTTTTAGTTTTTTAAAACTATCATTTTTTACTGATGAATTAATCTTTGTTTGTTGTATGTAACCATGAGTGTTTTCGCTTTAGGGTTGAAACTCAATGTTTTAGTCACCAAATCTGGATATGGGATCTGGAATTAGTCACCAAATTTTGAAATGGGACATCACACATTAATCTTGATGATCCTTATCAAGATAATGGAACAAAATTATGAAATTATAGTATTGTCATCGTTTCCTGACGAGTGTGTAAAATTTCGAATTAATCTGACCTTTTAAAGTGGGTAAAAATCAAGTTTAAAGATTCCGTTATATACAGGTGAAGTCAATAAAAGAATGTTAAAAATACTGTATAATGTTGTGTCGAAACCGCGTACGTTTCACACAAAAATAACAAAAATTTATAAACCGTTTTGAGTACGTAGCGTGTTACATGTAAGCGGAAGGGTCACCAGAATTTCTTTTTAAATATTCAGGAATGGCTTTTACACATTTGTGATAGCGTGGTGACAGAACCGCAAGCTTAAATCGCAGGAAGAATCATAAACTAGTGAATCATTTCCTCCAATTGTGTGGAATATCCGGAGCTAAAGCACGACAAATACGATAGATTAAACCACGTGATGATTAAACCAGAGAATAAAACACGAGATAAAGTATGAGGTGTGTTGTAGGAAATAAGCAAACATAAATTCCCTTGAGTAAGCAAATGAAGTTAGTAACACGTGATGCTCGTATGGAGACGATCCAATTGGACTGCCTGAACTTTTATCGTGCCTGCCTGCCATACCACCAGACATTTTAACCCTTCATCTACCGCATTATGATTTAACGCGGTTTTTTTTCATGAAATATTTTTTTTAAATTACTACATTGAAAATTAAGGGATATACATAAACAAAATACTCAGTTTTGGGAAATTTAATCCGTTAGAGCTAATTAATTAATTAAAGATATTCAACTGTAAAACTAATTATATACACTGTTCACTTAAAATAAATATGGTGGAATAAGAAATGGTTCGATATTTTCTTACCTGACTTGTTGTTACTTAACTCGATTTGGAAACGCCATCTCTTGCTGCACCTGGAAGTAGTTACTTTATTTCTTAATAATTGAATTGGTCTGAAAAGAAATAGTATCTTGACAGCTCAAAAGACGACCACACACGAACCAGTTTGAACATGAACTGTTTATTTACACTAAGGAATATTACAATGGAATGCGCAGAGCGCCATCTGTGGACTGTAAGATTAAACATACCGCCCCCCTTGAAACACAAGGGGTTTCAAAAATAATGAATTAACTTAAACACACTAAGTTGTTAAACATGCTAATGAATTACGTATAAGAATTAACATACTAAACATAATGATGAAATAAGTATAAGAATTAACATACAAACTGACAATAAAGTACACTTCTAAATTAATGAAACTAAGCAATGAGATTTACAGAAGCATAGATGACCTCAACAATGCTGAAAGAAAATTAGGTATTATTCATAAATGTTCAAGTGTTTATAGGAAGTATACACAGTTTAGCAATTGGTCTCACAAGTTCACTAGTTTGAATTCTTACCTTAACCACACGAACCTTACCATCCTTACCAGGGAACGTTTCCGTGACTTTCCCTAATTTCCACTGTAGTGGGGGGGTGAGTTGTCGTGTTTGATTAAGACAAGATCTCCGATGTCAAGGTTCTTTTGAACGATGCGCCATTTCAATCTTGACTGCAGCAATGTCAAGTATTCTGAAGACCATCTATTCCAAAAATGTTGGGTCATTCTTGTAAGCAATCGCCAACGGTCGCTGTGGCGAAGGTCGTCTGGAACTGTAGGTTGTGGGATAGCTGTTAATGACTTTCCTATCAGAAAATGTCCTGGTGTGAGAACACAAGGATCATCTGGACTGCTAGATAATACACATAGTGGTCTGGAGTTGAGGCATGCCTCAATTTGGCTTGATAACGTGGATAGTTCTTCGAAGGTGAGACTAGTGACTCCAACAACTCTGTTCAAATGAAACTTAGAAGATTTCACTGTAGCCTCCCAAATGCCTCCGAAGTGGGGAGCAGATGGAGGATTAAAGTGAAAGGTGATGTTGTCAGTTACCAGGAATTGATGAACGGCATCTTCCTTCATCAACTGGTGGAACTCCTTTCTGAGCTCTCTGCTAGCTCCATAGAAATTGGTTCCTTGATCGCAGAAGATCTCTGATGGTTTACCTCTGCGAGCCACGAATCTTTTTAAACAAGCGATAAATACTTTTGATGTTAAGTCGCTAACGACTTCAAGATGAACTGCCTTCGTTGCTAAGCAGACGAAGACGCAGATGTAGCACTTAGTATTCCGGCTTCCTCTTCCCTTGGAACTTCGTATCAAAAACGGGCCGGCGAAGTCAATACCAGTTCGTTTGTTCGGCGAATCTTGGACGATTTCTGAAGCATGGTATACATCTTCTCACTACTCTTCTAACTGCATCTCGGGCTGAAAGAATCCAAATTTTTTTTCTCTGAGAGCTGCTTGGAGAAGTTGTGGACCGGCATGAAGAAGTTTCAGGTGATAATCAGAGATAATTAAGTTCACAACATGGTCGGTTTTAGGAAGCAAGATGGGATGCTTCTGCGAGTCTGCAAGTATTGAATTTTTCAGTCTACCACCGACACGTATTATTCCGGAATCATTGTAGAACGGAGTCAAGGGTATAAGCTTGTTGGTCGAAGGAAGCTGCTTACCTGCTGAAAGATAGGAGACTTCCATCGAAAAATGATCACGCTGGATAAACTTAACAATGCCTTTCTCAGCTTCGCTCAATTCTGCCGTTGTCAAAAAGGACTTTCTTCTTTTACACGCAGAAGGAGAACAGTTTTTTACAAATCTTAAGCAATAGGCCACAACTCTTTTCAACTTGTTCCAAGACAAAAATTTTTGAAAGAACTCAGTCTTGAAAGTCGCATCAACCACGTTCAGCATAATCAGCTTGGATGTTCTTTTGGCTTCGACAGACATGTGTTCTTGTAATTGTGGATTATCTTCAAACTCTCCAATCGGAAAAGTAGAACTTCTTAACCAATCGGGTCCATTGAACCACAAGTTGCACTTTTCTAGTTCAGTTGGGGGTATCCCTCTCGTTCCACAGTCAGCAGGATTCTCCAGACCACTCACAAAGTTCCAGTGCACGTTAGGGGTCAGCTCTTGAATTTGTGCCACTCGATTAGCTACGAACGGTTGCCATCTTCTCGGATCGGACTTCAACCATGCCAGTGTGATCTTGGAATCAGACCACGCAAAGGTCTCGGAGATTGACACGGTTAGAGTTGGAAGGGTAGCTTTTAACAAATTGGTAAGAAGTAGGGCAGAACAAAGCTCTAGTCGAGGTAGAGACTGAGGTTTTACTGAAGAGACACGTGTATTAGAAGTTAACAGTCTAGATACTACGGTTTGGGTTGCATCCTTGGAACGAATGTATATAACTGCACAGTAGGCCTTTTCTGAAGAGTCACAGAACCCGTGTACTTGTACGTCTATAGCCTGTGGAATGAGAATGCAGCGTGGGATCTTGATATTTGTAAGTAGAGGAAGCTGTTCTTGAAATATTCTCCATTGTCTTGCCTGAGAATCTGGTAGTTCTTCGTCCCAGCTTAGATGGTGACTCCATAGCTCTTGGAGGAAGATTTTAGAAATGACAACTGATGGTGCCAACCAGCCCAAGGGGTCAAAGATTTTGGCGACTTTAGAAAGTACCTTGCGTTTAGTCCACACATCAGTCTCGCTCACGGTGATGGTAACAGTTAACTTGTCAACATCTGGAAGCCAAGCTATTCCCAAGATCTTGACAGGTTGGTCATCTTTGATCGTGTGTTTGGAACCAACTGCCTTTAATTCATCTGGAATGGTTGCCAATACGTCAGGATCGTTAGACACCCATTTGCGCAGAGAAAATCCTCCTCTCTTTTCATCATCTCCTGCAGCTCTGACACTAGCTGAATCACTCCTTTCTTTGTCGCACTTCCACTCAGCAAGTCATCAACGTAAAAATGACTAAGGGTAGCTCTTGAAGCGGCTGGATAATTTTCTTGTTCGTCAATGGCAAGCTGTCGTAAGGTTCTCGTAGAGAGGAATGGTGCTGAGGACGTACCATACGTAACAGTTGTTAGGCGATATTCCTTTATAGGTTCGGTTGGGGAATCCCTCCAGAGAATTCTTTGCCAGTCTACGTCTTCCTCGTGAACTTTAATCTGGCGAAACATCTTTTCAACATCAGCGCAAATGCCTACACTGAAAATTCGAAACTGGATAAGAATAGGGGAAAGTTCTGGCTGCACTCTTGGCACAACCATAAGCAGATCATTGAGAGACAGTCCAGACGAAGTTTTACTGGAGGCGTCAAAGACGACACGAAGCTTTGTTGTACAGCTGGTATCCATAACAACTCCATGGTGAGGAAGGTATAAACTTTTAACGTTATTTATTTCAGAGTCCGGAACACAGGTTCCACACACACACACACGTGCTTTAGATCAAGGTATTCCTTCATGAAATTTCGATACAGCTTGTATTTGTCAGGATTAGAAATGAGATGGCGTTCCACGCTGATTAGCCTACGAATTGCATTTTGTTTTGAATTACCTAACCGCGTCGGAGGAGTGTAAAATGGCAACTTTACTGTGTATCTGCCATTCTCATCCCTAGAATGTGTCTTTACGAAATGATCTTCACAAGCCTCTTCTAATGAAGTTAAGGGTTTTGCACATGGTACAGAATCTAATTCCCAGAATTTATTGATTAGCTGATCCGATACTAACTGAATATGATTGACATGGAAAGAATTTTGCCCACTATAATTTGCCTTACCACCAATTATCCAACCCAATTCTGAACGAATGGCAAATGGCTTATCCTTACCCAAAGATAACGTTTGACCCTTTAGCAATGGCAAAGTAAGGTCAACACCAAGTAGCACATCAATTGGACCACTCTTGTAAAATGCTGGATCAGCCAGAGAAATATCCCCAAATAATTCACGCATTGAGGAATCCAAATCGTGATGTGGGAGCATACCTACAATTTTGTTGACCACATAGACGGACGCATGAAAAGAATTTTGAGATGAAAAATGTGAGGTAAATTGAATCTCAGCAAGCCCATTTAGGCGTGTATCGGATGCGCCCAAACATGATATACGGACATTGGCCTTTTCCTTTCGCAAGCCTAGCCTTTCAATACATTCATTTGTAATAAGTGAAACCTGGCTTCCGCTATCCAGAAGACATCTACAGGTCTGATAGTTACCCCAAATATCTCTTACCTGAATTAGAGCTGTACAAAGAAGAATTTGAACATCTGAGTTCACATCAGAAATACACGATGTAACATCCACAACTCTAGAATTTTCACTTGGTTCACTAGTACCTGAAATAGGGACAGGCGAAAACACAGGAGCGTTGATAGAAAGTTCTCTAGAATTTAACACATTTACTGCTCCCTGTCTTCCCTTAGCACTAACATTTTCAAAATGAAGTAAACTGTGGTGGGGTTTCTTGCACTTTTTACATCTAAACTTGCTTTTGCAAGTTTTCACACTGTGAAACTGAGTTAAACAGTTATTGCAAACATTATTCGTTTTAACGAAATCTGAACGGCCTTGAACTGACAATTTTAAGAATGTATCACATCTCGACAATGTATGATCTCCATTACATGAAGGACATTGTGACTGGGCCTTGGACGCGACCAGAGTCACCTTCCTTTGAACATTTCTCTTAGTAGTTGAACTCGTAATGGATCTCGCTTGTGTTGCAAGGAATGGCAACAATTCGTCTAACCTTGGGATGACATCTGATGAAAAGGTTCTCTCAAACCAAGTTCTGGAATTTGGATGGAGCTTAAACAATATCATATGCATTAAGAGTGTATCTGAAGTTGGGTCAACCTGGTATTCAAGGGACTCCAACATCCTTACAAATTCCTTAGTGGGATCTATCAAATTTAGAATTTGTGTGGATGATTTTCCACTCAAGGGCGTCATATTAATAAAATTTTAATTAAGGAGGACATAATTTCTCTTTTATTAAAGCATCTATCCTTTAGCAATTTCCAAGCGATTTCGAAATTATCATTGGTAATGGATAAAGAATTAACGATTTTTAATGCATCGGACTTTAAACTGCCCTTTAAATATTGCAACTTTTGCGCTCCCGTTAAATCATTATTGTTGGAAACTGCAGCTTCAAAAAGATCAGAAAATGCAAGCCACTCCTCAGTTACACCAGAAAATATAGGTAGGGATAATGTAGGAAGTTTCACTTCAGCTGACCGAGCCGAGACTAAACCTTGACTTGAACCTTGGTTTTTAACCTCAAAATCGGAATTTACTACAGAAGGCATAAACTGAGTGTCTATAGCGACAAGTATTGCTTCTATAACGTATCTAAAATGTCGTCCTTTTCCGTACAATAAGATTCATCGTTCTTTTCCGCACAAATACTTATAATAGAATCCAAAATATCCTTTATTTCAGTTCTAAATTCTAAGAATCTATTTTTCCGAGCCAATAAACCAACATTATTTAATTTCTCAATTTCCTCTTCTGTTTTGTTTTGCAATTTTGTAATCGAGGATTTGATGCTCTTTTTTTTCTTCAACAAAACCTCAATATCCATTTTAATATAGCAAAAAGAATAATTTAAAGAAAACAAATAAAAAAAACACAGTTGCTCGAGAATGACTAATTGTCTAGTCGAAAAAGATATGATTCCTTTGGCGCCGCGGAAGGGGGAAAAGTGGGGGAGAAATTCTAAAAAGAATTACTACAGAATATACGAATAGGAAATTTAACACACAAGCGAGGTAAAACGAAATTTAAGTTTTGTAATTATTTATGATACAGGAATGACAATGGCAGAAACACACAAATAATTTACCACTTAAGAATAATCGCACAACAATCAATTAAACATTGAAATAACCATATATATAAGAAGATTAAACTTTTGAATATACATGAATTTGAAATATTTCACTTCAAAAGTTTCTTTTTAAACTTAGTACACACAAAAAAAGAATTAGAATTTTTCATCAATTGAATTATGACAATATCTTTTAGAAAAATATTGCCGAAAGAACAACAAGCCAGAAGTTTTGAATTAGAATGTTTCACAATATTGAACTCCGGCTACGGTACGACCAAAATGGTGGAATAAGAAATGGTTCTATATTTTCTTACCTGACTTGTTGTTACTTAACTCGATTTGGAAACGCCATCTCTTGCTGCACCTGGAAGTAGTTACTTTATTTCTTAATAATTGAATTGATCTGAAAAGAAATAGTAACTTGACAGCTCAAAAGACGACCACACACGAACCAGTTTGAACATGAACTGTTTATTTACACTAAGGAATATTACAATGGAATGCGCAGAGCGCCATCTGTGGACTGTAAGATTAAACAAAATAGTCAAATCATTTTCTAAGGTATTCATAAACATACAAAAAAATAATAATAAGACAGTTAAATTTTGACTTACTATTTTTAGGGACAAAAATTGCAGTCTTCGCAATCGCTGAAAACGCCGTCAGCGGAAAACGCAATTTCTGCTATAAAACTATTCGCCTTCTTCGCTAACTTACTGATCATAGAACCCGTGCTATCATATATCATGGAAGAGTGGATTTAAAAAATATTCCTGCTAAAAAAGTAACGTCCAGTAGCACACACAGGAATTTTTCAAGGGGGGATGGTCCGGGGTTGAAAATTCACCATACTTGTATCATGCTCCTTTTGATTTTGTCGATTTTCGGGAACAAAACACAGTAAAAAACTAATTTTTGAATAAATAATTAGCATTCATTAATAAAATTAATCATTAATAACAAGTAATTAATTAAATTTTACGTACTATATACTTAGAATTATAATCAATCGGGGAAAAAATCAAGGGCTTGTGTGCGCCACTGGTAACGTCAAAATATTCGTAAAAATGGTTATTCTATGTAACTTTAAAGTGAGTGGTACTTATAAGTAGCATCGGTAGATAAAGGGTTAATTCCCTGGGCGCAGTGGAATCTTAAGATTTATTGAGGCCTTGGGACCCTATACAAAGGTAGGCTATGCCTCAGATCTTTAAAAGTAGACAGAATATTGCATGCAGGGGCGTAGCTACCGCCGTATCAATGATACGGGGCCCCCAAGCTTCAGGAGCCCCAAAATGTGTAACTACAGTCAGGGCTCCCATATCTTTAAAAGGGCCTCGAAGGAGTTATGATACAGGGCCTTCTCAGTGCTGGCTACGCCAGTGAGAGCATGCATTGTTAAATACTCTTTCAAGTGGTAATTTGAAACAATAGATGCACACGACTCACAATCTCAAAAACCTAGGCACCAACCGGCACGCGCCCGATGGTCGCATTTCAACTAAATGAGTTTTATTATTTTTTATGGTATTAGGCATATGCCAGGGCTGGCCAACCTTTTTAGGAAGAGAGCCACTTTCAGATAAAACATAATTATACGTGCCACTTCTAAATTTCGAAAAGATGAAAAAAATGTGTTTGTATGCTTATTATGTAATTTTTACGCAAAGTGCACATTTTAATGTAAGTCTAAGTAGTGGGAATTGAAAAATAATATAATAAATGAGACCAAAGAACAAACTTAAATTTTATTGTTAATCAGTTCGTTAATTCTGAACGATATTTTGGTTGTGCGTGTGTGTCATACCTCTTATGTAATGTTAAAGTATATAATTCAGATAATTCATAAGATAACTAGTATTTCATGAAATAACTAGACAAGTCAGGTAAAGTATATAATAGATGAAAATTTTCACACTTTACCTAGTTATTCTATAAATTAACTAATGATAGATCGTTAGAATGAAAAATAAACTACGTTTTACGTTTATAACAGAAAACATTTGTTCACAAATGTATGTTGAATCAAATCTACCACAAAAACTGACAGCCTAATCGCGTTAATTTGAAAAATTGCTTGCACAAATTTCCTAAATTCAATATAATTCTTTATAATTGCTTTTTAGTGAGTATGGTGCTGTAGACAATAATTTCGATTTCGATTTCAGGTGGGTAATAATTAACATTTTGCAGAAGAATTAAGAAAGAATTTGCGAAAAGATATGCATTTTTTTATTATCATCTAAAATTAATCAAACCTAGCACTGAATGAATCTTGCAAAAATTAATATTAAATTTTTAAATCTATCACACTTCGGAGCACTATTAACTTTGGTAGATAGTTCCTGCCTTAATGTGAAATATGTTATTTTTTCCCCCCAAGATATGTTGTTTTTTGTTTTCATCTTCAGTGAACAAACTTTTGTTTTCGTTTCAAAAAAGCAAAAGTTTGTCCACAAAAACAGGTATATGACCAACTAGGGTAGAAAATTAATCTTTTATCTCTGTGATCTTAAATTTAAATTATTTTAATGTAATCTGTATTAAAAGCTAAACCACATAGCTAATCTTCATACTAGAACAGCAAGTACTCATTGGGCCGCTCAGTGTTTTATTCTAAATATAGAATTCCAAAATCTCCCGAGCGAAAAAAGCTTTGGAAAACCAACACACGCAAAACACAATGCAGGGGAATTCTTTACATATTAAATTTATATTATAATTCATTTAAGGTATCCGACTACGTTCGGAACCGTGATTTTACAAAAGAGCATAAATGGATTATTTTCATGATATTTAGTGTCATTTAGATTAGACTACATGTATAAAATTGTTTTAAGGACATTTTGACAAAAAAAAAAATCATTTAAATACAATATTTTGGCAAAAATTTAACTTATAATAATCTTTTTTAAAAATGTTCTTTTGTGAAAAATACTTCTATTATAATAATATTTTGTCTGTATGCATAGCTCAAACCTCTCTACAGAGGCTCAACTAGAATTTTTGAAATACATAACTTAGAAGTGGGTTTATCCATATTTTACGGCAACAGAGGGGAGCAATTTTAAGAAAAAAACGCCAATAATTATTTCAATTGGTGGTAACTCTGAAAATAATGTGAATTTTTCAAAAATTCTAGTTCAGCCTCTGTAGATAGGTCTGAGCTATAAAAAGGAAAAATATTATTATAATAGAACCATTTTTCACAAAAAGAGAACATTTTGGAAAAAGAATATTCTAAGTTAATTTTTTGCCATAATATTGTATTTAAATATATTTTTTTGTCAAAATGGCCTTAAACAATTTTATGCGTGTATTCTAAACTGAGTGACTCTAAATATCATAAAAATTATCCATTTATGCGCTTTTTTAAAATCACGGTTCCGAACGTAGTCGGATACCTTAAATGTGTTTAAAATAAATTTTGAGGGATATTTTTGTCCAAAACAACCGTATTTCAATAACATTGTAAAAAAATTGTTATTAATTATTTTTTGAATTTTTTATAAAGTCTTCGCGTGCCACGGGTTGGCCACTCCTGGCCTAGGCGAAACATGAACAACGGTCATCACATAGTAATACAAGCTTACACAACTTTTGCCAGTTAACATGCAGTTAGAAATTGCCTGTTTTTCGGAGAATATATGCAGGAATAATATTTGATCATTAAAATTAAGAACGAAACAAGGACCTCATCGACCTTAAGACGTCCCTGCATACCACCAAGCCTATTCATTATGCTCACGAACTCGTAGCTAATGTTTCATGAGTTCGAGCCATAGTGCTACTGAAGTGCCGCCGTGTAGAAGGGTTGATGCACGTCGAGGCTCAAAGTCTTCATGTTGGTGTGGTAGTTTAAAGATGGGTTGCCAACTTAGGTACTAAAGGGTGTTTTTTTTAGAGGAATAGAACTTTAAATTGCAATAAAACAACGATGTATTATTCGATTGACATGAATTTTTTTTTATTCGAAAGATAATCTTGTGGCATTACATTTTAAATACGATTTCTGGCATAGGACTGGCTCGGATATAGTCCAATCTGGACGTCCAATTTTAGATGACTTTTTCCAACATTTGTGGCCGTATATCGGCAATAACACGGTGAATGTTGTCTTCCAAATGGTCAAGCGTTTGTGGCTTATCCGCATAGACCAATGACTTTACATAGCCCCACAGAAAATAGTCTAGAGGTGTTAAATCACAAGATCTTGGAGGCCAATTCACAGGTCCAAAACGTGAAAATAGGCGGTCAACAAACGTGTCTTTCAATAAATCGATCGTGGCACGAGCTGTGTGACATGTTGCGCCGTCTTGTTGGAACCACAGCTCCTGGACATCATGATTGTTCAATTCAGGAATGAAAAAGTTAGTAATCATGGCTCTATACCGATCACCATTGACTGTAACGTTGTGGCCTTCATCGTTTTTGAAGAAGGATTCCACCAGCCCATAAAGCGCACCGGTGTTTCGACATACACTTGTGGATTAGCTTCACTCCAAATGCGGCAGTTTTGTTTGTTGACGTAGCCATTCAACCAGAAGTGCGCTTCATCGCTAAACAAAATTCGCTTATGAAAATCGGGAACAACGGTAATCTCGTTTTGGGCCCATTCGACGAATCTACGCCTTGCTTGATCATATTTAAAATGTAATGCCACAAGATTATCTTTCGAATAAAAAAAAATTCATGTCAATCGAATAATACATCGTTGTTTTATTGCAATTTAAAGTTCTATACCTCTAAAAAAAACACCCTATAACTTTGTCAATCAACCGTGGCTCAAAACTACGAGGTCCGTCGCCAATAGCCTTAGTATTGCTTTAGATAGTGAGACGTTAATTAACTCTCACCCACTCCACATCACCATTGGGTAAATTGTAAATGGGCTTTTTTTAGTGTAAATGTGAAAATTTTATTGTTTTCAATAAAATTTTTTAAAAAAATTGAACAAACTGCTGCATTAAGTTTAATGAAAAATTAAAAGATCCATTTATACAGTCGGACCTCTATATAATGAAGTCGCTAAATCCCGCAAAAAGTTCGTTACATGGAAAATTCGTTATATAGAGGTTCATCTTTCAATATATCCTTTATAAATCACATTAAAGAAATTTTAAATTCATAAACACTGTATATTTAAAAAAAGTAATTATTCACACTTTTTTGTAAATTAATATTTATTTATTTTATACTATCTGGTATACCCGTTCTTCGCACGGGTGAATTTAAAAATTAAACAATGGAGACTAAAGGATAAAGAAATTTTTAGTGAGTTAATTTTACGTGAATTGCAAATTTAAAAAAAAAGGCTTTTTATTTATCTCAGCTGAACAAAAAAAAACATATTTGTTAAATTTTAAACTGTAAATCTAATAGCTGATAAAAATGATTTTTTTTTTTAAATTTATAACGCCCCGTAACACTCTTGTGGGTCGATTTTTGAAAATACTTTCCTAAGCTGATCTCTGCTCAGTAAAAGTAACACATTGTTACAAATTTTGTGTAATGAAGGCTTAAAATAGTGTAAATAATTTATATCTGAAAGTATATTACATTAATATTACTTTCTGTAGTATTTATTTTATGTTAAAATTTTAATATTCGCAAGCAACGCCGTTTCTTAAATTATAATCGCGATTTAATGGAAACATAGCAAAATGGTGGCGATAGTGTCAAGTTGGCAACTGTCTAGCTACTTTCATAGCTCGAGCTTTATTAGAGCTTTGGGAAAGATTAGACTTACGCTTTCGCGGTATAATTCTTAGTAGGTACTTTTTCTACACGTCCAAAAAATACAGTACAGTAGTTATTATTATTTTTACACTTAAAAAATGTAATATCTGCCTATTCAATTAAAATTATAGCGATATAATTAACTACTAACCTCAAACAAATTTGTCCAAATGATGTAGTGTGAAAAACTATCTTAAACACTACATCATTTGAACAGATTTGTTTTAATTAACGATAAATAATTATTTTTATCGCTTCTGGTATTTAAAGTAGATAAACTTTATCTACTTCAAATACCAGAAGCGATAAAAATAATTATTTTGATATAAGGATCAATTTGTTACAACCAAATGTGCTTAGCAAAATCATAAAAAAAAAACGTCCATAGAAATAAATTATCAATTTTTATTGTATTTATGGTTCACTATTTTGGCGATAATGGCTTACACATGAAAAAAAAAAATCAATAGTAGCTATTCAAATAAAGAGAAACTTAACACAACCTCTCCCTTCAAAATCTAGTTTTATTCTAAAATAAAAAAAATAGGGAATACACTAATCAAAGCAATAAATTAGGAGCCAGTGCCTGGCGTAGACAAAACAAAAAAGGAAAGTTTTGCTTCACTCATAAAAGATAGTTATATGGTGTCGCGGGCTTTTTTTGTAGATGGTAGAATTTTTTCCTACTTACTTGACAATTATCGTTATATTTTGGACACTTCCCACAATATCTTTATAAATTATAGCCTATGTGTTATTCTGATGTATAAGCTATATTATTGTAAAATTTCATTAAAATCCATTCAGTTGTTTTTGCGTTAAAGAATAACAAACTTCCATCCATACATACAAACTTTCACGTTTATAATATTTGTAAGGATATCTTACCCATAAATAAATAAATAAATAAAATAAAAAGGAAGAAAGAAAACTTCAAGAAAAACAAGAAAAAAGAATGTCGAGGAATACACTATATTTTCGACATTAAAAAATAACTATATTAAAATTCATGAATTTTAAGGACATTTTCTAATTTAAAGCTTACAAGTAATTTTAAGCCTACATTATTTTATAGCTAGAATTTTTAAACGTACATTACCACATGCTTCCTTAAATTTAATTACTTATAAAATCTGTTAATTTTGTTTGAGTGATTTTTTTAAAAAATATGCTTTGTTTCATAATACTCCTCACATCTTTGCAGTGCACCAAAAATCCTTAAGGCGTATTTTTCCGTGTCTTTCCTTTAATTTTTCTAGCCATCCATTGCTTCCTAGAAATTAGTCGTATCCCAATTAGGCTTTCTGATTTCTCGGGTTTTTCCATTCCCAGGAATATCCGGGTGATTGAGTGAGTGAATATTAAAGTCGCATTGTGTTCAGCTACATGAGGGCTTTTGGCGATGGACCACATAATTTTGAATCATGGTCAAGTGACGTGGATGACACCTGAGCTGGCACCCCCCTCTCCTAACTACCGCACCACACCAACAGGAGGACATTTCAGCTCTCGACAGATTTAGCGAGCATCACTACCCTACACGGCGGATCTTTAGTGGTACTGAGCTTGAACTCGTGGCAAAGCCAGCCACGATTCGATACCTATACCACTCGGCTACCGCGGCCACCAGGAATATCCGGGATATCCCGGGAATGTAATTGCCGTTCCCGGGATTCCCGGAAATACATTAAAATTTCAAAAAATTTAAAAACAAGTTATTTTTACATAAAACTAATAATAATTATATAAAATACGGATACATATAAATTCCAAAATTAATACTTATTTATATAATGAGCTAAAATTACAAAAAATATGTAATAAATTGATTATTCCTTTTTAAAGTAGGATTTCAGAAAGCATAAAAAATTTATACTTTTAGCACTCAGCCTAATTCTAAGCTTGGTGACGAAGAATCCGGCAGCAGAGAATGTTCTCTCAGCTTCAACTAATGTTGCAGGAATTGTTTTTAAAACCTCACATAGTTTTATAATGTTTGGTGATGGATTTTCAATCGAGTCAAACAACTGCATCTCTCGTTTCATGATTTTGTTTAAACTAGTTCTTTTTTTTCTTTTTTTTTTTGGTTGAACATTATAAAACTTTTGTTTTAGAGTAAATTGCTCTCTCTAATTTTTTGTCCAACGTCAGAGGTTTTTCTTTCAAAATCTCCATGCTCTCTTCAGAGAGCGAAGAGTTGCATATTGATTCCTCTTCTTCGCAGAAAAGCCTGATCTCTCTCTCTCTCTCTCATTTGGGCTTGTATAACAAAACAATTTTTACCAGGCAATCACGAAATATCGACAGTAACTGCAGCTGCTTCGTATTTTCTCCCAAAATTCAGGTATTGCATTAATCCTATTAAATTAAAGCTGCATCTCTCATTAATTCTTTGGATTAGAGAATATTTCATATTTTTCGCAAATTCTAAATTTTGTTCGTTCAATTCTCCAATAACGAAAGAAAATACACCTTCTGCAGTTAACAAAGTTGCATTTCGACTGCATAATTTTTCTAAGCCAATTTTTACTGGTTTTAAGCCTGCTACAATCGTAATCACAGTTTCAAACTCTACATTGGCCATCATTTGTTCCTTAATGTCAATTAATGCTTTTAAAATTGATGACTTTATTTCTAAAAATATTTCAAGCATTGCAAACAAACTATTGAAGCCGCGTGGGATTCTCGGAAAATTCCGGGAACGAAGTATAATTCCCGGGAATAGAAAAACTACAGAAATTTTATGATTTCCCGGGAACACGGGATCCCGGGGGTGTACGTTACGCCACTGAGAGTATACATTATTGTACGAACTGTTTTCAACTTGTTAATTAACATCTTTTCCATCGCTTATCGCTTTATTACCTTTTACTTTTTGACATTCTTATTCTTTGTTGAGTCACTGTCATTGTACTTGTACAACGAAGATTTTCTTCGAAAAACGAATGATTTTTTGGAGAAAATCATTAATAAATTCATTGTAATCAATATCAATTGCAATATCATTTTGAATACATAGCAACATCAAACTGTTAAGCTTTTCCTTTTTCATAGTAGATCTCATTTCAGTCTTTTCTCTCTTGAGGGCAGAAATGTTTCTCTGATTCGCTAGGCGGTGGTACGCGCGCGTTGGCTGTAATTTTAATTTTTTTCTCTTTTTTCACCCTTCAATTTTTTGCGCCCTAGACACGTGCCTAGGGGGCCTGAGTGGAAAAGCGGCCCTGTTGGAGAGTTTTATGGCACGAATGTTAATACAAAGATATAATTTTCCTGCGTAATTTTATCCTTAAAAAAATTTACTTAGAAATCGACTTTTACAAATATTCTCCTTAAAGGATATGCTACGAGTAAGTGCTAGCAATTATTAATAAATAGTAAAAATTCTATTTTTAAATTTATAATTGTTATAAATTTTAAATT
Source organism: Trichonephila clavipes (assembly GCA_019973935.1). NCBI lineage: Eukaryota > Metazoa > Arthropoda > Arachnida > Araneae > Nephilidae > Trichonephila > Trichonephila clavipes. The sequence goes on along the minus strand of BMAU01019792.1, from coordinate 370,430 downwards.
AGAATTTTTAGTAAGGCATTGAAAAAAAGACAGACGATTATTTTCTACAGTTTCTACTATACGGGTTTTTTTTTTTGAAAATCAGAATCACATTATAGTTATAGATACGATTTAATGAATGAATTTAATTATTAATAGGTTTCATTAATTTATAGAATATAATTTTAATTATATGAATTAATTACATAAAAGTTGAGGCAAAGATAGAAACTAAATAATTTTTTAGTATTTAAAAACTGTTTACTTGTCCTGTTGTCCTTCAGTTACAAGTAGTAATATGTCACAAAATTTATATATCATCCACGTGTGTTAGGAATAGGCTTAACTTTTCAACATGACTCTGTTTTCTTCTATTATGTCAAAAATTTCTGCTGTACGAGGAAGGTGGATCCATAAAACATTGCTTAAACCTAAATAACTGGCCTTATTCAGTGATAGCTCTAAAAATCATAAAAGGTCTCCATTGTAGTTCAAAGACTCTTTTTGTGTCTACATTTGTTATGTCTCTAGAACTCCAATTTCTTTCTTCTTTGGCATTGTAGGTTATACAACTTTTTCACTTGGTATCTTATTTTATTTTATTATACGATATATATACACTCAGGAACATTTAAAATAGCTACCCAAGAAGAAAGTATCGGATTGAAATGAAATTTAATAAACATAATGACACAGATGAGAGATTCACTTGATCTCAAAAACAAGACAATTAAACGAATACAGGGTGTGCAACGACACAAATACTGGGCAACTTCAATAACGCGTTGGACCACCTCCAACTGCAATACATGCCGCCACACGGTCCGGCATTGAGTTGATTAGACACCTTACGTTGTCCTGAGGCAGATGGGCCCACAAATCTTGAACAGCCAACTCTAAATCATGTACAGAGTGACACGATGGCATCTGCCGTTTTAGCTGATCCCACGCGTGCTCTACAGGGGACAAATCGGGGAGAAGGCCAGCCATGGAGGAGTCTGAAAATGACGTAGGAAGTCTTGAGCAATTCTTGCTGTATGGGAACGAGCATTATCTTGCTGAAAAATTGCTTCTAGGAGACCATTTAGGAAAGGTCCTACATGGGGTCGAAGAATATCATCAACGTAACGTTGGCCCGTTAAGGTTCCATGTATCATAATTAAAGTAGACCGACTATCATAGGCTACGGCCCCCAGACCATTACACCAGCTGTGCGAGCAGTGTGACGTAGAACAGTGTGTGTGTGTGGGGGGGGATTGTACCGCTTTCCAGGGCGCCTCCACACCCGTACACGGAGTGGAAGGAAAGGGCGCTTGGATTTAAGATTTGCTTCTGCAAGGTGTCTGGAAATTGTTTGTGGAACAATTGCTACGCCTACGTCTGCTTGTATCGTTGAACGAGTCACTGTAGGGCCCACAAGTGCTTACCGCACGATCCTTCGATCCTCTCTCCTCGTTGTGTTCCTGGTCGCTCCAGACCCGGTTTTCCGCACGTGGGTACCTTCTCGTGTACACTGCTCTCAACAATTTCTAACGGCACACTCCGAACGATCCACCTGGCCAGCAACATGGCGCGTCGACCAGCCTGCAGTTTTCATCCCGATGAACAGGCCTCTCTCAAACTCGCTTAACGGTGAGAAATGCCTTCTAGCACGTTTACCTGGCATGTTTCGCTTAACAAAGCCTTCCTACAATCGGCGGGTAATCGTCACGTTTATGAATCTTCGAATTTGCGCTGGCGTATATAGCACCCTCTTCCTGATTGTAGCGCCACCTATGAGCATGCGTATCGGCACAAAACTTGGATCATTTGCATATCACATTACGCTGTATTTATTTGCAAAGTTTCGCGATTGTACTTTGCTTCCTTCTTGGGTCGCTATTTTCAATGTTCCTGAGTGTATATATATATACATATACAGAGGCGCACACAAAGCGAGGGATTCCGAGTCCGACCCCCCTCCTCGCCATAGCCCTTGATTTCTTTTCGATTGATTATAGTCCTATGTATACAGTACGTAAAATTTGCTTAAATATTTGCTATTAATGAATAATTTTATTAATCAATGCTAATTATTTATTCAATAATAACTTTTTTTACTTTTCTTCCCCTGAAAATGGACAAAATCGCAAGAATATGTTGAGTGAAGTATTGGAGACATGATAATACGAGAATAGTGGACTTTCGACCCTGGACCCCCCTCCCCTTTAAAAATTCCTATGTGTGTGACTTTTTTTATATACACTGCTGGGCAATTGCTAAGGACGGATAACACTATCATCCATAGCAAGCACAAAATGAAAGGAAGCAAAATGTGGAAAATTAGAATAAGTGCGGGATATTAGTAAGAAGAAGTATGAGTATGCAAATTTTTTTTTCCACGTCTGTTCATCACGTGATAGCGTTCATAAGAGCTTTAAAGGTTTTGACGCGTGTGGACAGTTGTTGTTTCAAGTCAAAGTTTTACAGGAAAGATTTAATAGACGAACTTCAAATTTTTGGCATGTCTTTCCGACATCACATAGATGATTTTATGCGTGGCCGAATTATTGGAAAGATCGAAGAAGGGCGAAAAATAACAGATGTTGCCAGGGAGTTCGACATCGCTCACAGCGTTGTTTCACGGCTGTGGAAGTCATTTAAAACTACTGGAATTAGTAGTAGACGGCACGGGGGAGGTCGTGTTAGAAGTACGACGCCTGCAGAAGACAAATATATCGTCCTATATCAGCAAAAAGGAACAGGCGCACCACAGCTCAGCAGGTGGCAAATCAGTTTCTTGCTGCCTCAGGAAAGCAGATCTCCCGAAAAACTGTTGCCAGACGTTTGAGGGGAGGAGGAGTATATGCACGCAGACCTGTTGTGTGTGTCCTATTGACCAGACAGCACCGTACTGCCCGTTTGCAATGGTGTCGTGAGCATCACAATTGGACTGAACAGGACTGGGCATGCGTACTATTCTCAGATGAGAGTAGGTTCAGTCTGTCATCGGATTGTAGACGCCAACTGAACTAGCGCGAGAGTGGTACTGCTTATCGTCCAGAAAATATCCAGGAAAAGGACCGGTATCCGACATGCAGTATCATGGTGTGGGCCGGCATCATGATCAATGGCCGTACGCGCCTACATGTGGTTGCGAATGGGACTATGACGGGCCAACGATACATTGATGAAGTTCTACTTCCTCATGTTCGTCTTTTCCGTGGTGCTGTCGGTGATAAATTTGTTTTTATGGACGACAAAGCAACATGTCATCGAACACTCGCTGTTCAGGATTGTCTAGACAGTGAGGGTATTCAACGTCTCGTATGGCCAGCGCGTTTTCCAGATCTAAACTCCCTTGAAAATGTGTGGGGTGCTTTGGGGAGGCAAGTTGCTGGTCGAAACTATCCTCCCACAAACAAGAACACCCTCATCCGTGCACTCACAGAGGAATGGGTTAAATTGCCTCAACAGCTGCTGGATAATGTTGTGCAAAGTATGGTACGACGTGTGGAATGTTGCATCACACTCCACGGTGGACATATCCCGTACTGATACCTTTCTTTAAGGTGCCTGCTGACTTTTAGATGCATTGTTCCATTTCTCCGTACGCAGATCAAATGAACATTTTTTTTTTCTTTCAGATGTTTCACAGCTTTTGTACTTTCCAGAACAATAAATATTCTTTATTCTAATGTCTGAACAGTGCGGCAACTATATTTTATCCTACTAGGCCTCATGTCTCGCTTAATGTTATGCTACATAGCAATTTGTGATCCGTCCTTAGCCAGCAGTGTATATATATCATTATAATTCACTTCTTTTTCTCATTTCTATAAGTAATTCCAGATTTTTGTTTTTATTTTTTAAAAGTCATTAATGCGCTTTAAAAAGGTATTTATTAATTTAGTTATATTGTTAATCTTCTAAAGCATATACGTTTATATGCTTTTGAGGGTTATTAATGTGAAATTAGAATACTGATACTCATATTACTGTGGGGGGTGATAATATTGTAGCTTTTAAGATTTATGTATTTGATGTTTCATTTGGAGTATTGTTTTTATTATACTTTTATGATGATAGGTGTGTAAAAATGTTCTTTCTATGTTATGTATATATTTTTATTTCAATTTGCAAATATATTTTTCTAAGTTATGTGTATAGTCAGTACTATTCCAGGAATTATGTGTTAATCCAGTTTTATATTTCAATTTTTTAATTTTCAATATTTTTTATAAAATGTACTTTTATTTTATATTACATTTTATATTTCAATATTTACACATGTTCCAATATATTTATATTAGCAGTGCTTCCAGGTTTACTAAATTATTTTAAATTTTTGTAAACATGGAGGTACATTTTTTACTGGTAAAAATTTTAGATGTTATTTCATTATAACTATAGTGAATGTTTTTTTTGCTATAGATATTAAGTTCTAATTTCTAGATACTTAATAAAATATTCTTCACAAATTTGAATAATTTTAAAGTTATAAATTTCGAGACTAGCAACTAGGCTCAGTATATATACTCTGTCTTTGCTTTTATAATGGTATATGTAGCATCGATAGTAAGCAACCATTAAAATGCTTTATTTTGCTATATTGTTAGGCTAATGAGTTAGTTTATATTTTTACCAATTCATATTCTAATATATGGTAGCATTTTATAATCTGTTAGGCTAGTTTATCAATAGCATATACTACAGAAATGATGAACACAGTAGATAGTGACAAAGTTTTGAATGCGGGTCATTGTGGAAATTCTACGAGACTTTTTATGACATATAATACTTGAGTATTTTGGAATAAGGAATACTTAAAGAATTCTAAAATAGATTTTTTGCATTGCAATAATGTTTCAAATAACTCTAAGGCTTACAAATGTAATAGGTACTTAGATAAGCTTCAAAATAGTAAATTTGAGAGTAATAAAATTCCTTTTTACAAAAGATGTGGCGACAAAAGATGTAAAACTTGTAAAATGATCCATAATGATCAAATCAAAGAGGATTCTAAATTTACCTTCTGTAAAACATATAACTGTATTTACTTATTGACGTGTAATAAATGCCAACTTAAATATATTGGACAGACATCTAATACAATTAATATTAGAATTAATCAAAATGGGTCAGATACTAAATACTTCAATAGTATTAAAATTTCAAATAAAATAGAAATAAGACACTTTAGCACACATGGTTTTAAACATGTTTCACTCAATATTATTAAAGTTGTTCCGGATATTAAAGAAAGATTATGGTGGGAAAATTACTATATTAAATATTATAATGCAGTTTATCCTTATAAACTAAATGTATTGTACCAAGGAAAAAATATTGTCAATACAATTAATGAAAATTCTCAAGATTATTATTACAATAATGGGATTAATAAAATAACCAATAAAAGAAAAATTAGAGGGGCTAGAACTAAAAGATTAAGTAGAGGCAATAAAGTACTCACAGATAGTATTATAGATATTTGTAACAACACTTTGATAACAATTTTAACATAAAACATTTTAAATCTTTTGTCTGGACTCAGTAAGACTGAATTATATATTACAGAAGATGTACTAATTTCACATAAAATTAAAGATTGGCATGGTTTGCATGTTATAAAGGACATTCACAAATTTTTGAAACATAAACATAAAATAAAAGTTAATGTAAATAAAGATTATCAAATAGAATATTGTACACTTTTATGTATGCATAAATCATATGATAATATTAATTTTTCTGGTATTTTTAAAAAAACACATGTCATCTTTCCCAATACAAAATATTACTATTAAAAAAGCTTTTAAATACAATAAAAAAATAGGTAGATCAATTTTTAATTGTAATGTGCCTATAAAGCAAGAAAACTTAATATGTAAATGTAATGACTTTAAAGAATTCATAGATAAACATCACAAGTATGTTGTTACTGGTGACCTCAATATTGTAAAAGACAACAATCTTAGAAACATAATGAATAAAGGTACTGGTTTTAGATTAATGATTTCAAACACAATAATAAAATTATAAAAAAATCAGTTATATAATGATGTTGAGCAATTTATATACAAAATAGCTATTAAGTATAGTATGCCTATAGAGGCATTCACAGAATTCAAAGGTAATATTACACAGCAGCTTAATAAATATAATTTTGGTACAGATAATAAAATCTTTTTTAATGATATTAAAAATCAGATTGAAAAATTACAAAAAATTTCATTATAGTTTATGTTGATAAAGTGCCAGGTAATTTTGCCTTCATATGGAAATACTATTATAATTTAATGATCAACTGATATTTTGATAGTAATACAGCTTTTATCAAGTCATCATTTTCTGATAGAGAAATAAATAATCGAATTTTGGCTTTTCATAAACAATTAAGAATTCAAATTAATAATAGTTTTAAATTTCCACATATATTTCTTACTCCCAAATTTCATAAAGACCCAGTCAAATTTAGGAAATTTGCAAATGGATTTAATACATATATCAGCAAAACAGGTAAAATTCTCCATGAGAGAAATCTTACATGATACAATAAATAATCTTAAAAAAATCCACAGCCATACTTAAAAATAATAAATCTCTTATTGAACAAATGAAAGATAAAAAGAATTATTCAGTCTATAGTTTAGATTTTGAAGATCTTTTTAACTCTATTAATATTGATGATATGATTAATATACTTGTAAATTTGCATAAAGATAATTTATTTAATAATGTTAATTATGATAAATTTAGTTCACTACTTAGGTTTGTACATAAAGAGAACAATATATTTCATAAAGGTAACTATTTTCTGCAGATTAAAGGTTTGCCACAAGGTGGCCCTGCGAGCAACTGTCTTGCCAATTTATACTTACATTATTTTGAAAGTATAGTTACATTAATAATTCTAAATATTATATTTATAGTTATATAGATGACATAATCATTTTTGGCAAGCAAGTCAATTTTATACCTAATACTAATTTTTATCCACAATATTTCAATTTAATACAGACAAATAGTAACAACTATGAAGCAAATTTTCTTGACATACATATCAAATTAATAGATAATGCAATCCTTTCTAATATTTAAGATAAAAGAGAAGATTTTAATTTCAATATTATAAAAGTCCCGCATTGGGAGAGTAATGTACATATTTCTATATTCACAAATATTGTTATTAATTATACACAACGTAATAAATTTCTGGTGTCAAAAAATCAGAAAAATAAATAAACATAAACATTTTACTAAATATTGCTTAAATCAGAAATACCTAATTAATTTTATTAATAGTTATATGAATAAAGCTATTCAAAATTGTAAGAATTAAAAATTCTAAAATTAATAATAGTTTAATACTATAAATTTACATATTTCATAGTTATAGTTACTTTCATATTCTTATATTAGTTAAAATTACTTATTATTATTTAATTCATAAAGGGTGTTTTTTTGAGAGGTATAGAACTTTAAATAGCAATAAAACAACGATGCATTATTCGATTGACATGAATTTTTTTTATTCGAAAGATAATCTTGTGGCATTACATTTTAAATATGATTTCTGGCATATAACTGCCACGGCTGGCTCGGATGTAGTCCAATCTGGATGTACAATTTTCGATGACTTTTTCCAACATTTGTGGCCGTATATCGGCAATAACACGGCGAATGTTGTATTCCAAATGGTCAAGCGTTTGTGGCTCATCCGCATAGACCAATGACTTTAGATAGCCCCACAGAAAATAGTCTAGCGGTGTTAAATCACAAGATCTTGGAGGCCAATTCACAGGTCCAAAACGTGAAATTAGGCAGTCACCAAACGTGTCTTTCAATAAATCGATTGTGGCACGAGCTGTGTAACATGTTGCGCCGTCTTGTTGGAACCACAGCTCCTGGACATTATGATTGTTCAATTCAGGAATGAAAAAGTTAGTAATCATGGCTCTATACCGACCACCATTGACTGTAACGTTGTGGCCTTCATCGTTTTTGAAGAAGGATTCCACAAGCCCATAAAGCGCACCAAACAGTCAGTTTTTCTGGATGTAACGGTGTTTCGACATACACTTGTGGATTAGCTTCACTCCAAATGCGGCAGTTTTGTTTGTTGACGTAGCCATTCAACCAGAAGTGCGCTTCATCGCTAAACAAAATTCGCTTATGAAAATCGGGAACAACGGCAATTCGACGGCCCATTCGACGAATCTACGCCTTGCTTGATGATGGTTTTGATGAATTGCCAAACCAAACTGAGAATAAATCACTTGACAGCTGTTAAATCGGTCGCCATCTTGGAAAGTAATGCCAACTTAAACTTCTATAACTGGAAAAAAAACACTCTTTATATACTCTAGTGTCACTTAAATTAAGATAGTTGGTAACTCTCTTATATATTTTTGTTTCTATTCTTTTTATACTTTTGTTGAATGCTGCCTTTCAGCCATTCACATTATTTGAATCTACATTAGGGTCCAGAATCTGGCAATAACTTATTTATTGCACTCATATTTAGCGCGGGCTCTGCATTTTCAAGTGCAATTTTTAGGTAAGTTACCTCTATCTTGTAATGGATTTAGATATTCCTATCCATTACTTTCAATAGGTTTTTGCTCAGTATTATTTACATAAAGGGGGAAGGTTGGCTGACTACAAAACATGTTCAACCCTACTTCTATATAAATTATTTTATATATTAGCTGTCCTAAGTCAGCAATGTTTATAATACTGCAGTATCCATTTTATAATTTTTAATCTCGGCTACTCATGTGTCCTTCATTGAATGATCCTTCTACTGTCTATGTGTTTTTTTCGAATGTGATTGATGAATGTTTATCTCTTGTTTGTAGAGAATTAGAATATATATATATATATATATATATATATATATATATATATATATATATATATATATATATATATATATATATACTAGCGGTACCGACAGACGTTGTCCTGTACACACGTCTTAAATCCGAAAATCACAAACTTTTTTGAATAAGTTGTAACAATCTGGATGAAATTTTTTATAAAGAAAGTTATTACAATACCTGACATCATCACATGTACAGTGCCGTGGGTAGCCTAGTGGTTAGAGCATCGGACTCCAGACCGGAAGGCCTGGGTTCGATGCCCGATGCCACCAAACACCCTCCGAGTACACACGGAGTACGTGCTCGTTAAATCAGTGGGTTCGTAGTCTTGTGGGCTTAATCACGAGCGCAGGGACTGGAGAATATTTCCCTCCCCTTCAGTCTAGATGCAGAAATTGTGGAGGTGGAGATAGAGGTCGTGTCGCCATCTATCGTCCCTTCGGGGAACTTCGCCGAGCTAAAATCGTACTGTCACCTGTATGGTGCTCAAGGCCAACGACAGGTGTACCTCTAGCCCATGCCACGATGAATTTCGTGGGCCTCGATCTGACTGCGTCAGACAGGTGGCATCAGACAACAACAACAACAACATGTACAGTTACCACAATTCGACCTATTGATTGCGTGGGAGTATGTATTTAGTATGAACTAAGTTGAATATAGAAGTTATTTTGAATAGAAACTTGTGAACTTGTTTTGATTAAAGGGGAAAAAAGATACAACTCGAGCTATTTTCATAACAGGTATAAGTTTAATGCACAAAAAATAAATTTATCGTAATGCCATTGAATGTACAATGTTTTTGGTTAATCCTTGAGGGGTATAAACAAACAAATGCGATGGTTTGCCAAACCTCGGACATGCAACGTATAATTAGCCGTGCGAAAAGCAAGGGTTTTCTAAATCTAAGCCACAAATTGTCATTGTTTGACCTTGTGACTTATTAATGGCCATAGCAAATGCCAAGCGAATTGGAAATTGCAAACATTTGAATGGGTAGGTGAGTCTGACAGAATCATTAGGATCTGTGGTAGAAGTACAACTTCACCTTAACCACCTTCTCAAAATAATGGCATCAAGAATATTGTCCATGATTTTTAATGAACAATCGCGCTCACTTACATAATTTTGGCGCATTTCTAACTGATTGCGATATCGGACAAAAGTGTGAATCTAAACCATTCTCGAATCCACTTGAACCCACACAAAAAATGTCCTCAAAATCGGTCCAGCCGTTTAGGAGGTGTTCAGTCACATACACACGCACAGAAGAATTATATATATAAAGATTATTTGAAAAGATATTAATAAAAAAGGCTAAAAAGCTTGATTCGTCTGCATTTTTGTAACAATGAAGACCCGGTTTAGCCAATTTGGCTGAAAATCGATTTTCGACGCCGACTTACGTCATTTTTATAACAATAACTTTGTTACAACAATGCAGGTGAATATGGAATTTAATGTTTTTAATTAATATCTTTTTAACTAATTGCGCGCGATATCAGACCGAATTGTGAATCTAAACCATTCTCGAATCCACTTGAACCCACACAAAAAATGCCCTCAAAATCGGTCCAGCCGTGTAGGAGGAGTTTAGTCACATACACACGCACAGAAGGTTTTTATATATACTAGCGGTCCCGACAGACGCTGTCCTGTACACACGTCTTAAATCCGAAAATTACAAACTTTTTTGAATAAGTTGTAACAATCCGGACCATTTTGATGGAATTTTTTATAAAGAAAGTTACTACAATACCTGACATCATCTCATGTACAGTTACCACAATTCGACCTATCGATTGCGTGGGAGTATGTATTTAGTATGAACTAAGTTGAATATAGAACTTATTCTGAATATAAACTTAAATTTGTTTTGATTAAAGGGTAAAAAAGATACAACTCGAGCTATTTTCATAAAAGGTAAAGTTTAATGCACATTAAAAAAAAATGTATTGTAATGCCATTGAATGTACAATGTTTTTGGTTTAATCCTTGAGGGGTATAAACAAACAAATGCGATGGTTTGCCAAACCTCGGACATGCAACATATACTTGACCGTGTGAAAAGCAAGGGTTTTCTAAATCTAAACCACAAATTGTCATTGTTTGACCTTGTGATTTATTAATGGTCATAGCAAATACCAAGTGAAATGGAAATTGCAAACATTTGAATGGGTAGGCGAGTCTCAAAGAATGATCGGGATCTGTGGTAGAAGTACAACTTCACCTTGAAGTTTGCCGCTCAAAATAATGGCCTCCAAAATATTGCCCACGATTTTTTTAATGAACAATCGCGCGCCCTTACATAATTTTGGCGCATTTTTAACTAATTGCGATATCGGACCGAATTGTGAATCTAAATCATTCTCGAATCCATATATCATTCAAATCGGTCCAGCCTTTTAGAAGGAGTCATTTTTATAACAATAACGTTGTTAAATAATACCGGTGAATATTGAGCTGAATATTTTTAATTAATATATTTTTAACTAATTGCGATATTGGACCGAATTGTGAATCTAAGCCATTCTCGAATCCACTTGAACTCACACAAAAAATCTCATCGAAATCGATCCAGCCGTTTAGGAGGAGTTTAGTCACATACACACGCACAAAAGATTTTTATATATAAAGATATATATATATAATTATAAATAATTAACTATGTAAAAATATGCAAAAATACTTAAAGAATTTCTAACTTTGAAATATATATATATATATATATATATATATATAACTATAATAATGTTCATAATATACATATATATATATATATATGTATATATATACATATATATATATATACTAGAGGACCCGACAGACGTTGTCCTATACACCACACATCTTAAATTCAAAATAAAAGATTTTTGAATATTCGATACTGCGATCGTAGCGCAGTCTGCCAGATCCAATGTAAAACATTCCAAGATCAACAATTTATAAATAAAAATTAATTAAATAAACATTTCTAAACCGAATTATAAATCTAAACCATTCTCGAGTCCACTGGAACAGACAAAAACTTTCATCAAAATCGGTCCAGCCGTTTAGAAGGAGTTCAGTTACATACACACGCACAGAAGAATTACATATATAAAGATTATTTGAAAAGATATTAATTAAAAACGCTAAAGAGCGTGAATCGCGTCTGCATTTACGTAACAATAAAGACCGAGTTTGGTCAGTTTGGCTGAAAATCAATTTTCGACGCCAACTTACGTCTTTTTCAATTCCTACTTTTAGCTCACGATCTCTATACATACTTTATTTGTTTGTTTGTTTGTTTATTTATTTATCTTGGTAGAATTTAATTTTCAATCGCTAATAAAATACATTTTAAAGCGCTCAATTGAGCTGAAATGTAATACACATAATTATTTTGGATGACAATACAATAATTTTAATTATAATTAATAAAAATTAATTGATTAAAGCTAATTATTTAAAAAATTACAAATACAGCCACGTTTGCGACTTAGCGACCCTTTTGGCGACTGATGTCAAAATTTGAAAAGGTTTTTTTCTCACGTGTTAAAGCATTCAATTGAAAGGAAATTTTATATACACGATTGTTTTGGATGACAATACGATACTTTAATGATAATTAATACAAATTAATTACCACTTAATGTTCTGATTCTGTCATATGTATATACATATTTATATTAATTACAACTATTTAATAAAAAGTAGCTAAAATAAATTTTTTCTCGGTTGATCTAAGTAGGAATTGATTTTAAATTTTTTTTATCTTACTTGTGTGTGTGTGTGTGTGTTTATAACAATAGCGTTGTTACAACAATGCAGGTGAATGTTGAGTTGTATTTTTTGAATGTTTTTAATTAATACCTTTTTAACTAATTGTGCGATATCGGACCGAATTATGAATCTAAACCATTCTCGAATTTACTTGAACCCACACAAAAAATTTCATCGAAATCGGTCCAACCGTTTAGGAGGAGTTTAATGACAAACACACGCACAGAAGATTTTTATATATAAAGATATATATATATATATATATATATATATATACATGCATACATATATACACACACATATATATACAAACATGCATACACATATGTGTGTATATGTATGTATATATATGTGTGTGTGTATATGTGTGTATGTATGCTTTTTGTATTTGTATTTTGAAAATCTTTTTATGATCACGCACATGTTTCCAAATTTTCCCCATTGTATAATTTTAATTACTGTATGACTTCGCTTGCATGTGAACAATCTTGTATTTTTTGTTCTGTATTTATTGTATTTGCATCTATTATTGTTCCTTTTCCCTTTTGATTCTGATTTGTGCCTATATCCTTCTACTTGCAGCTTCCTATCACTACTGATTGAGCACTGACTTACGTTTGTAAGCCTTGTGTTATACTTGTCGTCACACAAGGAGTCTACCTAGAGTCTCAAAATTACATATAGATATATATATATATATATAAATAAACATATGCAGATCGTGATGAAAATCCATGTTTAGTGTTTAGAAGTAAATAGTTTATATAAATGTCTATTTTTTTTCACTCACAGCACCTATTACTGAAGTTCTTTAAAAGGAATATGCTTTCAAATTATGTCTATTTCTATTTCAACGACTAAAAACACTGAACAATAAAATGAATCCCCCCCTCCCTCCACTACTATCGCGAATAAAATTATTTCTCCAGTTACACTTAAGAATTAAAGAATTTCTTTCCAACGAGAATGATCCCCTTGATTTCCCTGTTTTAATTCTTTTTTCATTCCATAAACATATCCTAAAATAAACATACCTTTGATCACTGCCACGAAAATTTCAACCGCATTACCTTGGCGAGATCGATAACTTGGCGATAGATTTTTTGGCGACAGTTATGTGAGTGGAACAATCCAGTAACCCTTATCAAGGGTAGAAAGTCAGCTGTGTTTCTGTCAAGATTCGAAGGATGTCATTTGCTTCTTTTTTCTTTCACGTTTTTTTTTTCCTAGTGGCTATTAGTAAACAAACAGCACATGAGTGATAACAGCAATGTAACTGCTATTACTTAATTTCTTACGCTTTTTCAAACACGACAATTTAATTTTTTTAAAACAGCCCGGAAATCTTTTGGATTGGTTAAAAAGAGCATGCATTTACACTTAGCCTTGATGGTTGGTATTGCTTAAATATTCGAATTTCCTTGAATTACACGGGCGTTTTGAATTACTACGACTACTTACAAATAAACGTTAAAATACATTTGAAATTTAAATCTATACTGACTTTCTTTGAGGCTAACAGCTTGATGAAAAATTATTTTTTATAAGACTATATATATATATATATATATGTTTGGTGACTTTTGCCTGAAAACAAGCAGATACTAATCAAAATTAAAAATATATATATAGTGATTGAACAATTATATATATATATATAAATTTAAAGGAATAATATGAATTGATTGATTGAATATTAACGTCGCACTGTTCAGCTACACGAGGGCTTTTGGCGACGGACCACGTAATTTTGAACCATGGTCAAGTGAATAATATGAATATTTCTAGTATTATATAACATTTTCAAAAAGAAAATCAAAGATTTATCAAATATTGTGGAGCGATACATATTTTCTTATTTATCATGCATAAGCTTCAGTTGAAAAATACATAATTTTCAAGTTTCGACAAACAGTATTTTATTTTAATTAATTTGAAATTATAAATTTATAAAAATGAGATATATTTAAAGAATGGTTGATTAAGAAGAAATAAATTATAAAAAAGTGTGATGTAGCCTTTTTAAAAAGGAATTGTTTTTCATGAAACCTATTCCCTTGAATAAAAATAAAGATAATTTCATAAAAAATAAATACGAACACATGAAAATATTTTCATATAGCTTTTTATCGTATTTGTTATTTTTACATCTATCGATTAGTTTTATAAATTCTCTTTCTAAAGAAGACGAAAGAGATATAATAAAAAGCCTCACATATTTACATTAAATGCCCAGAATTTTTTAAAAAAAGTAAAGGAAATTATTCACATTATTAAAGCGAACAAAGGTTTTGTATGCAAAATGCTACTTGTAATTTAAATTCTCGAAATCCACACTATTTGAAAGTCTTATCTTTTTACTGAATAATAAAAAGAAGCGAGTATGGTTTTTAAAAATATTTCACACACACAAAGATTTACAAAAAAAATTAACAGTTAGCAAATATATATTTATGTTTGAACCTCCCCCCTTTTTTTTTTTCTAGGTAAAAACTGTATTGTAGAATAAATTTTCTTTTACTCTTCTCTACGAACAATTCAATTCAGAATCTTAGTGTTCGCGTTTTTTTTTTAAATTCATATTCTTAGAATCTATAAATGTTAAGAATAAATTTGAATTTTAAATCACAAGAAGCAATTTAAACATACGTCGAAAAATGTTTTCAGTTATTATGCACATTTTTCAAACAAGTTTTGTGTAATGTACAAACATATAAAAAAAAATTATTCCTGATGAATTACGTAAAACCACAGTGAAAAGTATTGATTTCAATATTTTAAATAGCAATCGTTTGTTTTATCAATTTCACGCTATTCTCACGAGAACAAAGGAAACTCTAAATTATTTATCAACTTGAAACATAACAAAAACGTGTTATCCTACCTTTTCCCACGTTTTATTATTTTATTGGAGAGTAGGTTATTTCAGCTGTCATAATACAATGGATTATTTATGTTTTATTTATTTTCAATTTAAGTTATTTAATTTTGTATACGTATGAGTACTTATTTATTTATTTATTAAATTCTTGGAAATTATTAATGAATAAATAAATATGCTATTATAAGTTATTACAAGAATATTTCATCTGGTTTTTGAAGAAAAATTTAGAAGAGAGAGAGAATGTTTTCAGACCTCTTCAAATTATTTTTTTGTATATCAAAGAAAAAAGGAATATTTCTTTTAAATCTCTGAAAATTTATTGAGAACACACAAATAAAATTACACGTAGGCACAAGACATTGAGTATCTTGCGAAAGCATTTCATCCAATTTTAAACAATCGCAAGCACATGCGCAAAGGATATCCGCAGGTGTGCACGTGATCAATACAACATCGATAAGATTAACTCACGAGCATTTCGATATATAACATATAAAGCCATGAAAAGATGTTGCGATGGAGTGGAAAGAATTATTAAAGAATTCAAAGTTTAGAATTGATTCTAGTTAATAATAAATATCAAAATGCTTCGTGTTTTTCTTTCCCATTGTTTAGTAACGAAATGGGAAGAATTATCAAAGAAAAATAAAGTAAATACAAAGTAACATGTTCGTAATTATAACTGCTCGTTGCTATAATTATTAAGTATTTTAAGGAAGAAAAGTTAATTTTAAATGTTGTAACAAAAGGTGGTATCTTGATAAATGTATTATAGAAGTTTTAATTCGATTAAAATTCAGTTATTTATTTTAACAAAAACTGTACTTTTTCTTTTCTCTCATTTATCTATCAATAAGTTAAATTTGTATGTGTTTTATTTCAATTTATTTAAGGGGTGTTGGAAAGCTAAAATCTTATTTTTTTGACAATTTGAGATTTTTACATTTTCAAATTGTATAGATTTTAACCTTTCTAAAAATACCTTACTTGAACCTCTAGGGTATTTAGAAGCCCTTAAAACGTATTTTTAAATAATCGTTGAATTTGGGCCACGCCTATTTTAATGGCGAAAATTGTAAACAAATTACTTTGTTTTTGCTTAATAGTGTAACGACTGATATGAACCAAAACATGTATCTTTTATTTTAAATTGAGCCTTTTATTTTTTATTTCCCAGCCGATTAGAAGTCTCACTGTATACTTTAAAATCAATTTATCTCAAAATGTAAATTTTAATGTGCGATGTACCTTTTCTGAGAAACTACTGTTCATAGGTATGTAAATTTTTTATGAATTATTTGTAATGATGTCTAATATATACTAAAATGAGCTTTTTTTAAAACACTCAAAAATTTACTTTTTACAAATTATTTAAGTAAAAAATGGGTCAAATTTCGCAATGTTTAATAAAATATTTCATAATTTCTTAAAAAATTCAAAATTAGCTAAAAACTCATTTTAGTATAATAAGAGAGATGTACTTTAATAGTATGAAAAATTTCAAGCATGTACATAAAACAGATTTTGAGAAAAGATACATCGAAAACAGCCAATTTAACATTGTCAGCATAGAGAGAGAGAGAGAGGTTTCCAACACCCATTAAAGATTTAAGAGAAATTTTATATCTAAAAGGAAAAGGCTGTGCTATGGTCTTAAAGAACCTTATCACTATATATATATATATATATATATATATATATATATATATATATATATATATATAAATTACAGTGATTCTTTACAATTTTATACATTTTAACCAGTTAAAATACGCTAGAATGGTGTGTTTGTGTGTTATAGGCTTGCCAAATTTTGAAGATTCCACCCCAGAAAATGGTCGCGGTAGTCTAGTTATCAAGGTCATTAACTCGTGGCTGGCGTGTGATGAGTTCGAGCCTAGTGCCTCTGAAGATCCGTCGTGTTGAGGGGTCCACTTCAGTTAAATCTGTGTAGGTTTAAGCGTCCTCCCGTTAATATGGTGTGGAAGTTAGGAGAGGAGAGTGTCACTCAGGTTCGTCATGGTTCAAAATTACGAGGTCCGTTGGAAATAGCCCTCGAGCAGCTTTGTAGTGCCATGTAAATGTAACTTTCATTAAACATAAAGGGCTCATGGCTATTGCTAAATATCCACAACATGATTTTGTGTTTGTCTATACAGACGGTTCTTCTGATGAAACATTCTTAGATGGAGGTTCGGGAGTATTTATGACCACTTCAAGGTGATGTAAACTACCAATGGTGCTGGTGTCAATGCCTCTTGCTTCACTTGTGAACTCCGGGCTATAATTAAAGCTCTTGATCTATATGAGACTTTTTCTATTCTGGAACAGGCTAGAGGTCTCGTCATTTTCTGTGACTCAAGGGCAGCCCCCAGGCAATTCTAAATGGAGGTTCAAGGATTACTGAAGAGATTTGCTCTCGCCTGTTTAGTCTGCAGGAGTTGGATAAAGTCTGCTTCCTCCAATGGTTACCTGCACGTGTTGACATTGTAGGCAATGAAAGCGCAGAAAGACTGACAAAAGAAGCTAGAAATCTTAATAATGACAACTTTGTCAACATTACTTTATCAGACGCAAATGCTGTCGCAAATTTCAAATTGATCAATTCCTGTAAAGCATCAAATCCGTAATATAAATGGAGACCGCCTTATAACAGAAACTATTGCTAGGGTAAGAACAGGTCGTTATAGAGAAATGAAGTTTGATGGTGATGGTAGAAGATCTTATAGGAATTAAGATAACTGTTTAGATACAGAGCTGACATCTGCTCATATTTTTGACTGTCCAGCTATTCTTGCTGCTCTACAAAAAATAGGGGTCTTCCTTTTGTCAACAAATCTCTATGTGGACAATATTGAAGAGATTGCCAGAACAGTCATCTGGGCCATGAAACTATTTGATTTGGTTCCGTAATGGATACGACATCATCATCATCATCAAATGTAACTCTCTTCACTCCAAAAATCCAAGAAATTACTTAAAAGTCTTAATTGTTTACTAAAATATTAAACTTCATTTATTCAGTTGTGTTTCACACCAGACGACTTTTTCAAAAAAGGTTTATATTATAAAAATCACAATAGTAGACAATAGTAGACACTGAAAGTTTAACCCTTTCTGCAGAGCAAATGCTGTCTGTAGTTGAAAAAAATTCTTTCAACTAATGTAGCTGTCCCAGCAAAGATGTCTCAAAAACTCGACCATTATAGAAATATTACAACATGAAATCTCAGTCTTCTGAAACACCTTAAATATTGCTTTCTACGTCACTTCAGTATTATCTGGTACTTTTTCAGAACACAAACCATAACCTACCCTTTAGTTTTGAATTACTTTATTCAACAATGTACGTTCATCAAATTGGTCCTCAATATTTATTGAATCTTTTATAATTTCGGTAATAACTCTCTTCAGTAGAGTAACAGAGACCTTAAGAGTAGCCCCTCCCCCTTGCGAAGACAGTTTTAGGGCCCCAAGCTGGATCTAAAAAGAGAACGTACTCAGAGTCAATCGGGCTTTGGGCCCCTAGAATCCTGCTCCCTTCCCCCGCGATGCAGGGATGTACGCTACGCCACAGACTATATAAACCAGGCAATTCCAATTCGTAAATTTATCGACCGAAACTTATTCATTTTAACAAAACTGATTCTCCACAGTTTAGAGTACTTTTACATTCTAGAATTATAAAAATATTATCGACGTTTGAGAAGAATTTTTGTTTCTGAACATCCTTATTTTCTTTTCGAATATAAATAGCAATTCTTTGGAAGATGATATAATATTTGTTGCTTTTTTTTTTCTTTCTTGAAGTAGACAAATTAATTCAGAACATGTCTGAAGTGTTTCTGTTGCTACGGTAGAATTATATAACTTATACAATTTCAGAAATACTTTATAAAATACGTACAGCTGTAAAAATATATATATATATATATATATATATATATATATATATATATATATATATATATATATTTAAAAACGCTATGTCTATAACATACAGGTTTAAAAATTTTTAAAAAAAATTCTTCGCTAACCATAACATTCTCAAAATCACGCACCTTTTTACAACCCCGGACAGCACTAAAATCCAAGACTGTTCGAGCTGATCCTGGGCGTGTGGTAAGCAGTGGCGCAAGGGAGAACATTTGGGACCCCATGTAAAGTCAAGTTTAGGGCCTCTAAGATGAATTTTACAAAGGGTAGGTACTTGTCAGCAGTCCCGCTTCGGGCCTCCTAGAACCCTGCCCTCCCCGTAATGCGGGGGTTGAGGGGGTGTACTTAAAGCCACCGATGGTAAGTCTACATATATATAAATATATGCATATAATATATAGTGTTACGAGTGTTGTGTAATAAATGCTTAAAATAATGTAAATAATTTACATCTGGATGTTCAATAAATTAATATTTCTTTCTGATGTATTTATTTTATAATAAAAATTATATATATAATATTTATAAACAATGCTGTCCCTTACAAAAAAAAAAAATAACGTTTCAGTCAAAACTTGAAGAAATATTGGTGGTACAGCAAAGCTGGCATCATTTTTACTGACCAAATTTGGCGAGTTGGCGACCACTTTGATGCCTTGGCGATGCTTTTGGCAATTTGGCTATCATATGGATGCTTCTGAAAATTACTGGAGAAATTTATTAATATTACGGTCTATGACGTAAGCGAATCTTTCATCGAAGATCCGTGCAGCCTATAAATAGGAATCCTTCGCTGAAACTGGGTCATTATTGTTTTCGCTGTAGAAGATTTGAGTTGCTACGATGGAGTGATTGCTTGCGAATAAACTTTATCGTTATGTATTAATATTTTTAGACATTAACAGTCTTGTCTGAGCACTGTAGTAGGTTTGAAGATCTTCTGGGGTTTATTTTGCGAATTTTGCTGTAGTATTCTGCACTTTACGGATTGATTATCGACAATAAATTTTCACCGCTCTTAAAGAACCGTTTTACTCTTTAAACTGACAACATAAAATCCTCGAAACCCAATCAACATAACAATAAGATATATCCAGTGGCGCACACAAGGGGGTCCTGGGGGTCCGGACCCCCAAAGCCCTTGATTTTTTCCCCGATTAATTATAATTCTAAGTACGTAGTACGTAAAATTTAATTAAGTATTTGTTATTAATGATTAATTTTATTAATTAATGCTAATTATTTATTCAATAATTAGTTTTTTACTGTGTTTTGTTCTCGAAAATCGACAAAATGAAAAGGAGCATTATACAAGAATGGTGAACTTTCGACCCCGGACCCCCCCACCCTTGAAAATTTCCTGTGTGCGCCACTGAATATATCTATATACTAGCCGTTACCAACCCGCTTCACTGGGTATTTAACGATGTTGTATAAATGTATACTGTTTACATATATATGAATTATTGATATCTAGGATTAAGAATTCGATTGTATTGAAAAATATATTTATAGCTGTAACTCTCGCCTCTTGATATAAAAAGGACATAAATTAAAATATCTAATTTCTATTTATATCTAAAATAGAAGTAGAAAGATTTTTTTCGCTCACTTAACCTAATAATCAAGTGGATTTCCAACAAAGCAACTTTCAGTGGATCTCTACTCCATAAAATAAACATGCGTGCTAAATTTCAAGTCTAAATCTGACAGAGCAAAAACGGAATTTGTATCATCAATACCTTGTTGAGTGCATTCTTAGTGGATTCCAATTCAACAAAAAAAGCATGAAAACCAAAATTTATTATTATAGTCTTAGAAGTTCGAAAACGGTTCCATTCTTAGTGGAACTCTATTCAACTATAAAGAAACGTGCTCAACAAATTTTAAGTAAATGGGTTAAATTCAAAAACAGGAATTTTTCTATAAGACGCCTTAATCCCTCGCAACCCCACTCCTTTGAGGGTTCATTTTCGTAAAACTCTTTGTAAAAGGAACTCTATTCTATGAACGGAAGATACCTTCTAATATTCAAGCAGGTGGGTGTTGAAAAGCGGAAATATTTATCTATTACGCCCCTTAATCCTCCTCAGTGACCCTTTAAGATCCATTTCCCCCCAAACTATTTTGTAGCGGATCTCTATGCCATGAAAGGAATCCGCTTATCAAATTTCAAGACTGCACGTCTAATAGTTTAAAAAGGGAAATAATTATCTATAACGACCCTTAAGCACCCGCAATGCCACTTAGGAAACGATATTCACAAAACCCATCTTACGGCAGATCTCTACTCAGTGAATGGAATCTGCTTACTCAATTTCAAGATTTTACGTCTAATAGTTTAAAAAAGGAGTTAATTGCCTATAACGCCCCTTAATTCTCCACAACGCCACTTGGGGTCGATTTTCACAAAACCCATTTTGTAGCGGATCTCTACTCTATGAAAGGAATCCGCTTACCGAATTTCAAGACTGTGTGTCTAATAGTTTAAAAATGGAAATACTTATTCATAACGCCTCTTAGGCACCCTCATTGACCCTTAAGCGCCTTCAACTCCCTTTGGAGGTCGATTTTCGTAAAAATTATTATGTAGGGAATCTCTACTTTATGAAAGAAATTTCTATACCAAGTTTCAAGACTGTACATCTTATAGTTTAATACTGGAAATAATTATCTGTAACGCCCCTTGGAGTTCGTTCTTTGGAAAATCCGTTCTCAGCTGACATCTACTCCATGAAGGGAACCTATCTACAAAATTTCAAATTTGTAGGTTTAATAGTTCCGAAGATATCGTGATTAGTCAGTCAGTCGCTTTTCGCCTTTATATATATAGACATAAAAAAGAAAGGAGACTCTCAAGCTCACACACACTAATCACAATATATCCGGAACTATTAGACATACAGACTTGAAATTTGGTAGTCATATTTCTCTCATGGAATAGACATACGCTAACAACGGATTCAGCAAAGCATCGTGGCAAAGAGACCAGAAGTATGCCTGTTGTTGACCTTGAGCACCATATAGGTGACAGTACGAATTAGCTCAGCGAAATTCCCCGAAGGGACGATAGATGGCGAAACCACCTATCTTTACCTCCACAATTTAGGCATGGAACTAAAGGGGAGGGAAATATTCTCTAGTATCCTTTACTCGTGATTCAGCCCACAAGACTTTCGGACCCGACGCTGGACATCTTTTGGAAACTGGAACGCGAAACATTCCTCCGTCTTATTGTGAAGTATTTGGGCTCTTACATAGAGAACCTTTATAGAGTCAGTGTTTCCTGATTGGTGGACGTGGAAGGAGAAAGTGGAAGTGGCTAAGAAGATGGTTTCAGCGGGTTCAAATAAAGTCCAAAGTTCTTGCTAAGCAGAGGAGAGAGGCTCGTCTGCTATTGGTCGTCAGGGATCAGTGAGCAAACACTCTATTGGCTGTCCTGGTGTCAGGGAGAAATTAAAGAGAAAAACTTTTAAAAGTTACAAAAGCTAGGTTGCCTGCGTGGGTAGCAGAATTAAAAAGTTATAGAGAAATGAAAAGAAATAAGATAATATAAAAAATTTAGCATTTAGAATGGGTCATTCACCACAGGGGAATGACTAAGAATTAATGTTAGGGGGGATTATATGAGTCCAGTAAAATTCTTCTGTGCCTCTTTTAACTTAAGTTGGGATCATAATTTTCTAAGTTTAAGATATTAGAGTTATTGATGTTAGGGAGATTGTCGAAGAATTTAACTGCAAGTTTTTGAATGTAGGCTTTAAATGGCAGTATTTTAAGAACTTTGTAAATTTCTCTATTTTTGGTATACTTGCATGCTCTAGTTATACTTCTAATTAAGGAATTTTGAGTATTTTCTAGTAATTTAATATTGGAGTTAGCTGCATAGCCCCACACATGGCAACCGTAAGTTAAAATGGGACGCAAGAGACGGTAGTGTAAAGAGAAAGAGAGAGAGAAGTACTTTGTTATAATTTAGAAATACATTTGAGAATTCCGACAAATTAAAGGGTAAATTGAGCGTAATGCGTTCCGAAATTTATCACGCGCGTGTATATGTTGTTTTCATGATAAGTTTTTTTAGGAATATATATATATATATATATATATATATATATATATATATATATAGTCCTAGGTACTTAGTGCTATGAGACCAGTGTAGTAGTGTGGAATACAGAGTAGGTGTAGTGCATGATTTTCTTCTGGTGAAGAGTACTGCTATTGTTTTGTCGACTTTCGGACCCACTGAATTAACAAGCATGTACTCCTGTGTACTCGGAGAGTATTTGGTGGCATCGAACCCAGACATTCTGGTCTGGAGTTTGATGCTCTAACCACTAGGCTATCCACCACTCAGTAAAAAAAAATAACTAAAATAAATCAATAATTCCTTCACAAAAAATACTAGTGATTTTCGTGGTAAAATTTTATATTAAATGCTTTCTTATAAAAAGATGACTATTAATTCTATCATTGCATTTTTTAGTTAAAAAATCATCATTTGGAAACATGTATCATATTCTAAGAACTTTTTTCAGGATATTGAAATATTCCGGTTATCTGTTCCTGTCAGACACATAGGTCCTATAATTACATCCAATTCTGAACCTTGGTCAAGTGATGAGGACGACGTCTTAGTTGGCATCCAACTACCTCAAATACCACGTCACACCAACCTTAGGATGACAAGCCCCTACAGATTTAGCATTCATCAACACCGCTACACGAGGGGTCTTTTAAGGAATCGGTAGTCAAACAAAAGGTGTTTTCATATGGAAAATAAGAGCTATACGTTCAAAAGGATTTCCAAATTTTTCGTGTGAGTGAGCAAGTTAAACCAGTGAAATAGTATATTAGACCAGTGGTCATCAACCCCCGGGCCGCGGGGCCGCCTAAGAAGCATTAAATTATTTCTATTTTATTTACTGTGATGTATTTCGCTCGACACTGCGCAACTTTTTATGACTTTCCATGGAAATCAATTTATATTCCATGTTAAATTCCTTTATATTCATTTTTTGGTGCATTTTATTCTGAAGGCATATTTATATACACTTAAATTAAAACTATCAAATCCAAACAATCTAAAATATGAACAATCAACGTCCCCCCCCCCTTTTCAGCGGGTTGCGATAAAATTATCAAACGTTGACAGGCCCTCGGCGATGAAAAGGTTGAGGAGCATTGGATTAAAGCACATACACTTGCCTCCGAAAGTCTGCGTACAGGCGATCATCTTTTATATTCATGCATATATCGCTAACTAAATGAAATCTTTGTGAATAAATACTGTTTTTTATTGATTCCTCTAACAACGTAAATTCAAATAGTATAAGCAACAATCACCTGAATATTACATAAAATAATACTAATATTTTTAACTTGAGAATGGCAGAAATCGAGTGCGTCAAAAGTCTGCGTACACTGGAAAAAAAACCTTTATAATTATGGATTGTAACTAAAAGTTAATACTTTTTAAGCTATTCCAATTTCTCAACAAATTTGGCAAGGATTTAATTAGCTTAGTTGTTTCATCTGTGGATATTTTGTTCAATTCTTCTACTCTGACAGACTTGAGTATTTCCTTGGATGTATTACGTTCTCCCTGATTATTCACTAGAGTAAATCCCACAAATGCTGTATTGTGCTTAGGTCTGGGGACTAGGTGGGCTTTCGAAATTGGTTTGGGACATGTCAGAACAGCCATGGCTTCACTATGACTCCACAATATGAGCCATTTGATTGGAACCTTTGAGCCGCTGAAAAAAAAAATTATTACTTACCGCAAATTTCTCGGCATATGCCCTAATATTTTACTTCAATAAGTTCAAGTAACCAATTTTGTAGATTGTTGATTCAATAAATTCCAGATTACCAGTCGAAAGGCTTTCAATGCACCCCCTAACATTAAGCCTTCTCGTCCATGTTTGAGAGTCGAAGAGGATTCTCTTTCTTAAGATCTGTCCAAGAATTTTTGCATGTATATTTTTGTGCTTTTTGATGCTAAATTACTAAAATTACTTTCAATTGAATATATTACATTTTTCTAAGACATATGTTTCCTATTTTGGTGCTTTTTGGCAAAAGTCAAAAGCTCTGTTCATTCGAAAAATGAATGACCTCTTGAGTGCAACTCGGACACGATAGTCATCCTTTTTCAGTTTTCTTTGAATTGTAATTAAAGTCACACTTTTATGCAATATCTCAGCAACACTTTTGGCTACTTTTGAAGCTTATAATCTTGGATTTATTTTTATAGAGCGTATTACAAAGTAAAATTCTCGAGGTGACACTTCAGACGGGTGGCCGGATCTTGACTTGGACGTTAAAATTTTATTTGATTTGTAGTTTATGAACACTTTTTGAATCAATGAATATCTCCTATTATAACAATTTCAATAATTGCTTTAAAAATTTCCCCCTTTTCTGAAGATTTGTGATGATTTTTCTTTCAATAATGCATCGACCTCTATTCTGTTGCCTGTCATGGAACCACAAAAGTTTCCAAATCTCAAATCCTAAATAAATCGTAAAAAAGTTTATTATAATTACTTAAAAAACACAATTTATAGTGCAATTATTTTACAATAAAAGGTCTTTAAAAGCTCGATTTTGTAAGTGTACGCAGACTTTTGGCGCGGATGATTGTTGATTATTTGGTGGTCATTGTTCTTTCTCGTTCAGGTGAATTTTGTTGCTGCTGTTTGAATAAGGAAATTTTGAAGAACTGCTGACAAGTATTTTGGTTTTCTAAAGCGAGATTTTAATAGTAATTATAGCATAAACACGTAAGATTATTGCCTGTATGCAGATTTTCGGAGGCTAGTGTATGTAGTTCTAAAGAGTGTAAGAGATTTTCAATGTATAATTTAATTAGAATGACGGATTTTTTGTATTTCTGTTTGCAGAAATGTTGTCCGTCGTTGATACACCACTGATAAGTGAGGAAGGGTAAGTGAGTGTTTTTCTGTCATTTTTGTGAAAATGACAGAAAAATTTAACCAATGCTACTGGGTTAAATTTTGAATAAAGAACAGTGATTTTCAGAGATCAGGAAAACCAGAAAGACACAAGAAAAAAAAAGCAGAAAGGAATCTTCGAGTCTCGAGAATCCTAAAATACCACGGGCCAGCTGTGCGCCGTCTCAAAAGGTACTCTTACGTCGCAACTGCTAAGCTACTCGAGGGCTTTTGGCGACGGACCTCATAATTTTGAACCATAGTCAAGTGACGAGGACGACATTTAAGCTGGCATCCTCTTTCCCAACTACCACACCAACGGGGGGGGGGGCGCTTAAGCTCTCGACAGATTTACTGTTCATCACTACCGTACACGGCGAATCTTCAACGGTACTGGGCTCGAACCCCTGACGCGCTGTCTACGAGCCGTTACTATGACTGGGCTACCGCGTCCTGAGATCTACTTTGAAGACGATTGGTTAAGATTGTCGAATCTACATACCTGTCCTTTTTTTTTGAATGAATGTTGGATGTATTTTGAACACACCTCGCAGCTGAATTTTTGTATTCTTTTATTTCATGTATATACATACACATAACAGTGAGTGAGTGAATATTAACGTCGCACTGTTCAGCTACACGAGGGCTTTTGGCGATGGACCTCATAATTTTGAACCATGGTCAAGCGACTAGGACGACACCTAAGCTGTCAACCCCTCTCCTAACTACCACACTACACCAAGGGTCTTCAGTGACACCAGGGCTCGAACTTATGGCTCGTCAACCACAAGTCTGTGGCTATGACAAGTGAGCTATAACAATTTCATGAGTGAGTGAGTGAATATTAACGTTACACTGTTCAGCTACACGAGGGCTTTTGGCGACAGACCTCATAATTTTGAACCATGGTCAAGCGGCTAGGACGACACATGACCTGGCACCCCTTCTCCTACCTGCCACACCACACCAATGGGAGGATATTTAAAGGCCTCACAGGACTCTTAAATTTCGTATCTTTCAATTTTTTGAAAAATATATATGATAAAGCATCATTATTTTTGAGTATTTTGGTACCAAAATTGTGTTGATACTGTGGAACTTCCAAAGTTATTGAGAAATAAGTAGTGAAATTTAAATGAAAACCCTATCTCTTTCTTATCTTAACTTCATTTTCCGCGAAACAAAAAATTTTAGCTTTCCCGCAGGATTTTTCATAAACTAATTATGATATCAATTTGAAATTTAATATACGTGTTCAAAATAAGGCTCTTCATAACTTATACATGAATTTTCAAAACAAAAAAAATTAATAAAATTTTTAAAATTTGAATTTTAATATATTTTTTTCTTAAAAATTTAAAATTTTCATTATAATTGTATTTAAGGAATATTTTTTTTCCTCTAAATTTCTTAAAAGTATCTATAACTTCAAAAGTGAACCTTTTTTATACCAAGTAAAATTAATTTTGTAAATTTTATTCCAATTTGTACTTCAGAATCTTGAGCGGTGTAAAATACTAATTTTCATATTTTTGAAAAATTGTACAATTTTTATTTCTTAAAAACTTTTTTTAATTTTTTCTCAAATTCTCTGAACATTTGTGAAATATTGTAAATATATATGATTATCATGTGCTAAAAATTTCAAATTGTTTTGTTGCTAAGTTGTATTGGTTTGAAGAAGGATGTTATTTTCGAGTGCGCGAATAGCTATTAAGAATCATGTGAGCCCTAAGGCTCTCAACAAATTTAACGTGTATCGCTCCCCTACACGCCTGGTCTTCAGAAGTACTGGGCTCGAACTCATGACATGCTGCCATGATCCAATACCTTGACCACTGGGCTCCCGCAGCCCCAACAATTTCAAGAGATTTACTAGCTTAGTTCTTTTTTTCTTATTTTAATTTGGCAACACTGATCTTCCCTTTTTAAATCAGCGACGGCCTTATACCGAATGAAACTGCAATCGTTCACCCAATAATAGGTCACATAAACAACATATATTAATCTTCTGTTTCAGGAGAAGCCTCGCCCTTTTCCGTTACATTCGTCTCCAATCCAACCCACGATCTACCACTATTCGGATAAAGAAATAATGGATCTTAAATAATGTATCGTTAGATAACAAAAGAGAAAAGAAATAGAGGAAAGGGCAGGAAATTAAGGAATATTCGAAGGCGCAATAATGCCAGACATTACTCCGGAGAACAAATAAAAGAAAAAAAAGGTTTAGAGGAAATAAAGTTCTCAAGGTTTGCTTAATTCATATCTTTTTTTTTTATGCCTAAATAAACTAAAACCGAATATTCAAGGCTAGATAAAATGAAATGGATACTCAAACATGAGCGAAAATGAAATGTAAAATATTCTCATGATTTGATGACGTAAAGGGTCTATTTTAGATAAAGTTACCAAATGATCTATAAAGGGGAAAAATTGAGAGAGAGAGAGAGAGAAATGTTTTCTTCTAAATTTTCTTAAGGTATCCGTCTACGCTCGGAACTGTGATTTTCAAAAGCGCATAAATGGATAATTTTCCTGATATTTGGGTATCACTTAGATTAGAATATAAGCATAAAATTGTTTTAAGGACATTTTGACAAAAAAATTTTGTTTAAATACAATATTTTGGCAAAAAATTAATAATTTTTTTCCAAATGTTCTCCTTTTGTGAAAAATTCTTCTATTTGAATAATATTTTGCCTGTATATAGCCCAGACCTCTGTTCAGAGGCTCAAATAGAATTTTTGAAATATATAACTGTGGGAGTACGACTAAAATCTTCGAATAAAAATCAGATTCTTCAGAAGTCGGGATTTTAAAATGGCGAGGTAGTTGTCTAGGGGTAAGTATTAAAGGATTAGTGATGAATTAATGGAATCAAAGTCATTTAAACGCAGATACTTTATTTAAGTAAAAAAGAATTTATTTCAAGTTAAAGTGGAAAATTTACAAGGGGAATATTTACAAAGGGAAAGAGACATGCAGAAATTAGGTTAATTAAAAGTTGAGTTATACCCCTTTAGAAGACGAGGAAATTAATTACATTTCTCATGCTTGGACTGAAACCGCGCTGGGCGCGAAATGCGCGAAAAACGTGACGTGTTGAACCAGAGGAGGTTAGTAGGCCTCTGCCAAAAAATCATTCACTCCGGCGCTCCGCAAGCCCACCAGACGGCGCTGCTTCGGAATGCGGTAATAAGCAAAATTGACATTAATAGTCCTCTGAAAAGGATATGACTCAACCTTTTACAAAATGATTCAAACGGAAAATCCTACATAATTTAGAAGTGGGTTTATTCATATTTTACGACAACGGAGGGGATCAACTTTAAGAAAAAAAACCGCCAATAATTATTTCAATGGGTGGAAACTCTGAAAATAATGTGAATTTTTCAAAAATTCTAGTTGAGCCTCTGTAGAGAGGTCTGAGCTATATACAGGCAAAATATTACTATAATAGAACCATTTTTTACAAAAGGAGTATGTTTGGAAAAAGATTATTCTAAGTTAATTTTTTGCCAAAATATTATACTTAAATTTTCTTTTGTCAAAATGTCCTTAAAACAATTTTATGCACGTATTCTAATCTCAGTGACACTAAATATCATGAAAATTATCCATTTATGCGCTTTTGCAAAATCACGGTTTCGAACGTAGTCGGATACCTTAAGTATCCGCGGTAGCCTAGTGGTCAAGGTATGGGATCGTGGCTGGCATGTGACGAGTTCGATTCCAGTACTACTAAATACCTGCTGTATAGGGAAGCGATGCACGTTAAATCTGTCGAGAGCTGAAACGTCCTCCCGTTGGTGTGGTAGTTAGGAGAGGGAGATGCCAGCTCAGGTGTCGTCCTCGTCACTTGACCATGGCTCAAAATTACTAGGTCCGTTGCCAAAAGCCCTCGTGTAGCTGAACAGTGCGACGTTAATATTTACTCACTCACTCACTAAACTTTCTTGAATTGTTTTGAAAAAGTTTTTTTAATGGAATGGTTTTATTACGATATAAGGTTTGTTCATTGCATTCTTGGTGGGATCCAAGTGAATGGATCATGAAGAAGTTCTAACTTATAGAACTCTACAAAATTTACAAGAACCTGATATTGTAAAATTTGTCGAATTACAGAGACTTAAATGGGCTGGTCATCTGGCTAGAATGAATGAAGATTGTTGCTGCAAGAAAATCTTTCTGGCAAAGCTGAATGGGAAATTGACCTCAGGAGAGACTCCCATTAAGATGGATTGACTGTGTGGGAAAGAGATCTAGATATTTTAACCCTTTATCTACCGCATTATGATTTAATGCAGTTTTTTTCATGCAATATATTTTTTTTTTGAATCACTGTATTGAAAATTAAGGGATATACATAAACAAAATACTCAACTTTGGGAAATTCAATAAATTAGAGCTAATTAATTAATTAAAGATATTCCACTGTAAAATTAATTATATACACCGTTCACTTAAAATAAATAGTCAAATCGTTTTGTCAGGTCTTCATTAACATACAAAAATCAGACATTTGCATTTTGACATCAACTATTTTTTCAGAACAAAAATGACAATCTTCGGAATCCGCTAAAAACGACGTCAGCTGAAAACGCAATTTCTGCTTTAAAACTATTCGCCTTCCCCACTAAAATACTTATCATAGTACCCTTGCTGACATACATCTTGGGAGAGTGGATTTAAAAGAATATTCCTGTTAAGTATCGTCAAAGTATACGTAAAAATGGTTATTCTATGTAATTTTAAAGTGAGGGGTATTTATAAGTACCCTCGCAAAAACTGGAAAACAGTTGCCTAGAGAAGAAATTCACGGAGAAAACTTCTGGAGAAGGACAGAGCTCACCCAGGACTATCGAGCCATTGAAGAAGATCTTGTTAATTTTCACTGAAAATGTCCAAACAATTTTAAATTAAATATTGTCTGAGATGTTACTGAGATGGAAAAATTTTACTAGCCGTATTTTTGAGATATTTGTGTATAATCACAATCCCCCCCTCCACCACACCAGTAACATTTGGATGATTTTTCTTTAAATAGGAATAATATTTTACAAAAAAACGTCGTTAAAAATCCTATTTTAGCTCACACCTTTGTCAAACTAGAGGGACAAATTGTGTGTGGTGTGTGTGCGCGCGCGCCAGCAGCTCTTTTTTTCTGAACACTGGACTTCTACCAAGTATAAAGGTAATAATTCACCAAGTTGGCGATAAATAAAGATGTATAGGCTAAAATAGAACCCAATCTAAAACGTCATTGCATGCAATATGTAAATGTATTGTTTTGGCGAATTCTACACGAGGTCTATTGGCGACGGACTTCTTAATTTCGAACCTCGGTCAAGTTCCCCACCATGTGATTGATTGATTGATTGAATATTAACGTCGCCGCACTGTTCAGCTACACGAGGGCTTTTGGTGATGGACCACGTAATTTTGAACCATGGTTCAGTGACGTGGACGACACCTGAGCTGGCACCCTCCTCTCCTAACTACCACACCACACCAACGGGAGGACGTTTCAGCCCTCGACAGATTTAACGTGCATCGCTGCCCTACACGGCGGGTCTTTAATGGTACTGGGCTCGAACTCGTGACAAGGCAAGCCACGACCCGATACCTATACCAATCGGCTACCGCGGCGACCCACATCATGCGAATGGAAGGACTTTGAGTTATGACAGATTTAGTGTGCCTCAGTCTCCACACGGCAGGTTTTCAGTGACACGAGGTTTCAATCCCGCTACTCGACAGCACTGGTCACGAGTTTGTGACCATGACTCTTGGCTACAGTGGTCAAGCAGTATATGGGAATAAAATCTATTTTGTAGGTGTTTAATTTTAATAATACTTAATAATAAAAATAATTTAATAGTAGTAATTGATATAGGTTCAACCATGTTCAATGGGCTTAATTCATGTGACATAGTCACATGATAATACAACCACGTGTTTCTAGCCTCTCTTAAAAAGTATATATTTGTCAATAATAATGAAGCAAATAATATGCATAATGCTTTTTATTCAAAAGTACATGCATAATATAAGATTTTTTTTTAATTTAAAAATATTTGTGAAGGAATTTTTTTATAACCTTTGAATACCTTTGCAAAATTATAAAATTTGAAATTTTACAAATACAACAACTAGTACAATTACTATAACGTCTGTTTTGAATTCAATGGAGATCACGTGTTTCTTTTTATCATGTGACCGTCGTGCGAGCTCATTCAATTAAATATTAAACTATTATATCCTAAAGTTTGCACTGTGTTAATTATTATTTGTACTTACCTAAGTGTCTGCACATAGTATGTTTCGAAACTGTAGTGCCCATGATTACTCAAAGCTGTCGCGGCAGATCTGATGCTGTGTTCTTCCTGGTCCTTTCGGCAGTCATTGCTACGTACCGGTCACTTAGAAGCTTTGCAACCCAGGGACGAAATATTCTAAATCGTTTACTTATGTTTTTATCTTCTTGAAACTGTTTCTTAGGCCTAGATATGACAATCTGAAGGATTCTTGTTCTTCGGTTACTTCTGTTTGTGGCCACATTCCAAACGTCAGATAAAATTGCCACGAGATATTGCACAGATGTGTTTAGTATTGTGAAGATTCCTAAGAAAATGGCGAAAAGATTACGGAGTTCCTGTCTCAAAAGGGAATGTATCTTTTCATCAGAATTAATAACAGAAGATTAGAATCCTAATAGATGTCTTAATGGAATACGAAAATATATGAAATCGCGCGATTTAATCAAAAGAAAAACACACACACATAAAAAAGGTTATATTGTATAAAAGTTTTTTAAGATGAGTATCAACTTATACGTATCTACGAAAGGGTTTTTTAGATTTATTTTTAGAGGATTTCAGGAAAATGGAACGCGGTGAAGAAAATCAAATTTCGAGCTCTATCAATCATAAAGAATCCGACTTTGTTAACTTCATCAAAATACAATGAATTAAATAGTCAGGTCACGTTGTTAGAATCAACGAAGACACAACTACTAAAAAATCTTCAATGCTCAACCAATTGGCACACAAAGAAGGGGCATGCCAAATCTTAGATGTATTGATGGCCTAGAAAAAGATCTTCTAGTTTTATGAAATAAGAATTGGAGAACACGGACAGAAGAAGGCTAGCCTGTGGGAAAAGGCTTCTTGAGAAGGACAAGGCCCATCCTGAGCTGTCGAGCCACTGAGGAAGAAAGGAAGATTAGAATCACTAATATAAAGACAGAGAAAAAATGTGTGAAACGCATAAAAATATAAACAAGCTGTATAATTTGCTTGATAAATCTGTGATGAAGCCGCTCAACTTAGTTGGTCAGTGTTCATTTTTGTATAACGAGGTTGTTAAAGCTCATTCACACAAAGGCAATTCTTTGTGAACGGTGCAGGTGATGCAGTCAGAAGCACTCTGGCGTGTGTGCTAAGACCTCTCAAAGACTGCCTCTTTGCCACTCGCTGCTTGGTGTGATTTGATTTTAACCCTTAACTTCACACTGCTACATTTCTGCAACATACGATTTATTTTAATTTAACAGACTTAATATTTTTTTATTACCTACAAATCACTTATCTGAGAAAAAAAAGATTACTGCAATGAAATACATGCTAATTTTGTCACTAGATGGAAGTACATTTTTTCCAGAAATCACAGCAATTATAAAAACCTCTGATGCCTCAAGAATCCATTATATTTTATGCTTCCTCTTGTTTATTGACGAAATAAATTACCAGGTAAGAAATTTAAACATTTTATAATAAAATCCTCATACATAAAAAAAAGTTCAGTAATTTACAGCACTACTGCACAATGTTGCACTTCTGCAACAAACAAAAAAATGACTGAAATTCAATTTAAAACAGCTTAATTTTTTTATATATATTTCCCCCTTTTATAATTACTTGAGAACTATCTGATATAATTTTTTCATGTAAATTTAAAAATTTGGGAAGTTAAGGGTTAATTATCTTTGCACTCTGAGGCAACACAAGTTCATTTGATCATAGTTCAAAATTACGAGGTCCGTTACCCTAAGCTTTCGTGTAGCTGAATAGTGCGACGTTAATATTCACTCTCTGAGGTACTAGGAGAACTATTAGCTAAGTGCCTAGCAATTTCAAACCACGGTCAAGTTATGAGACGAAACCTGAGTTAGCACCCTCTCTCCAAACTTCCAAATCACACCTACGGATGGACTTTGCACCGAGACAGATTTAAGATGCATCAGCTCCTCTACACGTCGGGTCTTCAGTGACACTAAATTTCGAAACCGTGACTCAACAACACTGCCCACGAGTTCATGTCAATGACCACTCATCTAGCCCAGCCACACTTGGTGTGTGAATGTGCTTTACTTATAAAGGGTGTTTTTTTAGAGGTATAGAACTTTAAATTGCAATAAAACAACGATGTATTATTCGATTGACATGAATTTTTTTTATTCGAAATATAATCTTGTGGCATTACATTTTAAATATGATTTCTGGCATAGGACTGCCACGGCTGGCTCGGATGTAGTCCAATCTGGACGTCCAATTTTCAATGACTTTTTCCAACATTTTTGGCCGTATATCGGCAATAACACGGCGAATGTTGTCTTCCAAATAGCCAAGCGTTTGTGGCTTATCCGCATAGACCAATGACTTTACATAGCCCCACAGAAAATAGTCTAGTGGTGTTAAATCACAAGATCTTGGAGGCCAATTCACAGGTCCAAAACGTGAAATTAGGCGGTCACCCAACGTGTCTTTCAATAAATCGATTGTGGCACGAGCTGTGTGACATGTTGCGCCGTCTTGTTGGAACCACAGCTCCTGGACATCATGATTGTTCAATTCAGGAATGAAAAGTTAGCAATCATGGCTCTATACAGATCACCATTGACTGTAACGTTGTGGCCTTCATCGTTTTTGAAGAAGGATTCCACCAGCCCATAAAGCGCACCAAACAGTCAGTTTTTCTGGATGTAACGGTGTTTCGACATACACTTGTGGATTAGCTTCACTCCAAATGCGGCAGTTTTGTTTGTTGACGTAGCCATTCAACCAGAAGTGCGCTTCATCGCTAAACAAAATTCGCTTATGAAAATCGACCATTATTTTCGAAATAAAATTGCACAATTTGAAAGCGTTGTTCAGGCGTGAGTCTATTCAAGATGAATTGCCAAACCAAACGGAGAATAAATCACTTAAATCGGTCGCCATCTTGGAAAGTAATGCCAACTTAAACTTCTATACCTGGAAAAAAAACACTCTGTACATTGTGGACTAAACCGTTATGATGCAATGATTCCTTTATTCATTCTATTGATATCTCTAATACTTCTTATATCCTGTCTCAGCGCAGTCTGAAATTCAGATATAAGCATATTATTCTCTGGAATATGTGTGTATGGTTGAAAAATCCGAATGGTCATGGTCTCGAATTCATGACTGGTGTTATTTCTGTCGAATCATAAGTTCGAGTTTTGATGTTGCTGAAGAGTCGTCATACATAGGAACTGATAAATGTTAAATTTGTCGATACTCAAAGTCCTCGGGTTGGCAGGTTACGGAAGTTTGGAGAGTGGAAAGTCAGCTTGGAATCATCTTCATTGCTTAACCGAGGATGAAAACTTACACGAGGACACTGTAAAGCTGCACGAGGGCTATTGGCGACGGAAATCGTAATTTTCAGCTATGGTCAAGTGACGAGGACCTCACCTGAGTTGGCACCCCCTCTTCTCTCCTAATTTGCACACACACTAATTGGAAGACGTGTGTGCCTTGATTTATTCAACGTGCATCGGCCCCCTCTGCATGGTGGGTCTTCAGCGACTCGAACTCATGACACACTTGTCAAGAGTCAGTGATCCTGACTACTAGTGATCTTGACCACTCACATGTTTCTTCAGAATGCGAAGTTAGTTAAAATAAAATTAATTAGAAACCTTCTCTGAAATTCTACATCTATCTCTTTTTTGAGGGATGTTTTACGTGCAAATATTAATGCGTGTTTATGCGCTTGAGGTTGAAAAACATACTGCAAGAAATTTTAATGCTTCTTATTTACTCGGAAAAGGACTTGCAAACACTGAGTCACATCAAGGGTACGCCCACTTTCTGCGACGATCGGCTACGGCCAATCAAATCGCAGTAAGCTGGGCAATTCTTCCTTCGGTAAGCGGACTCCGTCCGCCACTGTTTTTTAGCAGATTTGGTCTGCCCATTTAATTATCTCTATTATTTTTAAAATTTTCTTCTTTTTCACTTTATGTCACCCCATTAATTCGGCTCTAAATTTATCAATCCTGATGAGGAGGTACGTCTCTTACAGGGACAGGAACTCCGTAAATTACATGCCACTTGCCACTTGCAGTCACATCAACAGTATGAAATCAGCTGTGTTAAAAAAAAGACATCTGCTTTCTTTTAATCTGTTTGGTATTTTCTTATCTAGCAAAAAATACGTGTTTACATAAAACCTTTTCTTTTTCCTTTTAGAGTGTAATAGCCCTTTCATGAGAAACCCAGTGTCCAGCATGACTATTCTAATTGTAAATTACCAATAGCAACTTAGTCCTGATATTTCTTCCGAGGTGCGCTATCGTAGTAACAGTTTTCAAAGAACAATTGTCCAAAAAAAATCGTTTTCAATGTACCTGGACAGAATCAGTAACATGCTAGATGTTACAAAATGAACTAAATTTCGATGAGTGCTAATGGAGATTAATTAATTTTTTTATATAATTTAACCATAAACTATATTTTAATTAACTTATAGAAGAATTCCCTTACGAGACCCAATTTTTTGAAAAAGAAAATGTAAAATGGTTTAAAAATAATTTTTGTTTTAAAGTTCGTTTGATTCCGAGAGAGAGAGATAATTTATTTCTATAATATTTGAAGAAAACCATCTGTGGACCTTGTATTAGATATACAGGGTTAAACTAAAGGATTCATTTCTTTTAAATAGGTTATATTTTTCAAAATTATTACACGTATGAAAAAACCACAAACTCACTCCATACAAATGTTCAGTATGTGCCCTTTTGGTGACACGGAACTCATCCAGATTACAATCGAGCTCATTCCTTATATTTTGTAGTATTTGTGTATTTTTAGTATTTGTGTGTGTGTGTGTGTGTGTGTGTGTGTGTGTAGTATAGTGTTACAATGCATACCAATCGTATGCATTGAAACACTGATGCGTTCTTTCAGCTCGACTAAGGTTTGCGGTTGTGGGGGTGTGTAAGAAAGATCCTCTTAAAAGTACTTACACAAGAAAAAGTCAGAGAGCGTTAAATCAAAGAATCTAGAAGGCCAGAAGAACAAAGCTAGGTTACTCTTACCCATACATCCAATCCGTCGATGCGGAAGTCCACCTAAGTAGTCACAAACTGAGATGGGCCGGTGAGGGTGTGGTTTAAATAATAAAAAGTGGGTGAGTTTGTGGTTCTTTCATATATGTACGAATAATATTTTTGAAAATATACCGTTTTCCAAACTAATGAATATTTATGATATATATTCAGTCAAAGGATTTATACCAGTGATACCCAAAAAGTGGTCTATATAGACCCCCAGGGGTCTATGACGACCTGCAAGGGGTCCACGTCATCGAAAAAATAATTTGGGGGTCCATGAGGTGTAAATGGGGGGTCTGTGATGGTGGCTCTCATTAAACCAAATCATTATTTTAATTTTTAAAAGAAAATTTAGTCAAGGGAAAACCAGATTTTATCCATTTAATATAATTTATTTACTAATTTTAATGAGGTTAATTTGCAGTTACAAGGTAATAGCATAAATTTTATTAAAACAAGGACCATGTCCGCAGTTTTGGCTACAAGACATATCTGTTATTTATCACTAATTATGGAATATCGTGAGAAAATTTTTAATTATTTTCCTAGCGAGAAGGAGTTTTAGCGTAGTTGCCAATCTCCAAAACAAAAAAAGAAAGGAAGAGGGGGAAATAAGGTCGGAACACTACTAACCGAGGAGATTTAGGGTTAAACATGGCACGATTAAAACCAAATGTTTAAAAATTGTTATTGAAGCACCAGATTTATTCCAACCCTTAAAAGAATTTGTTTGTTTCTCAGTTATTTTATGTATTAATTAAATTTTAATTTAATTAACATGTTTTTCTTAAGTTTGAAACACCATATTTCACTTCGGTTAGAAGCATAAATCTTTTAAAGAAAGTAGCTCTATACCAGCTGTCAGAAAGACATTTAAATTGGTAAATTTGCAGAAATTCAATATTAAGTGAGCAGGGGTCTACCCCAAATCGAAAAACATAGCAAGGGGTCTATGAGACAAAAAAGTTTGGGAACCTCTGATTTATACTCTCTTCCCATTGTCTTAACACTGCGAAAAAATTGGATTGATAATTACATATTTATAAACTAGTGAGGGGTCCCTTAAGAATCCTCGATTTCTTATTACCATTTTCAGTTTGATTTTTTCCAGAACTATTAGTGGAAATTATGTGAATGTTTGGATATGAGGGTTTCATGAAACA
The DNA here is from genome assembly GCA_019973935.1 of Trichonephila clavipes. Lineage (NCBI taxonomy): Eukaryota > Metazoa > Arthropoda > Arachnida > Araneae > Nephilidae > Trichonephila > Trichonephila clavipes. The sequence continues at coordinate 331,509 of BMAU01019792.1, read as the reverse complement.
AAAAATTCCAAATATGTAAACAATTTTGGTATGTAACAATTCATTTCAAGTTTCGCATTCAACGTTATTTAGCTGAAATGACAAAACGCTTGCACTCTCGTTTATGAAACGTTATAATGGATATTTGGTAAATAAATTAGGTAGCCATCAATGGCGTAGCTATTCCCGAATGGGACCTGTATCAAAATACCTTGGGGCCCTTTTTTGAAAAGAAAAAAAAACACTAATTTGAAAGTGTCCAATTACACATGAAGGGGCAGCGCATCATTGATACGGCTAATACGGTGGTAGCTACGCCCTTGGTAGCCATTCCTTAGCAAAAAACTATAAATGATATCTTTACTTTTGCTTGAATTTCTCTTAGATAATAAATTAAAAACTTGTAGAAATTTGAGGCGTACAAAAGAAAAGGGATTTCTCAGTTCCCCTTACTTCGAAACCCAAAAGGAAGCACTCGTTTGATAATGCTATCCTTTGTCTCGAAAAATCTATTTCAAAGTTGTTCTGAAGGAAGTTTAAAGAATGTGATAGCTATCAAATACTTTTTCCGATAGCATTTAACTGATAAGTAAAAGAATTGAGTAGGAATGGCTAAGTCAATCTGCGTGATCATTAAGGTTACACGTGGGCACGTGACTCTCTGGGGTTAAAAATATATGACCGTTCTAGAAGTTGAATTTTGATATTTCTGTTAACCAATGAAAAGCAAGCTTGACGTAGGTGTACTTAGAGAGTGAGTTAGCATTATGCTAGAATGCTTGAAGCAAGCTCAAGATACATTTTCATACGGAAAAATATTTTTATTTTTTGTATGAATTCTGGAAAATTCAAAGTTACTACATCCACTGCAGTACCGGTTTATCCATTGGACGCTTGGGGCGGGCCCACAGGGGCCCGGGCATGGAAGGACTCGGATATAAAGTGGACTTAACCAGATTTTCTAGTTACAAATTTCTATTCGCCACTGCCAAGGGGGCCTGCAAATCTGCGCCCAGGGCCCGAAAAGAACTTAAATCGGCACTGATTCATTGTTATCTAAACTTAAAATCATTCCATAAGCAAGAGACTTATTTTAAGCCAATTTCGTAGTAAAATATAGGAGATGATATATAGAACATGTTTTGATCAAGAGAAATGGAATGACCCAGAATAAAGTACTATGTTGCTGTGTATTGAATTTTAAAGTGATATCACAATGTTGGATAATTTATCTGTCTGGCAATATAATCTAAGGTAGGGTTTCTGATTTCCCTGTTTTTCCCATTTCCTGGAAACCGCGGGAACATAACTGCCATTCCCAAAATTCCAAAACATACATCAAATTTTCGAAAAATTTAAAAATAAGTTAATTATTTTTAATTGATGTCAATAATAATATTAAAAAATAAGAATTCATATATGCACTCATGGACAAAAAAAAATTAGCACACTAAGAAATAATTTCGGAATCGTAACAAAACTTGGCATGGAGGTCCATGCCCGGGAAATATGCAAATGATTAGAAATGCAGCGTGATTGCGCATTACGTAAAGCCGGTAGAGGGCGTTTAACGTCGTTCTCCGTGCAGTATAAAACAGGTAACCAAAGCTTGTTTAAGTGTCCTGAATCGTTTACAAAGGAAGAGCTGAGGTAGACATGACATTACGCCGTTTCCGAAGACAAGGTGAGCAGCTGTCGCAATTTGAAAGAGGGAGAATCATGGGCATGATGAAGCTGGGTTGTCAGCTAGGTGAGTAGCTTGTCAAATAGGCCGCTCTGATTGTGTTGGGACCAATGGATCCGAGAAATGTCATTTACACGAAGACCAGGCTCAGGATGCCCTCAACAGACCAATCGCCTAGAAGACCTTCACATTGTAAGAAATGCACGCGTACAGCAAACTGCTTCATCGGCCGCCATCCAGGCACAAGTAGCACCTTCACTAGGGGACCCTGTGTCTTCTCGAATTGTTCAAAGGCGCCTGTCAGAAGGACATTTGGGATCGCGGCACCCATTACCTGTGCTGCCGTTGACACCCACCCATCGACGCCTCCGTTTGGAGTGGTGCGTGCACGAGGAAACTGGACTGCAGCGGAATGGAACCAGGTCGTCTTTAGCAACGCGCGCGCGCGAATCCAGATTCAATCTCAGCAGTGATGACGTTCGTGTGTGGAGACCCCATGGTGAATGCCTCATTCCTGCCTTTGCTTTACAGCGACACACCGCTCACACAGCTGGTGTGATGGTATGGGGTGCCATTGCCTGCAGTACACGGTCACCCCTAGCATTGATCCATGGCACCATGACAGCCCAGCGGTATGTCCATGACATCCTGTATCATATGTGTTGCCACTCATGCAACGGCTCCCATGAGCCATTTTTCAACAAGACAATGATTGGCCTCACTCGGCAAGGGTGCCACAAGTCTGTCTGCGCACTGTTATTACCCTCCCTTGACCTGCTCGATTCTAAGATTTGTCTTCAATTGAACATATCTGGGATCATTTGGGACGGCGAGTAGGGCATCCCACAAGTTTGAGCGAACTAGAGGCAAGGTTACAGCAAATATGGAACCAGATGTCTTAAGACATCATGCAGAACTTGTATGCCTCAATGCCTGATCGTATCTCATCGTGCATTCACGTTAGAGGGGGTTCAACAGGGTATTAAATCCTCCGTTCTCTTTTGCCTGTTTCTCTGAAATAAATAATCATTTTCTTTAATTTCCTACTTATTTACTTATATCAAAGTAGTCATTTCGTATGTAAAATTTCGTTTCATTTTGGCGATTCCTTCCTGGTACACTAATTTACGTACGCTAAATACGTATATTCCAAAATTTATAAGCGTTTTCATTCAGTTAATAATTAAAAATGATAGCTTAAAAAAACCAAAAAGTTCGATGTAAGAAATAACGACGAAGAAATCGAAGTAAAAAATAACTAATGCATCCTCCCTTTTTTCACATAAAAAAATCACTTTTTTGTTTTTGCATTTCTATTAACCATGAGTGTTTTCATTTTAGGGTTGTAGCTTAATCTTTTAGTCTCAAAATCTGTAATTAGTCACCAAATCCAGAAATGGGATCTAGAATTAGTCGCCAAATCTAGAAATGGGAAGGGCTGTGGTAGCCCAGTGGTTAAGGTATCCAGGCATGTCATGAGTTCGATCCCAGTACCACTAAAGACCCGCCGTGTAGGGCAGCGATGCACGTTAAATCTGTCGAGAGCTGAAACGTCCTCCCGTTGGTGTGGTGTGGTAGTTAGGAGAGGGGGTGCCAGCTCAGGTGTCGTCCACGTCACTTGACCATGGTTCAAAATTACGTGGTCCGTCGCCAAAAGCCCTCGTGTAGCTGAACAATGCGACGTTAATATTAACTAACTCACTCACTCACTAGAAATGGGAAATCGATGATCCTGATCAATGGAACAAAATTATTAAATTACTGTATTACCATCGGTCCTTGACAATTGTGCAAAATTTCGAATTAATCTGACCTTTTAAGGTGAGTAAAAATCAAGTGCAAAGAATTAGTGAGATTTCTGTTTCTCAACTCTTTCACTTAATTTTTGCAAGTCAATCTCAATGCATGTGCATTTTCGTGTCGTAATTGATGTTGTAGATTTTCGTGCGTTAAGCTTGAGCACGATTTATGTTTGATAAATTTCAATTTAGAAAAAAAAAACGAGATTCGCAGTAACAGAAGCAACGTGATAAAATAATAACAGTTATGGGATTTATTTTTCACAAAAAAAATCTTTAAACAAAAAAAAAAAAAATACTGTACAAAATAGTTGAATTTTGTAAAGTTGTAAAGAATCTCGCGGGCCGCAAAATTATTCAAGGCGGGCCGCGGGTTGGACACCCCTGATTTAGACCAACATTAAATTGAATGATATAGTAAATTTTAATTTCTGTAGTGTACGTGTTGTGTCATTGTCTGTGAGCAGTAGGAATAATGTTTCGTCCTCTGCATTTCATTATGTATACTATATATGTCCAAGAAATATAATTAAATATCTTCACCGGGAATCAACGTGTGATACTTTAAATGCTAAACCTGGCATTTTTTGTTTATTTTGAAAGCAGTATTTTATTGTGAATTATTTCATATCATCAAAACCTTCATTCAAAAGCGTCTTTATAACAGGTAAGCTAAGACTTTTATTCCACTCTTTTAAATAAGAAATTCAATAGCGCTACAATTCCAACAATATCCTACCTAAAACTATATACATAATATTACACATTTAAATACATTTGTTTCAATAGCTTACGGATTCGCAATTGAGGGTTTTAGAAAAAAAAATTAATTAAAAAAATATATTCTATTAGTAATAGAATATTATTTTAAAATTTTTTTAATTCTTGTTTTCACCATATATTATGTACTCTCTTATTTCTCTTGAGTGGGAGGGGTCGGTGTCAAAATATTCACAAGAAAAGGGGGCGCCAGTTAAAAAAAAGGTTGGGAGTCTATGCATTATTATAAAGGCATAAATGTCCTTTTCCGTTGGATTTAGTTCAACCTAAGTTACAAAATTTAAAGATTTTTAACATTTTTTCTAAATTGCTTGATGGTTCGAATTCTTTTAGGATGTTTTCAATTCTTACATCCAATTTTACATATGCTTTTTCCTTTTAATTCCAGGGTCCCCCAGTTCTCTGGATTTCAAATTAAAAGACATTCTTTGTGTTTCTTCTTTTAGTATTTCAACTAATAAGTGGACATTAGGAAGGTTAGGACGCGTAGGTTAGGATGGACATAGGTTAGAATTTTCCAGTTCGACTATTTCCGGTTGTAACTTTCATTTTAATCAATGTTAGTGGCGTAAGATACAAGAAATGGGTCTAGTAAAGGAATATAAAGAGAGAGAACGAAGACATAAAAAATCTCTGCAGAAGGATTTCTGCATTAGCTTACTTGCCAATGGAACACATGGATGATGCTTGGAGCATTATATGGAAAAAATCTTTTAGCATTGACAAACTGACCACATTCATTGATTATTTTGTCGAGCAGTGGATGGACAATCCGAATATGCCCATTAAAATATGGAATGTATATGGACAGCGTCATAGAACAAATAATTCTGTTCAAGGGTGGAATTCCGAATTAAATGCAATCACTAGCAGAAACCAGCCTAATGTCCACGTATTTGTTAAAATACTGAAAGAAGAAACACAAAAAATGTCTTTTAATTTGAAATCCAGAGAATTGGGGGACCCTGGAAAAAAGGAAAAAGCATATGTAAAATTGTATGAAAGAATTGAAAACGTCCTAAAAGAGAGAATTCGAAACGTCAAACAATTTAGAAAAATGTCTAAAATCTTTAAGTTTTGCATAGGCTGTGGGGAATAAATCCAATGGTAAATGATATTTATATGCCTTTGTAATAAATGTTAATTAGTATTTATTTACTTGTATTTATTTTTCTTTCATTTACTTGTATCTGTTTTATATATTTTACTTCTAAAGGGTGTTTTTTTAGAGGTATAGAACTTTAAATTGCAATAAAACAAAGATGTATTATTCGATTGGCATGAATTTTTTTTTATTCGAAAGATAGTCTTGTGGCATTACATTTTAAATATGATTAAGCAAGGCGTAGATTCGTCGAATGGGCCCAAAACGAGATGGCCGTTGTTCCCGATTTTCATAAGCGAATTTTGTTTAGCGATGAAGCGCACTTCTGGTTGAATGGCTACGTCAACAAACAAAACTGCCGCATTTGGAGTGAAGCTAATCCACAAGTGTTTGTCGAAACACCGTTACATCCAGAAAAACTGACTGTTTGGTGCGCTTTATGGGCTGGTGGAATCCTTCTTCAAAAACGATGAAGGCCACAACGTTACAGTCAATGGTGATCTGTATAGAGCCATGATTGCTAACTTTTCATTCCTGAATTGAACAATCATGATGTCCAGGAGCTGTGGTTCCAACAAGACGGCGCAACATGTCACACAGCTCGTGCCACAATCGATTTATTGAAAGACACGTTGGGTGACCGCCTAATTTCACGTTTTGGACCTGTGAATTGGCCTCCAAGATCTTGTGATTTAACACCGCTAGACTATTTTCTGTGGGGCTATGTAAAGTCATTGGTCTATGAGGATAAGCCACAAACGCTTGGCTATTTGGAAGACAACATTCGCCGTGTTATTGCCGATATACGGTCAAAAATGTTGGAAAAAGTCATTGAAAATTGGACGTCCAGATTGGACTACATCCGAGCCAGCCGTGGCAGTCCTATGCCAGAAATCATATTTAAAATGTAATGCCACAAGATTATCTTTCGAATAAAAAAAAATTCATGTCAATCGAATAATACATCGTTGTTTTATTGCAATTTAAAGTTCTATACCTCTAAAAAAACACCCTTTGGTAATTATATTTACTTAAATTAATGAAATCAGTTAATTTTATGGCAATTGCACTTCTTCTAAAATTTATTTTACTCTAAAATACAGTTTTCCACAAAATTAATGAAATGTGTTCATACCTTTCATTATTTTGTTACTATTGATTTTTAAATATTTCTCTGAAAGTATTTTTTTTTCTTACATTTCGCTATGTTTAAAATGCCTTCTCTCCCACTATAATATCTTAATTCAATATAAATAATTAAATTTGATTGGCAAAAATGTATTTATCCTTGTAATTCGATAATCGAGTGTAAAAACAGAAAACTTCAGTATAAAAAAAAGAAAAACGTTATCCCAGGTGAAAGAGATTTGCTACTTAAGATACTGTTTTAAATTTTTGTGATTTTTGAAAGTATTTATTTCCTTTATCTGTTCTAAGATGGGGGGAGGGATGTGTCCGCAAATACCAGGTCCACAACTACCACGCAACCGCAGAAAAGGGTAGGAGATACTGTATTGCAGTTTCGAAAATTGTGGGAAATTCCCTTGCCTTTCCAAAAATCTTCTGAGGACTTCTCTCTCGTTTTATTATTATTAATAATAGAAAACAAGCTATTTTATGCAAATTGAGATGTATCAAAAATCCTAAAAGTTTTGGCGACCCCAGTTGCAAGTCATGTGCCCCATAGTTTAAGAAATAATGATTTAGTTGAATACCACCACTAGTGGAGCATAGAAGTGAATTGGGTGTATCTGTATTGAAGATATTTCTTTGCACAATGAATTGTTCTATTGTACAAGAGCAACACCCTATTCCAGTTGCTGGAGCAAAATATTTTTTTTATACTATAACAAAGTCAATTTTCAATTTTTTTTTTCAGTTTCAATGTATGCTTGTTAAAACATTCGAAAAGCAATCAATCCTCATTAGTGTGCCACCCTCGTTCTTGCCTCGTTTCATTTACTTCTAGCCATTTGACATAATTGATGATTTTTCTAAAAAGAGCCTACTTCGTCGCATGAATGATAAATGACTTACGATATTTTTAAATGGAAAAATTAACAAAAATGGGAGGGAAAATATTTGTGAAAGGCAATGTAAATAATCCGTCTTGAATTATTTGTTTAAGGTATCCGACTACCCTAAAATCATGATTTTTTTCAAAAATTGACAAAACTTTTTTTTATGATTCTATTTTATAGACCATCTTATTAGCTTAATAAAAATACCAAGCTTTTTATTTTATATTCCTTAGAACATAAACTACAAGTGTTTTAATAAAAGAAAATGCCATAACTTTACACAAGATGTCAAACTTTAAAATGCGTTTTACTCGCGAAATGTGTTTTTTTTTTTCGAAAAACTTCTCATATTAGTTATTATAATTAAATTTGTTAAAGGTTTAAGTTGAATATCTTAATAAAGTCATATTAAGATAATGTTTGATCCTAGTTCTTTCGCTAATCCTACACCTCTAGCTCACGTTGATACTTCGAGAGGTGTACTTCCAAGGGGAGGAACATCACAACATTCGTTGTCAAATACTCATAAAAAATATATAAATGAAGGAGCATGACTTACAATCTTACAAACCTAGGCACAAACTAACTCGGCCGACTGCCACTTTTAGACTACATAAGTAATTAATGGTGTATGATGGTAGATCTAAGCCTAGATACGGAAGTGACAGTCTTGCCATTGTCACCAGTTGGCGTATAGCTCGAAGTATCGTCCGCGTACATCGTTAAGTGGACTTCGGCAGCCTTGGGAATGTCGTTGATGTATAGATTAAGGAGCTTGGGCCCTAATAAAGATCCTTGTGGTACCTCACTGAGAATTGGACGTGGGGTGGAGAGACTGTTTTCAACTCTTACCCTAAATTCACGGGAGTTTAGGTAGGAGTGTATAATTTTGATGAGTTGGTCCGAAAACCCAAGTCGCATCATCTTGGATAGCAAGCCATCATGCCAAATTTTGTCAAAGGCTTTGGCTATGTCCACGAAAAGCATACCCGTGGCCTGGTTATTTTGAAAGCCGTGATGAATCAGATCAGTAACTCTTAGTAACTGGGTTACTGTGGAGCACTGTGTGACAAAGTCATGCAGTTCAGGAATAATAATATTCCTGGCTATGCAGTGCTGATCAAGGCGATTCAAAAGAACAAATTCGTACACTTCGCTCAAGCTACTGAGTAGCGACATTGGACGGTAATTTTGAGGTTGAGTATCATCAGAATTGGGTTTAAGTATGGGGACCACCTAGGCAGTCTTCCAATTCTTAGGGAAATGACAGTTCTCCATCAATAGATTGAACAGCATGACAATAAAAAGAACAAATTTGAGGGGGAGATTTTTAAGGATGCGATTTGTAATTAAATCCAATCCAGGAGATTTATTGATCTTAAGCTTTTTAATATATTCCTGTACTTCCCCTGGTGTTGTTTTTTCCAGGTCAAGACAGGTAGGAGCGTCCAGGAATCTTTTAATTTTCCTTTGTGTACGAGCTGTAAAACGGTCGTTTTCAGCTTCAGTGTTGGGTTCGAACTGCTTTTGAAGGCTGTCAGCAATCACTTCCGCCTTCTCCAGAGGGTGATTTGCTACACTGCGAAGTGCGCCCTTTGGGAGGGGAGAATGTTTTGAGGTGGTTTTTGAATAGGGAGATTTTCCTCCAAAGAGTACCTGTCTCCGGCGTCAGTGCCTTTATGTGAGATTCCCAACGAGATTGGAAAAAGTGTCTAATGTCTTTTGTAACCTCACGACTGAGTGTTCGGAACTCAGATTTCACTGCAGGATCTCTTGTACGTTGCCAAAATTTCCGAATACGATTTCTGTGGCGAATTTTAGCTTTAATTTCGGAGGGGAGTTTTAATGGGGGTTATTTAAATTTTTAGGTTTTGAAGTTTCTATAAGAGCTTCAGAGATATTTTTTCCAAGCTTTCTAATTGCAATTTCGAGGTCGTCATTGCTGGAGGAAGGAGGGATGGGGAGTGGTTTGTTATTTAAAAGAAATTTGAAGTTCTACCAATTGGTGGAGAGTTGATCCGGAATTTTGATTAGAGCAGAGCCAGTGTATAGAGTAAGAATGGCCGGTAGATGATCTGATTCGAGATCATCTATAACTCTAATATCAAGATTGAAGGGGATATTTTTAAGAACTGCTAGATCAATAATAGAATCTCATGCACCCGGTCTAGAGCTAGCGTTGATATGTGTAGGAGTGTGCGGTGCTACAATCCTCACATTCGATTTATTATTAACAATTTTGCGGAGAGCATAGCCAAATGCATTTGATCTAGCGTTACTTTACGTACGATGCGCGGCATTTAAGTCTCCAGCAATGATAATATTTTGGCCAGAATTACGAATTTTGAGAAAATCTTTATCAGGGAATTTTCTATTGTTTTCCGGGCTGCTTCGAGCGTACGCTGAAACAATTCGGATAAGGGGGAAATTATTAAATTTAATTTCGATTGCGGTTGCATCCATATACTGCAGAGTCGGTAATGAAACTCTGTTATGATCGTAATTATTTTTGCAGCAAATAGCGGTACCTCCATCTGTTCGAGTACGCGGAAAATTATTTCTGTCGTCTTTATGAAGACGATAATTAGCAATAAGTGGATCTAGACCGGATTGTAGTTTCGTTTCTTGAACTAACAACAGATCAGGGTTTTGTTCTGATACAAAGTCGCGGACTTCACAAATTTTGGGTGGATGTCCATTCGCATTCCAGAAGCAAATCGACAAAGATTGCACGTTGAAATTGAATGTTAGGCTGTGAGCATTGGGGCGTAATTGCGCCCTTGTACTATTGCTACGTACGCTTCAAAAATTACGCAGGCTTTCTCGTTAGCATCATTTAGATTTTTTAGGGCAGGCCGAAATGATTTTGCTAGTAAATTTTTGTCTACTTCTGCATCATTGGAAATGGCCAAAACAGAACAGAATAGAGCCGAAAAATTTTGATCATTATTATTATTTATATTTTTCCTTGGTTGGTTTGCCGGAATTTGTCCCGAGACAACTTTGGAGTAAAGTAGTTTAGGGTTTGTGGTACGGTAACTTTGAGGAGACCGAAGTTTATTATTGTGTTTCAAATTTTGTGACGAGAGCATCACCTCCGGTGCAGTATTTTGATTCCTTTGATTAATGTTTTTGTTGGAGGGGCTTCGGATTATTTTTAATATTCCCACCTTTGTTTTGATGGTTTGGAGCCTTTTTGCTTTTTGGAAAACACGAACATTGCCTCCAATTAACTGCGTGCTCTCCAACGCAATTTGCCTATTTGAAGGGATCATCAAAATGCAAAGTACAGTCTTTTGCTTGATGGGGTCCTGCACATTTCAGACACTTCATTGGGAGGTGACAGACTTCTGAAATGTGGAAGAATCCCTGACAACGCCAACACTGGTTGGGCCGTCTATTACGGGATCCACCATACGGTTCGAAAACTACACGAGTACCGAACATATCTACGTAATTGTAGATTGAGTCGGCGTTTAGATCATTAATTAATTGAATGTAAATCAGCGGCATTGGGGCTTTGTTTTGGAATTTAGTTAAACGAGAAATGCTGTGAATTTTGAAACCCTCCGACTCAATTTCTTTTTTAACAGCTTCAAGTTCGATGGAAGTGGAAAATCCTCCTTAAATAAGTTTGAGTGGTCTTTCCGATTTTAACATGAAGGATTTGAATGCGATTTGTTCGTGCCTGAAATATGTGGCAAGCTTTCTATATTCCTCCTCGCTTTGGACAGTAATTCTCAGGAAACGCCCTGATAATTTACTTTGAAGCGTGGGGGCAAGATTATAAGCAAAACCCATAAGGTCGGTCCAATCCGGATTTGGCTGGATAAAGAATGGCGGGATTTTAACCCTAGGAGCGACAGCCGCAGCCGCTTGCTCGTTATCAAATTCAATCTCCTCTACCTCCTCATAAGCGTTAAAAAGGATTATGGGAGGGGCTGATGGGGCAGAGCTATTTGGATGCGTTAAGATGGCGGCAGGGGAAGAAAGAAAAGGCTTACCATTAGGATTAGCGGTCTGTTTCTTCGGTGGTAATCTAAATCCATCCTCGTCAACAGTCGCTCTTTTGCGGGTTTCCCTCTTGACAAGTGATTTGGGTACATTACTTGTATTGTCCGAAGTATTATTTCGGTAGGAGCAGCTGCTTTCTTCAGCTTTGAAGTGACCCAAGCAACTATTTTGTCTTGGGCCGCCTGGTTTGGTGGGATACTAAAAAGCGGGACATCTAGAGAGTCTCTAAGGATAATAAGTCTGTTGTAAATGCTTTCGAGTTCACCTTGGAAGTGGCTGTACTCGTCTCGGGTAGATGGAATGATGGCGATCTTGCGGGCGCCGGCTGTATAAGCCGCTCGGAATTGGAGCAGCTCAGATATTGCCGCAGCATTGTCAGTGATAAATTCCTCGGTCGGCCGTTCACTGGATGGCACAGGAGGTGATTTGGTATTTTGTACTTGGTCATTGGAAGTGGCAGCTTCCTCTGGCAAAGGTTTATTTTTCATAATCCAAAAAAGAATGTCCATAAGTCCGTTCCAGGTCGTAATCAGATGGGTGAAGGTAGTGTAGAAATTGTGTGCTCAGTCGCACACAGTAAAGTGCAGAAAGGCAGGAACGTCAGTATAGCTCATTATTTATTGTTATACAGGGTAAAAGTATTTCGGGAAATATAATTACTATTCTTGACTTCCAAGGGAAAATACCTACATCTCTAGAATAAATATACAGTAGGCCACAAAAGTGTTCCTACACTTGCAATTTCTTATAAAATTTAATGTTTTCGACTAATAAAAATTAATATATTGTATATATATATAACTGTAATTTTTTTATGATATCTGCAACTTATTCTTAATGGAATGACATGATTAAATTTTTAAAAATAGTATAACTATTTTTTTAATTAAATTAATTATCAAAAAGCTACTAAAAATTACGCCACAAAAGTCTTCGTACACTTAACAAAAATCTCAACTTAGCTTTAAATATTGTATTTCTTTCTTAATTTAGTACTTAGTAGGATATCTCTTAGTGTCCACAACAACTTTTAAGCGTCTTGGTATAGATTTAACCACTTTATTGTAATTTCTGCATCGATTTTTCACCATTCTTCTGTGATTATTGTTTTTACTTTACATTATGCATTTATCTGACGTGTTTTCTTTTTTTTTACATCAAATTTTCACCAAATATATTCTACTGGGCTAAATAAAGTGATTGAGGAGGTCTTTTCATAATTTAGGGACAGTTATAGAGGCACCAGTGGCGTACAATGAGAGCAGTGCACTTGGCGTCATTACCCTGTTAAAAAATTAAGTAGTCACCAATATCCAAATTTCGGGCGTATAATCTAAAATTTCTCTTTAAAATAATTAAATACAGCTCATGATTCATAATACCATGAAAAAATACCAAATTACTTAATTCTGAGGCCAATTTACACCCGCACGCCAGAACACCTTCACTTCCATACTTCAGCATGGAAGTGAAGGAGTTCTTGTTCCACATAATTCATAGGACTAAACTCCTTATTTTTTCATTTAACAGCTATTATAGGCCCATCGGAACCAAAAATGTTGAATTATCTGCCATCCCAATAAATTTGCTGTCAATTTTGAATTTTCTGAAACTTAATCCCAAGAATCTAGTTGGATCAATAAAACATGGAGTGGAAGTGTTCTTGCGTGGGGGTGTAAATCCGCCACAGAATTAGGTAATTTGGTATTATTTGTTGATATTGTGAATCATGAGCTCTATTTAAATATTTTAAAGATAAATTTTAAATTACCTGCCCAAAATTTGGATGTTGGAAACGACTTCATTTTTTAACAGGATAATGACGCCAACCGCGCTGCTCTCAATGTACGCCACTGGTGTCTCTATAACTGTCCCGAAATTATGAAAACACCTCCTCAATCTTTTTATTTATGCCAGTAGAACATATTTGGTGAGATTTTGATGCAAAAAAAAAAGAAAACACAACATATAAACGCATAATGTGAAGTAAAAACAATAATCACAGAAGAATGGTGGAAAATCGATGCAGAAATTACAATAAAGTGGTTAAATCTATACCAAGACACTTAAGTTGTTGTGGACACTAAGAGATATCCTACTAAGTACTAAATTAAGAAAGAAATACAATATTTAAAGCTAAGTTGAGATTTTTGTTAAGTGTACGAAGACTTTTGTGGCGTAATTTTTAGTAGCTTTTTGATAATTAATTTTTTTAAAAAATAGTTATACTATTTTTAAAAAATTGTGTCATTCCATTAAGAACAAGTTGTAGGTATCATAAAAAATTACAATTACAATATATTAATTTTTATTAGTCGAAAACATTAAATTTTATAAGAAATTGCAAGTGTATGAACACTTTTGTGGCCCCCTGTATATAATCGATGTTATATCTTATAAAAATAGATATTTAAATTATTTCGATGGAATATGAATATTCTGCCTCTATTTTCTTAATGTGTGAATGTTCTCGTTAAATCTCTTGAATGCAAAATATTTTTAATTTGGACTAAATGTGCAAAAGTAAAATGAAAACAATAAATAAATAATATATCCATAATCCTTTAAAAACATTTTCATCTGTTGTTTTGGTTTGCCGAACGAAGTCTTTTTTTCTATATACTCATGTACACTAAATTTTATTTTATTGTGCTAATAAAAAAAATATTTATTCTTTCTACACATTAATTTTCAACATCCAAAATGAAACTCATTTTTTAAAAAAATTATGCACTGAAGATTAAAAGGAAAAAGCAGCATATTTAGATACATACTAAGGATATACATATATTCAAAAAACATTTTTTTTCTTTTGTCAATATTAAACGCAGAACTATTGAGAGTTCTTAAGAAAAGCAACCTTGAACTTTAATACCAGTCAAAGCAGACGAGTTCATTTTTAACAGTAAGGGAAGATAGATAGTTATTTTCAAGACATTTTTTTAATAATGCAGTTACCTTGAGTGTTTCTTTTTTCAATTTTAAATTGTGTGTCGGTTATTGATTTATTAAAAAATAAAATCCAACGACATTTTTAAAACCAGTTATAGAGAGTACAGTATCCTTTATATGAAGAAGGAATAAATTCTTATCTCTCACAGGATAATAAATTAAATATGTATGAAATACTTATTTATGCATTGTAGAAGCTCATTTATGAATTATATACAATTAGACAAGAATAACAAAAAATATTTCTCATTAAGACTTAATTTCTATAAAGAAATGAATAGGTACCATGTATTTATAAAATACAGTTTTATAATTTTAATCCAATAAAAGACAAACTTACAAATGTGCATGGTCTTTCTTATTTACGCATAATCTTTTATTAACAATTTAATGGTATCTTTGTGATTATTCAAGAGAAGAAAATAGAGACTACAATCTTTAGAGAAAATGTGTTAATTTAGTTAATCTTTGTTCTGTGTGTATTCATAAAATTCAGAATGAGTAATCTTTATTATGTGTGTATATCAGTGATTCTTACTCTTTTATTGTTGCTGTACACTTAACAATTTCCAAATTTGGCGGCACACTAACAACAAAATAAGTTTTAAAGAATTCTTTTTACCAGTAATACACAGTGAGAAATAGTGTGAATCAAACTTTTTACATCCATCTATCCACGAAAGGATAAATTAAATGTACCACGAATACCTTAAACCAGTGCTTCTCAAACTTTCAATACTGTCGACCCAATTTTCAATCATAATTTTTATCCCCATTCCCCCTATTACAACAATAATGTATTTACTGCAATAAAAATGCACTTTGACGTTAAGGCTACAATGCTATTAAATTTTATATATGTTACTTTTAAGTAATATATATATATATATATATATATATATATATATATATATATTTTATATATATATATATATATATATTTTAAGAAAATTACTTAAAATATATTTTACCTACTTATTGTTATTTTTCTTCCTCTAATGTTTAAATTGGAGTAGATCGCAAAATAATATGCTTAATTAAAGATTTATTTCCTTCAGCATCCATTTCTTAAAGTACAAATGTCATTGGAAAAATAGTCTAGTCTATGTTGCTCTCTATCATATCCATCACATCTGGCATTATCGGAAACGTTTGCGTGAGTCTGGGCAACCTATCGGACGTCTGCGCAAAAATTGTAAAAAAACTTTTCTTCGGCAATTCCAGTCAGTTTTGGTCGACTCGAAACTTCTATAGTTACCGAATCTAGCTTGAATGTACATTTTATAATTTGTGCGTTAATTGTAATTCACAGTAATTATTTATGGCAGTAGATAAAAACAAAATCATACATGCATGCATTTTTAAGTCGTAAGCGAACATTGGAGGATAATAAAGGATCAACAAGTACACAGACAAGAATGGTTCCGAAAATTAAATCAAGGAAATAATCTCAAAAATTCTTAAATTTTGGATTTACCACTACTGATGTAAATGATTAAAAAAGAAGCCCCTGCTCGTTATGTGTTAAAACTTACAAATCTGAAGAACAACATGTGAAAGTTGTTTTTAAATTCATGTAAAATAATTTAGCCATGTTGTGAAAGAATTTTAAAAAGTATTTTCTTGATGAGGGCAACTTGGTAGCAAGTTACGAGTGGATTTTAGGCATCTATTTCAAAATACTCCAGAAGGGCTCTCAACTGCCGAAGAAGAAATCTTCATAGATTTCACATCCAGTGAAAAATTAAAAGGTAATATTGTAATAAATCGCTCTTTGAATTTTGGGTAGAAGTGGATGATGAATTTTCTGCACTGAAAACAAAAGCACTTTGTTACATTAACATTTTCAACATTCCTACCTTTGTTAAACCTGATTTTCTGCGGTGGCTGCTTTGAAGAGAAATATTGAGATCTCAGCTAAATATAAAAAAATAACTCAGAGTGTCAATTTTTTATATTAAACCTTCCTTTGAAAAACTGCTCTACAAGACAAGCCCATGGAAGTCACTAACAATTATTAAACTTGTTCTTAATTTAGTATTAAGAAATTAGTTATAAAATACCTTCTTCAGTACTGATACATTAAACGCATGCTGGCTGTGTGTGAAGTACAGGATCTTCGCACGAGTTCATTTTTTCAAAAAATAAAACATTATTCTTGATACAATAGCTAAACTGTAAGGAAAGTAAAACTGCGTGCACGACATTGTATACAAAACTGTAAAATAATTTTATTTAGATGAATGATTTTATTGTAAATAATTTTAAAAGAACTGTGTAATTTTAAACCTCACAGAGTTAGCATTTAGAATTAATGTTAGAATGAAAAAGAATATAAAATTCCGATGAAGAATAATTGTGTAACTTTTTCATATTTAAAGCGAGAAGACTTCAAAATGTTTTAGCCCGGAAGCAGGCGCGCACTCGATACTAACGTTAATGGTAGTGCGGGGGGACTCAGTCACCCCAATCCTTTGTTTATAATTATTTTTACTGTACACGATAAAAATCGTAATCCCAGTGAATAATTTAATTAGGAGAAAGTATACTTACCGCCATTCAAGGACTTTTCAATTTTTCTTTGATAATTTGAGAAAAAAATCCAATAAAACTGAACTAAAATGATTCAAAAGTGCAAGACCTTAATAAAGAACGCAAATCAGAGACACTTTTCACTAATATTACAGGAATGTTATTTGCTGGCAAAGCTGTCATATTTTGTTCATGTTATTGAAGTTTTACTGTGCTTTCACGATTGAGTGAGTGAGTATTAGCGTCGCACTGTTCAGCTACACGAGGGATTTCGGAGATGGACCTCGTAATTTTGAACCATGGTCAAGTGACGAGGACGTCACTTGAGCTGGCCTCTTTTAACTACCACACCACTCCAACAAGAGGATGTTTGAGCTCTCGACAGATTTAACGTGCATCTCTACCCTACACGGCGGGTCTTTAGTGGTACTGGGCTCGAACCTGTGATACCTTTGGTGATCAACAAATAGCAAGTTGAACTTTTTCTTTCTTGTGTCTTTTTGACAAGGCGAACTGAACCTTGTGGTACACTTATGGCTTCATATTTTAGTTGATGGAGTTCTTTTGGAAGCATTTGAAAATTATCTTTTCGTTTCATGTTCATTGCGTTTCTCAATTATGAATAATATGCATTCTTTCAGCAGGTTCTTCCTTTAACTGATCAGTTTCAACTTCCTTCAATAGATAACCCGCGCCACCGCTCTCGGGTTAAAAGTGCATTCAGAATAAAAATATGGATGTTCTAAAAACAATTATGACGTTTTTCACTATGCTTGTTTGAGAATACTCATAAAAATAAATCTTGGCCAGATAATCCTTCAAATCAATCAGTCATTTTCCAAATATCATAAAACTCTTTATTATTTACAATTTCCCTAAACGAAAAACAAACACATAAAAGATGGAACGTAACTAATAAGAACTAACCATACCAGTAAGTTGGAGGGTCAATCAAATGATCAGCAAATTATTATGCTGCCTGGCTGAAAAGTGAATCAAGTCTTCCTTTTCTTTCAACAGCTAATGTACAGTATTTCAATATAATAACAGAGATGAATTTTTTTTATCTTTTTAGAATTTTTCTAAGGGTCTGGATTTCGTTTTTTCTTTTAGCGAGTAATATTTTAGGTTTAAAAAGAAAACGTAATGAAAAAATCTCTCTTCGAGGGATTACAGCAAATTAAACAAAATGTTTTTTTCAATTTGGTTTTAGGATCAAAGATAGCTATTTGATAACATATATCGCAGATGATATACATAAATTATATCAGTGTAAATGGGTATTTTTTATTATGGAAGAAAGTATTTTGTCTTTTACTTCATTTCAGTTATTTAAATTTTTTTTTATTTTCGATATGCTCGCGCCCCCCTTGTAGGGTTATCGAGCACCCCACACCTTGAGTAACGCTACCCTAAGCTTATTTCTGTAAAATAACGGAATGATTCGATTCTGGGTTTTATTTTTTTTTCTCAGAGTATAGTTAAAATTGGTGGAACACTTCAAGAATTTGGCAACACACAAAAGTGCCACGGCACCAGTGGCGTAATGGAGATGATTAGCCCCCTTCCCCCTGCAAAGGCAGGTTTGGGGCCTCAAGCCGGATCTTACAAAGGGTATAATTTAGCGTCAGTTAGGATTTGGGTCTCCCAAAACCCTGGGCCCCCCGCAATACGGGGTTTGCGAGGGTGTACGTTACGCCACTGCACGGCACAGTCGTTGAGAATCGCTGGTCTATATCATACCTGAATTTGTTTGGAAAAATATTCTTAGATTTTTGAGCTAAGAAAATTTTTGAAGTGATAACTCCTATTGGCGCGATTTGCTGGAGAGCGAAATTGACTGAACGTCACGCTCGGGAATGTAACGCTCATTCGGCTTTTTTCGCCTTCAGTCGGACATATACACCCCTAAAAAAGAAAAAAAGGGACGTTTCCCCTCCCCACCATTCTGAAACAGGGTAGTTTGTCCCCCCACCAATATGCTGTAAAAGTAAAGTTCTAGCTTCGATCAAAGTTGGCTCCCCCCCCACCGCAACCTCTTTCTACAAGAAATGAATGCGGGATACTTCTAATCCTAGTTGAAGCATGAAAATGAAACGTAATGATTTTAAAAAATAGGTTTAGAGAGAAAAAGGAATCCTATACTAAAATTAAACATAAAATGTAAGAAAATGACAAATTTTTATATAACTAAGTAAATAGTATCATTATCATTAGCAATATTGCAGTCATCTTAAGAATAAAAATCTATTTTTGTAAGCGAATCGAAATAGCGATGAACAAATAGTTCTATTAATCTCATTTCTTAAATATGATTTGAATCTAAAAAGAAAATTAAAACCATTGAAAATATAAATTAACAAAATTAAATATACAGGTATTAAGAAAAAGTTACATTAAATAATTTTAATACAAGAAAACAGAATATAGTTAAGAAGACTTTCCCTGCAGCAGCACCAGATATATTTGTACAAAACTGCCATACAATGACAAAAGAGCTCTATAAGCTAGAGATTATGTGATATAAATCTTCTGATTAAATTCCTTTTTAAAGGTTTTGACCAAGTTTCCTCTCTTCCCAATCAACTACCTGCCTCACTTACTTATGCTTAAATTAATTCATAGATATAACTGAATATAGTTAAATTACAACCAAAATACACAAAGCCGGATCGGGCCTTCTGAACAAATTACCTATGATTTTAAGATGGAATCTTAAAGTAGATTTTTCAAAAGACAAATCAAAACCTTTAGTTGGTTTTTTGCAATCAAAATTCAGTTTAATTATGTTAAATGATCCAAATGACGCACGAGGAAGTACTGAAAAACGCTTGACGGAGTTTTTTTTAAATAGATATTTAAATAAAATTTTTTGAATTTCTAAAGGATTTATAACGTATTTCAGCTACCATAAACCTATTGCTTTCTTCTTAGAATACAATATTATACCCAAATATATTCCCAATTAATTCCAAATATATTTCCAATTCCCAAAATATTTCACACAAAAATATTACTTTATGAGTACAGACATATAAATAAATTATTTTATAGGACAATACTAATATATATCTCCTTGTTTTTTATTAACCTAACTATTTCCTGAAATAACATTACAAAATTTGAAGTTATGACTTCTATCGTGGGGTCACAAGCACACACACTTTTGGTTTTCATCATATAATTATCTTTTGTGATTTGAAATTCGTAATAATGTTTTCTTAAATCTCCACTTTCATGTAAATACGAAATGAAGAACTTAAGTGGATTTTTGAATAGTCATTTTTGTAAATAAGAAGCATACAATACTCTGAAATATTTTCATTTCGTGTTGTATTGCAACTTTATGCTTTATTATTATTATTATTCATAGCACTGCAGCAATTTTATTTCCCTATGCGTGAAACTTTTGTAATTTCCTACCACGTGGAGTCCTAGTAGTCAAATACCTGGCTCCATGTTAGTTGATATTGAAGTGACGCAATATCTAATTATGGGTGAAATATCCTTTGTGTGTGTATGTAAATTAATATTTTTTTTATTTCTAATGGCAGATTATGAACAGTTATTAACAGAGTTCATCAATCTACCTAGTACATTCACCGAAAAGCAGGTATCTCTTTTCAGTGTGGCGCTATATAGGCGGATACCAATCACCGCGGGTAATTTTGACGCTCAGTTTCTTCCCTAGAGGGGGGATCTGAACTCTGGCGATGCAAACCTGTACTAGGATTTTTTAAATTTTGCCTAGAGCCCCCTCATAGGGATCTTTTACACGCCGTATAATCAAACGACATGGCCCCTGTCGATTATCTGCATTATGAAAACCCATCTACTTGGGCCGGGGTCGAACCCGCAACCTTGCGTACAGAAGGCCAGCGACCAACCAACCGCGCCACCCAGCCGACATGTAAATAAATATATTAAGAGGTCTCAGGGGTGTTAAATTTCTCTAGAGGTCTAAAAATATAAACGATTTTCAAACGCGTAAAGTTCTTTTAAATTTAAATTAAATGATTCAAATCTTTTACGTATTATTTAAAATAGAATGGGGCTTCAGAAAAGTATAAAATGTTTAAAATATAATAATAATTTTAAAAGTCACAAGCATATGAAAATTCTATAATAAATATTAAGTATTTTTTACTTTGAGCACGCTATTTTCTAAAATATTAGTCTCCGATGTATAAAACTTTATAGAATTATACACACACACACACACACACACAATGCATCATACTCTTTAAACCCTACCTAATTTTAGTATTATATATCTTTTGTATTTCAAAATATTTGTAAAGTACTGCAATTTTTTTAATATTTTTTAAAAATGCATATTTTTTATTTATTAAAATCTGTAAGTTATTATTCTATTTATATAAAAGTAGCTACAAAGTATTAAGGATACATTTGTCTTTATAAATCAACTTATAGCTAGTAATTAAACCTACTCTTTTAGAAAATAATATGCACGACGTAAAACTTAATAAATATTTCTTATAGAAAAATTTCTTATTTTCAAATGCTTATAATTTTTAAAAATATGGTTATATTTTAAACATTTTATACTTTTCTGGAGCCCCATTCCTTTATAAACAATGTGTAAAAGATTCGGATTATTTAATTTTAATTTGAAAGAGTTATATATATTTGAATATTGTTTATATTTTCAGACCTCCAGAGAAATTTAACACCCCTGTGACTCCTTAAAAGGAAATTCATTTAATGCGTCGAGATAAAATTTATGAAGTGTGTTACAACCGCATTTCTTATTCTTTTCCAAAAGCAATTGTATTCAGTGATTATACTTACATGTAAATATTTTTTATAGTGTTTTTATATAAATTAGCTCTTTCTTCCGATTATACTTCCCATTTCTTTTACCGCATGTATTACAGTATTTTTATTTGAATTAAAAGCTTTGTATGCACAACAAATAAAACTGCCGCATTTGGAGTGAAGCTAATCCACAAGTGTATGTCGAAACACCGTTACATCCAGAAAAACTGACTGTTTGGTGCGCTTTATGGGCTGGTGGAATCCTTCTTCAAAAACGATGAAGGCCACAACGTTACAGTCAATGGTGATCGGTATAGAGCCATGATTACTGACTTTTTCATTCCTGAATTGAACAATCATGATGTCCAGGAGCTGTGGTTCCAACAAGACGGCGCAACATATCACACAGCTCGTGCCACAATCGATTTATTGAAAGACACGTTGGGTGACCGCCTAATTTCACGTTTTGGACCTGTGAATTGGCCTCCAAGATCTTGTGATTTAACACCACTAGACTATTTTCTGTGGGGCTATGTAAAGTCATTGGTCTATGCGGATAAGCCACAAACGCTTGGCTATTTGGAAGACAACATTCGCCGTGTTATTGCCGATATACGGCCAAAAATGTTGGAAAAAGTCATTGAAAATTGGACGTCCAGATTGGACTACATCCGAGCCAGCCGTGGCAGTCCTATGCCAGAAATCATATTTAAAATGTAATGCCGCAAGATTATCTTTCGAATAAAAAAATTCATGTCAATTCATGTCATCGTTGTTTTATTGCAATTTAAAGTTCTATACCTCTAAAAAAATACCCTTTATAATCTCTGTAATTCTGCATTGGAGTATTGTGATTTAGATTTAGGAAAACTTTTGATTTTGGGAATTACCTAGTTTGTTGAGAGGCTAACCAAATTTTGAGTTTTTTCCTATTTCTAAATCATTTAAATCTACCAAAAAGAAAGAGGGGTGTTTTTTTTTTTTTTTTTTGTTTTCGTATTACAGTAAAGCACTGAAAAATCGGTCTAATGTGGTCCGAAGGGCAGCCGAGTATGTCAAAAAGCCGTGTTATCGAGAATGGGATTGAAAAAGAACAAGTATGAGTGTTTCCTCAGAAAACATAGTATTCCACACTTGTATATATTATTTCCTTGAGAATATACCACAGAAAATAAACTGCCCAAATATCTGTAAGCAAATGAAAAGTGCGTACTTTATGAAGGCATAGAGCATTTACTACATGAAAATGAAAATTAATGAATGCATAGTATACAGTGATTTATCTGATCACACACACTTTAGAAAAAATAATTTAAGAAGATATAAAGTTTTCTACATAATAAAAATTTATGACGACTTACGCGTCTTTTCTTTAACAAGTCCTTTGGGTTCTTTGGGCCAGAATTAAGGGCAACTCTTTTCCAACCAAATCCAAGAAACGAGAAGTGAAGTGATGCAAATAATATAGGATAAATATAGGATTTTAGAGTAAGCGTGATGGCAATGTAATGGTAGTGTAAAGGAATGTTCGACAATTAAAGTGCGTTGTGGTATTGGATGATTATTGAAGTTCGTTGTTCAAAGATTCAAGTTCTACGTGTCGTGGACAAACACATTGGTGATCGATTAGGAGTTAAATGTACAGCTGCATACCACTGTAGATAAAGACAAGCTTATTACAGAATAATATAAGGTAGGATTGATTACGTACTATAATTATATTTGAAGATTAGGTGGTTCAATTATTGATATAGGTCTGTATTATATTGTGTGTTGCGCATTGTGTCATCGTAGATTCTCGCATTCATTAATTTATATATTTGTTCAAAGTTTAAGTTGAATATCTTAATAAAGTCATATTAAGATAATGTTTGATTCTAGTTTTTACGATAACCCTACACCTCTTGCTCACGCTGATGCTTCGAGGGATGTATTTCCAAGGGGAGGTACATCACAGATTAAGTAGTCGGTTTTATAAAAACTGGCTACTTTTTTTTAAAAAAAGAAATGCGTAATGTCCTGTTGTCTTCCATGCTGCATTCTACGTTTTGTTGCTTCATCACGAAAATGACGAAAGAATGGCAAGTCCATTACCGACACATCTTGTTGTTCAAAAGGTAAAATCCTAGGAGGACCCACTGCTGTTTTTGGCGCCAAAAATTTTTCGCCAAAAAGCGCCAAATTGAAGGTTTTCAAAAAGGCGTCAATGACGAAAAACTCTTGGGAAGCGCATGCGTCAGCGGGGGGGAAGGGGGGATGAAATGGGCGTTTCGCAAAGATGAAATCGAATAAATACATTAAATTATCATATAAAGAAAAAAACGGAGAAAGCAATGAAATTCATTTTAAAAAATCATTCTAAAACCAGTGTGTACAGCATGATTTACATTTTTAAAAAAGGACGAAAGGGGCGTTTCGCAAAGATAAAATCGAAGAAATACATGAAATCAATCATTTTAAAAAATGTTAAAAAGCACTTACCTTACGCTTGCATTTCGTCATGATCTGTTGGTGGATACACCCTTGCGATGGATGCAAGGAATTTATGAAAATTCTCATTCACCAACTTGTGATCGTTAGATCGCCGCCACATGTCTTATTAACTTTGTCATATTATTAACTTTCAAGTCATTCACCACGAACGCATTCATGCTCTTGCCAAACCAATATCTCGTCAAACGCAAGATAATTATTATAGCAAGCTTGCTTTCGCTAAACCAAGTGCCCTTTCTCACACTCCGAACGACGTCGTGGCGATTATCTTTCGACTGGTTCACTTTCAAGTAATTTCCTTTCACACGCCATTCTTAACAACAACCGGTGGAGAGCGAACCTTCTCCAGCGAAGTCAAATGTCAAAATGACGTTTTTTCGGAAAAGGTGAAAAAAGGTTGCACTTTATTTAGGGTTGCCATTTTTTCGGTGATTTGAAAATCCAAATTTTTTTGATGAAATGGAAGAGTTACCATATTGTAACCTTTATCGCTCAAAATTTGGCGACAAAAAAATTTGGCGACCAAAAGTGGGTCCTCCTAGGATTCAACCGTTCAAAATTCTGAAGGGTGGTTTCGATAGCTTTTAGTCCCTCACTATGTGATATTTTGGAGTTTGCTCAGTGTCCTCAACATCAACGTCTTTCTCATATTCCGGCATTTTCCCATTAATTGTGACAGCAGCAATAGTTTCTGTATTGGACATAATGTCTAACTCTGTGTCGTTCTGGAACCTTTTTTTTATCTGCAATGGTATAACCGAGTTATCGATTTCTGCCGGGTTATCGAGGGCCGAGTTTGAGGGACTCTAATGTACCTCTCACAAGCTGAGTTTCGTGAATTATTTAGTTAAACCTTGAAAAAGGAACCTTTTAGATTTGAGGCGGTGTGATATCTATATAAACTAGTACCAACAAAAGTACTTGCATTCGCTCGGAACGGAAGGTACTCAGAACGAACCTTCCTTCCTTCAGATTCTTAATTTGTCATGTATGAATTCTAATTTACAAGCAACTCTAAAATTGTGGAAGTCATTTAAAGCAAGAAATATAAAAAGAAAAATTTAAGTCAATTCCTACTTGGATCAATACAGAAAAATTTTATTTTAGCTACTTTTTATTAAATAGTTACTATTACTATAAATATATATATATATATATATATATATATATATATATATATATATGACAAAATCACAACATTAAGTGGTAATTAATTTTTATTAATCATCATTAAAGTATCGTATTGTCATCCAAAACAATCGTGTATATAAAATTTCAGTTCAACTGAATGCTTTAAAAAATACAAAAAAACCCCAAATTTTCCAAGTTTTGACGCAAGTCGCCAAAATGGTCGCTAAGTCGCCAAAAATGATGCCAACGTGGCTGTATTTGTGCTTCTTTAAATAGTTAGTTTTAATCAATTAATTTATTAATTATTATTAAATTACTGCATTGCCATCCAAAATAATCATGTATATAAAATTTCAGCTCAATTGAGCGTTTTAAAATATATTTTATTAACGATTGAAAATTCCACCAAGATAAATAAATAAATAATTATATAGATTGTGAGCTAATAGTAGGAATTGAAAAAAAGCTAGACTTCAGAAATAAATGTTATATGAATAAATAAAAACGTGCTTTAATTTTACGTCATTTCTATCCATTATAGAATAATCCAAGCATACTATTCGAGATGGCAATTTTAGCCTGCAATCAAATGACACATATGAAGCTCAGCGTTTCAATTAATCCCTTAGGTATAAGACCATGGATTTTAATATTCAGCACCTTTCCCTATTCTCATGACGGCTTGAGATGAAATTAGGAATCTGTCTTCCAAGATTTAATACAAGGAGATATGTTGTCAATAACATATTGCCACCCGCTTCAATGATATAATAATCAGACAAAACAAATCAATTTTCCGTCAGATTGTCACGGGTGAATGAAAAAAGATGAAAAAGTAAAAATTATTAGAATCGAATAAAAGTTTCGGAAAATTCGAAACAAAGGTCATTGACCGTCTCGATAGCATCAGCATTTTGAAGTTGTTGACAGTTTATTTATTTATTTATTGTCTCTCTTTGTTTTACTTGCGACAAATCTAATATTATATCTTAGCGAAATGCATTTCTTCCTCAATTTAATCTATTGCTGTAACACCACATATCAGATTATCTTTCCTTTCGTTTATGCATTCGAATGCAATATGTTTGTTGAATTAATTTGCTATTATTTTTGTGGGACATAAACAGCAGGAAAGGAATATATATATATATATATCTATATATATTCCTTTTAAGAGCCATGTTATTTTACAAAAATATATTTTGCCCTTGATTGATAAGTAAAGTCATTTCCATTGACCAAAGGTAATAAATCTTCGTAGCTCTTATATATTAACGAATCTCTAGAATCACTTCCTTTTGAAAAAAGAGGTAAAACCTTCAATGTTACTAGTTGTTATTATACTTATCTAACTGCTTATTCATGTTGTCTGATACATGAACGGTCAATGGCCTTTTCTGGCAATTTCTTGGCATTGAAAATGTTTATAGTGAAGTATTTAAATCTTAAGCGATCGACCAAGCTATGTAGACAATAATTAGCAATTGCGTAAAGAAAGGACAAACAGTAAAAGGGTTTTCAATCCCGTGCTATGTTTTCAATCCCGGGTCTTCACATTATCCAAATTCCAGGATCCCGGGATTGGTCTCAGGATTAGGAATGAACTATTTATGAAAAATACTTCAACATTAGCATAGTTTAAATTACATAATAAAACTGAAAACATAATGTAAAAAATTGGTTTATCATAACTATTTATTAAGGCACAAACCAAAACAAATACTTAAGGTATCCGACTACGTTCGGAACCGTGATTTTAAAAAGGCGCACATAAATGGATAATTTTCATGATATTTAGTGTCACTTAGATTAGATTACATGTATAAAACTGTTTTAAGGACATTTTGACGAAAAATTTATTTAAGTATTAAATATTATTAAAATTTCGGCAAAAAATGAGCTTAGAATAACATTTTTTTCAAAATGTTCTCCTTTTGTGAAAAATGCTTCTATTATAATAATATTTTGCCTGCATATAGCTCAGACCTCTGTACAGAGGCTCAACTATGATTTTTGAAAAATTCACATTATTTTCAGAGTTACAACTATTTGAAATAATTATCGGCGTTTTTCTCTTAAAATTTCTCCCCTCTGTTGTCGAAAACATTGATAAACCCTTTTTCTAAGTTATATATTTCAAAAATTCTAGTTGGGCTTCTGTACAGAGGTCTGGACTGTATACAGGCAAAATATTATTATAATAGAAGCATTTTTCTCAAAAGGAGAATATTTTGAAAATTGGTAATTCTATGTTCATTTTCTGTCAAAATATTGTACTTGAATAAAAAATTTTACTGTAATACTACTCTTAAAACAATTTTATATACATTTTCTAATCTAAGGGACACTAAATATCATAAATATTATCCATTTATACGCTTTTGCAAAATCACGGTTCCGAACGTAGTCGGATACCTTAAATCATCATTAAAAAACAAATACAAAATAGTACATAATGAAACTTAAAAAACAAAAATATTTCTTCATTTCATACATTTCTGTAAATAAGCTTTTGAAAATCTCAGCCCTTCCAGCGTTTCATCGTTCAAACGGCATCTTAGTTTTGCTATAAATTGCCCTGCAGAAGAAAATGCTCGCTGAGACTCTACACTTTATTGTTTTTTGAATTTTGGAAAATCACTATTCAATTATCATTATTGTTCTATAAGGCGTACCAAACCACTTGTTTACTTGTAAATTTTAATTGTAAACTGAATATTAAATGCAAAAAAATTAAAATGCGTCTAGTAGTCTAGTACCCAGAGTTTAAAATTATTCGATTAGATTATTTTTTTCGATATGCCAACTGGGTGGCATAGTTGGTTTGTCGCTGGCCTTCTGCACCCAAGGTTACGGGTTCAACCTTGACCCTAGTCGATGGATTTTCATGATGCAAAAAATCGACAGCGACCATGCCGTATGATTATGCGACATGTAAAAAATCCCTTGGAGTGCCCGTTTGTCTTGGTAAAATTAAATTCCTAAGTTCAATTTTACATCGTCGGAGCTCAGGTATCTTCCTCTGGTGAGGAAACTGGATGTCAAAATTACTTGCGGTAATTGGTATCGCCTATATGTGGTGCCGAAATAAAAAGTGATACCATCTCCTGGGGAATGAAATAGGTCTGTGCAAAGGTAAAAAATACCAATACGCATCCCCATTAATAAAAAAAAATTTTTTTTCAATATATGAATCAATACGAAAAAAATAACTGTACACAAAATTCTATACTCATATTTCATAAGAAAAATATAAATTTTCTGAGAATTAAAATCTTAGAAAATTTTGATGTGAAAAAAATTTTAAAGTATAATTTATACAAAAATTAAATCCCGGGATTTCGGAATTCGAAGAAACATCGGTATCCCGGGGATACAAACCCTAAACAGTAAGCAGAGATAAGGAAATATTAAAAACATGGATATTATACTTGCAGAGGTCATCTTCACGTTGTATTATAGGAAATAAGATCCTAATCTAGAAAAAAAATTTCGGATAGAAAAAAATATATTTTAATATTAATATCATATTCTTATTTCGCAATAAAGATAAGCATAGGCTAAAATAGTGATTCCAAAACCTAGTATTGCCCATGAACCTCTTTTTATAACAAAAAATTGGCCATTAACCCCAAATGAAATAACTCTGTTTCAAAGTATAGTAGAAAAATTACAAACTTAACTTTGATGTTCTGAAAATGATGAGTGAAAATGGTAAAGATAAATATTATATAATAAGGGAATTTTGTAAATTAACTTTAACAAAAATGTAACTTTGATTACTAAATTTATATACAAAATATCGATTGTATTTTTTACGTACGCATAAATATTTATACACACTTTAATAATTAAAAATACAAAGAATAATACTTCTTACTGTTAAAAAAAAGAAATTTCTTTGCATCTAACTAAGCTGTTGACTAGATGCATGATTCTTTAAAACTGCTATATTTTAGACGTTTTTCCATGTAACTGGCGAGATTATTTGAATACTGCGTAGACATCCGCACCCACGATTGACTCGACTTCTACCACACAAATACCATTACTCATATACTTTCTGTACATATCTACAAAATTTTCTTCTAAAATTTTTAATTTTTTGGCCTAAAGTTTTTTTGTTAACTTATTTATCTATCATAATAATCAAGATGGGTCACCAATATTTTACTTTATATTAACTCTTAACTTCGCAATTTTTTAAATTTCTATGAAAAAAATTATATCAGCTAGTTCTCAAGTAATAATAAAAGGGGAAAATATGAAAAAAAGATTAAGCAGTTTTAAATTAAATTTCAGTCAATTTTTTGTTTGTTGCAGAAGTGCAACATTGCGCTGTAGTGCTGTAAATTACGAAACTTTTTTTATATAAGGATTTTGTTATTCATCATAAATTGTTTTAATTTCTTACCTGGTAATTTATTTCGTCAATAAACAAGAGGAAGCATAAAATATAATGGATTCTTTTTATAGCAAAAACACAGTTCTTGAGGCATCAGAGATTTTTATAATTGTTGCGATTTCTGGAAAAAAATGTACTTCCATCTAGTGACAAAATTAGCATGTATTTCGTTGCAGTAATCTTTTTTTTCTCAGATAAGTGATTTGTAGGTAATTAAAAAATAGATTGAGTCTGTTAAATTAAAATAAATCATATGTTGCAGAAATGCAACAGTGCGAGTTTAAGGGTTAATAAAAAATGCTAAATTGTTAACTTCGTCAGCTTGACCCTTCTCCCTTGTTTTAAACCATATGTTTCCAAAGGGGAGTATGGAACCCTAGGGGTACTTATGACTCTTGAGGGGGTCATAGCGAATTCAAATTAATTTGGGGGTTGAGGACAACGGTAGGGGATATATGAAAAGTTTAACCCTTAACCTCGCACTGTTGCATTTCTGTAACATATGATTTATTTTAATTTAACAGACTCAATCTATTTTTTAATTACCTACAAATCACTTATCTGAGAAAAAAAAGATTACTGCAACGAAATACATGCTAATTTTGTCACTAGATGGAAGTACATTTTTTCCAGAAATCATAACAATTATAAAAATCTCTGATGCCTCAAGAACAGTGTTTTTGTTATAAAAAGAATCCATTATATTTTATGCTTTATCTTGTCTATTGACGAAATAAATTACCAGGTAAGAAATTTAAACATTTTATGATGAATAACAAAAACCTCATATAAAAAAAGTTTCGTAATTTACAGTACTACTGCGCAATGTTGCATTTCTGCAACAAACAAAAAATGACTGAAATTCAATTTAAAACTGCTTAATTTTTTTCTCATATTTTTCCCTTTTATTATTACTTGAGAAATGGCTGATATAACTTTTTTCATAGAAATTTAAAAAATTGCGAAGTTAAGGGTTAATTTATTTTTCGTTGTTTGAATGCATCAGAACGTCCTTTTATTGTGTGTTGTACGTACTTGTACAAATTTTTATTTTAACATAATTAACAATATTTTGACATCTCAATAAATTAATGCAAAGTGCCATGCTGCCTTGATATTCGAACAAGATTCTGATAAAAGCTCAAGATTGTTAAAAAGCATAAGACAATATATTTATTAATTAATCTTTCATTGCAGCTCATATATATTTAATTTTAAATAGTATTTATCAAAAGAATATTGTGCTTTGAAAAACTTTAGCTCTCTCTCTCTCTCACGCACACATAGTAAATCATTAGTAGATATATTGGGTTCGAGGGAAAGTTCTGTCGTATTTTAAATAGGCAGGT
Organism: Trichonephila clavipes; assembly: GCA_019973935.1. NCBI lineage: Eukaryota > Metazoa > Arthropoda > Arachnida > Araneae > Nephilidae > Trichonephila > Trichonephila clavipes. The sequence goes on along the minus strand of BMAU01019792.1, from coordinate 300,486 downwards.
GATTTTTCTTGTAAATAAAAAAAAAAACATCTGGCTAGAGAGTCATTAGGATTTTTTTTTGATTTTTTTAGCTGCTGTATAACATAAAATGAGTCATTTTTGCCGTTTATCATTTACTTGTAATATTTAAAGTGAAAAACATGTCAGTAGATAAAGTGCATTTACGACACTGCATTTTGTATGAATTTCAAAAAGAAAGCAACGCATCGGTTGCATATAAAAATTTATGTGCGGTATTTGGAAAAGATATTGTAAATGTTCATACTCTTGTCAAAGATGGTGTAGCAAATTTAATTCCGGGGATCTGAGCCTCCAAGAAAGTGATCGATCTGGACGACCTTCGAAGATCGATAATGATGTTTTGCCATCCATGTTGAAAAATAATCCACATTTAACAAGCCGAGAAATTGCAGAAGAGTTTGGCATTCATCATACAACTGTTGAAGATCACATTAAATCTCTTGGGTTTGTGTTAAAGCAAAATATTTGGGTTCCACATGAATTAACGGAAAAGAATTTGTCTGATCGTGTAAGAATGTGTTCATCACATCTGATTAGACACAATGTGGAGCCGTTTTTGGACAAGCTAATTACTGGAGATGAAATATGGATTCTTTACGAGAATATTAAGAGAAAAAATCTTACTGCAAACCAGGAACATCATCAGCAACAGTTCCAAAACCAAGTATCCATCAACGAAAAGTACTGCTTTGTTTGTGGTGGGACAGGAAAGGTCCAGTGTACTACGAGTTGCTGAAACAGGGAGAAACCATCAACGCGAATCTGTACTGCAATCATCTGGATAAACTGAATGCAGCTATCGAAGAAAAAAGGCCAGCATTAGCGTCCAGAAAAGGAATAGTGTTCCACCACGATAATGCTCGACCGCATACTGCAATGGTGACGCAACAAAAACTTAATGCGTTAGGATGGGAAGTTCTTGGTCACCCGACGTATTCACCTGACATTGCACCATCTGATTATTACCTGTTCAGATCTCTGCAAAATTATCTAAATGGAAAAAATTCAAGTCTTTTGAAAGTGTTTCTAAGGCAGTTGCTGACTATTTTAACTCCTAGGACGAGAACTTCTACAGAACAGGAATTTACATGTTACCTGAAAGATGGCAACAAGTTGTAACAAATAATGGAGCATATAAAATTGATTAATATTAAACACATATTTTTTTAAATAAATTCAAATATTTTCTTTAAAATACGTCAGAACTTTCCCTCCAAACCGATAACTCAAGATCAGTGTTTTTTACTCACAAATTATTTTCCTTCAATATTTGAGCAGTCCTTGTACCAACATGTGGGGAATTTGCAGCACTGAATATTATTTTCTAATCAAAGATTAGCAAATTCTATGTATTACAAGCAGAACCTTCGGCTAAATTTTTCGACTTTTTGTTTTTCGTTTAGTTTCTAGGTACAAGAGAATCATAATATTTATTCCACATTCTTTGAATTAATGAACTTTATTAGCAGCTGCTTCGCACTAACGATTCGCCGATCTTTTTTCAGCAATGTTTTGCTCTGGATTGGTGATCAAGAAGTTATCATAAGCTTGGCTGTAATAAGTCTTTAAATGCCTCCCAAAAATGAAGCATACAGCGACACAAATAAACTAACACAAACATATAGAAAACAGTAAGGGCAAGATGGCGACAACGCCAACTTGTCGTAACTTGCCTGAGTAAAATTGTTTTGATTGACATCGTTAAAGAGTTTTTTTTTATAGGATTAATATATCTAAGAATAAATAGAGATTGTGTGAAACACACACATATATTATCTACGGTAGCTATGTACAGAAAAGAATAACCAACTCCCTTACCCATCTGTACACGAGATCTTACTTTGAAGGTCTTGAAAATTGCAATATGTCAGACAAAAGACAAGAGATAACATCCAACTAATAATGAAACGGCAGCAATAGATTCCCTGTGTGTGTGTCATTTTAATATCTAGTACTGTGCAAAGTTAGTTGAAGCGTGAGGTGGGACTACTCAACAGAAGAAACCTGTCTACCACATTTCAAGCCTGTAGGTCTAATAGTTAGAAAACAGGAATTTTTTTTTAATCTACAACACACCCGCAATCCCTTCCTTTCTCTGCTTCCTTGGGATTCAAATTCAAGTAAAAGTCATTATTAGCGGATCTATACCCAAAAAAAGAAACATGCTTTCTCAATTTAGTGTTTGTATGTCTAAAAATTCAAAAACGGAAATTTGTATATTTAACGTCCTTGCGAGCCGATTTCTGAAGAATCCGTTCTTTGTGGATCTCTGCTCAAAAAAAGAAATTGCGTACCAAATTTAAAGTCGCTATGTCGAATAGTTTCGGAGATTTCGCGTTGAGTGAGTGAATCGCTTTTCTCTCATATGTATTCTCGTAGCCGAGATATCCTAGTCGTCATGGTCACGAACGCGTGGCCAAGGTAGCCTAATCATCATGGTCGCGAACTCGTGGTCGGCGTGTCAGGAGCTAGAGTTCAAGTGTTAATGAAAACCTGACGTGTAAAATGGCTGATGTACGTTAAGTCTGTTGAGGGTCAAAGTCCACCCAGTGGCTTTGTGTGGTGGTTTGGGGGAGTTGTGCCAGTTTAGGTGTCATATTCGTCACTAGACTATGGTTCAAAATTACGGGGTTCGTCGCCGATGTTCTTCGTGTTGCTTTTTAGTGCGACGTTTATAAACACTCTCTCACTCATGTATATTCTTTTTTAAGATTACTTAAATACTCATATTACAGTAGAACCTGCTTTGTGCGGTAGATAGGGACCACATAAAATAACTGCACAAAAAATATGCGGAAGTTTCATAAATACTTACACATATAACTAACAACTTCCTCGACATACTACAGAAAAAAAATTTATGCTGCAGAAAGAGGCCGCATAAAAAAGTAGCACTTGGAAAAATATGTTAATTACTTACGAAATTTATGAGAAAGTACTTCTAAACAAAATAAATAATTAAATTCCTCATGAAAACGTTTTAAAAACATTTAATTTCTCATTGTATACGAGGGTCGGGGCAAAAGTCATGGCAACTTTTTTTTTCTTGAAGATCCAAGTCCGGTTGGAAAATGTGTCATATACAGACGAAAGTTCAAGGTGTTAACTATATGTGTGGACAATGAATAGCACTGAACTATCGTAACACACTAATTTATTACGGTAGTATACAGGACAATATGGCCTTCACGGTGCAAAAGAATGACAACACAGTACACATAAAGTTGACATGACAAGCCTGGGCCTATAGAACCTTAATGTAGTCCATGACCTTTAATGTAATCCATGAGCTGCTCAATGACGGCGTGTGCCAAGTCGGTCCGTACACTCACCGGTCGTCCCGAACGCTGCTCATCACTGGTTGACGCTGAAACTTTCCTATCCACCGTGCTACTGTGCGGTATGGTAGGGCATTATTCCCAAGAATTTCCACTAATTCACTGTGACATTCCATCGCATTTCTCTCTCGGAGAACGGCTATTTTGATGCAAGCGCGCTGCTCAACACGGGTTACTTCCATCTCGCACGACGCTCACCAACTGACTGATTTCACAGTCCTCGCTGAGCTTCTACTAGCTATCACAGAGCTATCTGATGTTCTGCCTACACACTATGCCTACAGAACTTCCACACGACACATATACGTTTGTGATTCGTTCACATATATACAAGAAAAAAAAATAGTTGTCATGACTTATGCCCCAACCCTCGTACATGGAGAAATTTTCAAAATGTGCTCATACATAATTCACTGCTACTCATCGCAATCAAAAGCGCCCATCTTCCTGTGATGAATTAGTTCAAAATCACTTTCGTCACTTGAAGATACAATTTCAATTAATTATTTTTTTTCTTTATTACCATAACGTAAGTGATAAGTTTTTGTGGACGACGGTCGGTTGGTCAGTTGCTTGTGAACGATCACCAGATATGTTTTTTGGAATTTCAAACTTCTACTTTAAGAAATGCTTTTCCGATTTGTTGGAAAGCTGGATCCCTGTGTGCATATATTTTATCCACTCTTAAAGAATCCGGTTCTTCGTGTCCGTCTTCATAACCCTATCAGATTATTGATAATGTCACTGTCATTAAAAGTTCGTCTTCAATCAAGTGCGTGCAGCTGGTGCGTTGAGAAAAAACAATTGAACGTGCATTGTCGGGATTCTGTTTATGACAAATGAACAGAGCGTCTTGAAGTTTATTTATGTACATTAATAGAAAACATTGCAGTGGTGCCAGGGAGGTTGAAATTCATATACCGCATAAAAAAAAAAGATCACACAATAAAAAAAACCCGCTCAAAAATAAAATCGCACGAAACAAATCTCACAAAAATAAAATCGCATAAAAAAGACCCGCACAAAAATAGGTTCTACTGCATTAATCAACTTATAATTTTATAATCTGTCATTAAAAGGTATAAAAGACTTAGAATACTGCATTCAATGATAATAAGTACCCAAAATTCGAAGTTTTGGTGAAAATTTTTGAAATTTATTTTATGTTTTCATTTTAGATAGCCCCTACATTTAAGATTCCAAAAAAACACTCTATTTTTGTTTCTACGATATTAAGAAGCAAAGTTATATATAGCATAATTAGTAAACCGGAAATGGAGTTTACAAAGCCAAAGTAGATCCCTACACAAAATATTTTTAAGATATTAAATTGAAATTTACAGAACATGTTTTATTTAGTTCTGTCTGTATTATGAATCAAAATCTGTGTATATATTTATGTACTTTATTGCTTTTTCATGAAAAAAAAATCAGTAAATTTTTAAAAAATCGTGTTTTTGCATAAAATTTGGCATACTTAAAAAACTTTCAAAAGTATTACAAATCTTTAAATTCCTAACACATATATAGATGTCATTCACGTACTGTATAAATATTATTTGAATATATCTAATAGAATTTTGTATAACTGCAATTTTTCATCAAAGTTTCAATAAAAACGGCAATTGTTGTAGTCTATAAAACTCTCCAGAAAACAGCAAAAGGTTAAAAAAAAAGTCCGAATTAGTTAAACATGAAGCTAAAGAGATCTTGAACTATAAATATGGTGAGTTTGAAAAATGTACAATATATTAGTAGAAAATTGTTTATACTGTATTAAAATCTTTAAAAATGCATTTTCTGAAAAACTATGTTTTTCAATTTTTTGGCTTCCCGGTAAAGTTCAGAGCAGGATTTCTTTTTAAGATATTGAATTGAAATTTTCAGAAAATGTTTTATTTAGTTTTATCTCCAGTATAGACTATAATCTAATCTTTGTGTATATATTTATGTATTTTATCGCATTTTTTGTGAGAAAAGAACATTTGGGGTTTTTTGTAAAAAATTGAGTTCTTGCTAAAGAATGATATATATTTCAAAACTTTCAAAAATATTACAAATCTTATAGCTATAAACACATTAATGATATTATTTATGTGCTGTATAAATATTATTCGAATATATTAATTAGAATATTGAATACAAGGTTTACCGTAAATGCAATTTTTCACTAAAATTTCAATCTTAATTCCCAATATATCCAAAATTATTTTTAATTTTGTGAAAATTGTACATGAATTCCTAGTTTTATGCCCAGTTCAAATAAAAAAGTTTTTATTTAGTTGAAAATTTATATATTTTAAAAAATGTGCTCCGAAGATAGTCACATACCTTAATATTTTTACAGAGGAGCTATAATTTAACTTAGTATTCAAATCTTGCTCGTAGCATTCAGACTTTACAAAATAAAAAAAGAAAAAGAAATAAGCTAAGACTTATTGGGATTTTGAAACTACATACACATTAAGAAAACAATCGAAATATAAATCTCGTTTATGCCACAATCTTAAAAAATAACGCACTAAACCAAATAACAACAAAAGATTTTCATTCTTAGATAGTAAAGAAATATTTTTTTCTTGGCCATAATAAAATTTTATTTCGGAGTATTTTGTTGATTTGAGAGAACATATATCTTACATTTTTTGACATGAAAACCACTAAAATGACGCGAAATTTGAATAGAAATAATTGAGAAATTGTTCAAATATCATGGTCGGGCCCCTATGTTCTTGACTATAATTTAAGCGACCTTCGATATACGTATGTATGCGCCAAATGAGCCCATGAAATGTCAAAATAGGAAAAAGTCAGCAAGGATATTCAATGATTTCGAATCAATAAATATGCTTAATGGGGTTACAATTTTAAAAAGGATGTTAAATTAATCGAATCGAATATAATCCTCAGAAATTTTAATTGAAAAAAAAGATTCAGCAGAAGTAAAAATATATATGAATGTATCCTATACACAAGTATTAAAATTATTATTTTTTATTGAAAATAGGTTTTAATTAATTATAAGCTTTATTTTTTATCGTCTGCAACAGTTCTTTTTATTTTTCTTTCACGAATCTATTACGTATCGTTTGGAATTATTTTGTCTTACATTTGAACAATAAGAATTGATAATTATTCCTAATATTAACTATTTCAGGTATCGCGATTTTTTTCAGGATGGATAGAATATATGTTTCCGTGCTGACCAAGTATTTCAAGCGAGTATTTCTTTTTTTGACAGTTTTTTTTTCAAACTTCTTGACTAATAAGTATAAAACAGATCACCTAAGTGTTTATTATAAACAAACATATCAGCATTTTGAAAAAAATCTATGATATAAAAACATGTGATTTCCAATGTGTGTGAAATGTTATTTCAACTTAACAAAAGTTTTTTTGCACAGTACATTAATTTTTTCTCAAATTTTTTTATGTATACACAAGCTTTAAGAATTTAAATAAATCTGCAATCTTCAAAATAACACCAGTAATCAGTACAATAACATTCCTTTTAATGTGACCCATCAAACAAAAGCTATTGATTTTGTGTGTGAGCGAACTTAAATTTATCTCGCTGGCCACGAGTCCGTTACCTTGACCACTAGGCTACAGCGACCTCATCCGCCCAAGAGAAGACAAAACATTATTAATTTTAAAGTACTTTTTCACCTGAAAAACTACTTCAAATCTGGAATCTTTTCCCAAATATTGAGGAAGACAATCTTAAACCTGCAGGCTCAAAATCCATGTACTAGGGTAATGTTAATTCTGACTACGTTCGGAACCTTGATTTTTCAAAAGCGTATAAATGGATACTATTCATGATATTTAGTGTCACTTAGATTAGAAAACGTATATAAAATTATTTTAAGAATATTATTATTATATAAAAATTATTTAAGAATATTATTATTATATAAAAATTATTTAAGTACAATATTTTGATAAAAAATAAACATAGAATGACCCATTTTCAAAACATTCTCCTTTTATGAAAAGTACTTCTATTATAATAATATTTTGCCTGTATATAGCTCAGACCTTCGTACAGAGACTGAAATAGAATTTTTGAAATATTTATATAACTTAGAGGCGGATTTATCCTTATTTTACTACAACAGAGGGGAGAAATTTTAAGAAAAAAACGCCGATAATTATTTCAATGGGTGGTAACTCTAAAAATAATGTGAATTTTTCAAAAATCCTAGTTCAGACTCTCTGGAGAAGTCTTTACTTTCTTGATATAAGCAAAACATTTTTATTAAAGAAGTATTTTTTATAAAAGGAGAATATTTTAAAAAAAGATTATTCTAAGTTAATATTTTGCCAAAATATTGTATCTGAATAATTTTTTTGTCATAATGTCCTTAAAACAATTTTATACTTGTATTCTAATCTAAGTGACAATATCATGAAAATTATCCATTTATGTGCTTTTTTAAAATCACGGTTCCGAACGTAGTCGGATACCTTAAACAAAACTGACATAACGTTAGAGTAACGTTATGCTATAGTATTAATGAATTTTGTAACTAAATGTAACAAGATATACAGGTACTTTATGTACGAGTTTTCGAGCGCCCCGAATTGAGTGTACATGGGAAGTATATTAATAGAATTATCTACCCAATCTCTGGGATTATATCGTCACATGGCTCGAGCCTTCTCTTCTCAAGGGCTTTGGTTATTTCGGGCTTAGGCTCCATCCCTAAAAATCGATAGATCTCGAAAGTGAAATGTAAGGGTCTTTTCAAAGGAAGATTGTTCCATGAAAGACTACGCGTGCGATAAAGATGGTATAAAAACCCAGGTTTTTATGAGTCTAAAAAGCAACGTGTCGTAAAAATTCTCGCATTCTGAAAATACATTTATTTTTGCTTAGGTATTGTTTTATCTCTTTGAACACTACAGCAACGTTTCTCAAACTGTGGGGTGCGCCTCTTAGGGAGCGTGATAACATTGCTGAGGGGGGAGCGAGCATACTGAAAAGTAAACAAACAAAACACGTTTTTAAATAATATAAAATAAAATTCACATTTATACACTCTGATATATAAATGTATATACACTTATAAATGTATCAGTACAGCACAATGTATTTTATAATTCACTTAACAATACCAAGTTAAAAACAAGTTTAAGAATTACCAGTGACCCCCATGGGCTTGTCATATATAAAATTATGAACAAAAATTAACACTTATTTTGATAATCTGTGCGATTTATAATTAATCCCTTAACTGCCGATTAAAAGTTACGCGATTCGCTCCCCAGTGCCACCGTTTTCCACGTAGGTACACGTGTGGGATGTATTGGGAAGGGGAGAGGGGAAGAAAAGGAATTAAAATAAATAAATTTTCTGAAGTAAGTAAATCCTTCGCAAACACTGTCGAGGTCCTTTTATTGTGTTCCAAGTCCTTCGTAAAATTTTTTTGAAAGCAGTGCACAGAAAAAATCGAACTTCGAAAATACGAATATATACGTTCGGGGCATTTAACGCTTTGGCTGAGTGAGATGTTTATATACGTCGATGGCACTTAAGAGATTAAAGCCGTATTGTAGCTTTAGTGTCTAGGTATAGTACTATAGAATTCAACAAATTATTATTGTATGGAGGGGGGCAATGAAAAATATGACTGAATATTGGGTAGCAAATATTGAAAGTTTGAGAAGCACTGCATTACAGTTTTTATTTTTGAATTTAAATGTAGTAGATGATCTCTTAATCGATCGCAATAGAACAGAATTGTATTAAAAATATCTTTAGAAGATAAACAAGTATATTTATAAGGTGACCAACAGTCCTCCTTTTATAGGTTCTGTCCTTCCTCGAAAAGTGCCCTCCAACTTGTCCTCCTTTTCAATATTTTAAAACTGGTCTGTTTATCTTTGTATTCAGAGATGAACCAAACATTTTTTCAATATGTCGAAGAATGGTCTGAAACAAATCACAGGAAAAAACAGTTTTCAATGGTGTTTTTTGACTTCATTGCAAGTAAATTGGTCGGAAATAAAAAAAAAAACTTTGTTGAGTTTTTATCGAAAATAATTCCTGTGATATTAAAATCGACGACAATGGACTGTTTGAAGAAGTTGGAAGACTGAATGTATATTCAGATTTTAATAAATTGGAACACTTGGAAAATAACATGCTGAAATTGATAAAAAAAATGGGTGGAAATACACTCATGTCCATAAATTAAGGATAATTCAGAATTACACCGAAATTGAACTCTAATATAAAAATTTCGCCTGTAGTATTACAACACACATCTTGAAGAAGAATATGAAAATTACAGGAAACCACCAGATGGTGCGGATAGTTCGTCACAATGGCGAGAGTGTAAGAGAGGGGTATATAAGGAATGGTGGCAAAGAAGTAAAATTGTTCACAAGCGCTTTAAAAGCCTTTCAGTGCAATAACCGCACAGTTATGGCACAAAGGAAGCATTTGGATGATTTTTTACGTGGTAGAATTATTGGACGACTGGAATGTGGGCGTACCCAGCTGGAAGTATCCGAGGAACTTGGAATCACTCCAGGCTTTGGCAACGATTCCAAGATGATGGTAATGGGAGTAGATGTTACAGCAAAGGTCGCCCCCGAGTTACAACGCCGAATGAGGACCGGTATTTGGCAGTTACAGCCAAAAGAAACAGACGGAGCACTGCATCAGACCTGTCTCGTCAGCTCTCTTCAGCTACCGGTACGACAGTTTCAAGGCAGACTGTGTACAGACGCTTAGGACACATTGGTCTATAGCCTCGTAGGCCTGTCAGATGTGTTCCACTTACGGCAACTCAAGGTCACCTGCGATTAACCTGGAGTAGAGAGCGTGCCTTGTGGACACCACAACAGTGGTCTTGTGTGATGTTTTCCGACGAGTCCAGGTTTAGTTTGCAGTAATTCTCGCCGGACTTTAATATGGAGAGCGCCAGGTACCGTTACCACCAAGAGAACACCATTGAACGACATCGTTACGGTGGTGCAAGATGGCTCGTTTGGGTAGGAATTATTCTTGGTTCCAGAACTGACCTGCATGTTCAGAGTGTAACGATGACAGGCCACATCTAACAGGATGTCATTCTGAAACAACATGTACGTTTGTTTCGGGGCGCCATGGGTGCTGAATTTCTGTTTATGGATGACAACGCCCGTCCTCGCCGTACAAACATTGTAGACGAATGCCTTCAATCGGAGGATATCACCCGTGTGGATTGGCCAGCATACTCACCGGACTGGAATCCAATAGAACATGTGTGGGATATGCTTGGCCGACGAATTGCAGCCCGTCACCCCCTCCCACCTGTCTACCGGAACTTCGGAGGACATTGCTTGACGAGTGGTGTAATATTCCGCAAGATCAGATTGATAATTTGATACTCAGCATGCCTAGGCGTTGTAAGGCCTGTATTGCATCGTCCGGGAGACCTACTCCGTATTAACCATCATACTAACCCTGTTATACTGTTTTTTTGTAAATAGGTTCTTTTTTTGAAATTTGCTCCAGGGAGTAAAAGTCGCAATTTTTATTAATTATGTCAAACATATAGCATCTTTTTTGCTCTTTACCTTTTGTTTAATACTTAGACTTTACAAATAAGTCAAATTTGTTTTCATTCTATCTCTTTCTTTGCCTGAACTTCATTATCCTTAATTTATGGTCATGAGTGTAATTAACCATTTCAAAAATGAACACATTCTGCATGAAAATTAAGTTATTCTCTTGTTGAATTTATGTTGTGCTGCCCCGGAGCTAGTAGCTCAACGGATAATATCAGCCCCCCTTTAAAGTTAAGTTTTGCCTTTATTTGCCTTTACTTTATAAATTGGTTAAGTACGTACTTGGTATCAGTCGGACTTTGGACTGCGCCCCCCCCCCCACGAGATACCTGCGGGGTTCCTGCGAGAGTGTTCGTTACACCACTGCCTAGAATTAATGCATCAGTTGAAAGAGTTATTTCAGTTGGTAATGATTTTTGCGTAAGTGAGAAATCAAGATTGAATGTTTTAGCTGTATACTTACCGTAAAATTAAGTACAAAGGATATTTTTTGCTCCGAAATTTCCGATGTATTAGAAAATGGTATAATGACAAAAAAAAATCATTCAATGGGAAAATAATCGTTTAAGTAAATAATTAAAATGAATGTAAGCGTAATGGGCTCAATTCATGTGACGGCATAGCCTAATGATAGTGAAAGCCACGTGATTGTAACTAATGAATTCAAAAACTCATGCGACCTCATAGTCGGGGCCGCGGTAGCCGAGTGGTATAGGTATCGGATCGTGGCTTGCTTGGTCACGAGTTCGATCCCAGTACCACTAAAGACCCGCCGTGTAGGGCAGCGATGCACGTTAAATCTGTCGAGAGCTGAAACGTCCTCCCGTTGGTGTGGTGTGGTAGTTAGGAGAGGGTGGTGCCAGCTCAGGTGTCGTCCACGTCACTTGACCATGGTTCAAAATTACGTGGTCCGTCGCCAAAAGCCCTCGTGTAGCTGAACAGTGCGACGTTAATATTCAATCAATCAATCAAGCGACCTCATAGTCACACGATAAAAAATATCTAGTGTTTCCATCAGTTCACGCGCTCCGGTGTTGCCTCTTTGCAGAAACTTTCTCTTAAAAAGTATATATTTATACAAAATGCATTTTATTTAAAGGTATAAATATAAAATTTGATTTTTTTTTAATTTAAAAAATCTTTTTGAAGAAATTTTTTTTCCCTAGCATTTAAACATCTTTACCCAAGTATGAAATTTGAAATTTTATCTGAGATTTATAAATAGAACAACAAGTACATTTAGTTTAATGTTTGTTCTGAATTCAATGGAAAACACGTGTTTGTTTTTTCATGTGACTTCATGAATTGAGCCCATTAGTGTATTTTTGTTTGAATTAATAAAGTGTTTCACATATATTTACGTTGTAATTTTTTCTTAAATTTTTCGTCCTCCTTTTCATTGTAAAAAAACTGGCCACCTTAATATTTATTGTACAACTTTGTTGCTACTACAGTAATGTTTAGTTTAAACTTGTTTTGCATTCTGTACTAGTTATGCGTAGTTTGTATTTCTAAAAATATATTTAATAAAAGAATTGGAAAGACTCGTTTCTAAACAAGATAATTTTTAAAAAAAACCTGAGAAATCAATAAAAATAGTTTGGGAGAGGGCGAAAAAAATATTCTAATATATATTATAAACGCGGAAGTTTGTGAGGATGTTTGGGCGTATTTCACGCAAAAACCACTGAATGGATTTTAATGAAAAACTTTAGAGTAATATAGCTTATACATCAGAATAACACATAGGCTATAATTTATAGTTTAGGCCATAATTTATAAAGATATTGTGAGAAGTGTCACAAACATAACGATATTTGTCAAGTAAATAGGAAAAAATTCTGCCATCTGCAAGCAATTCTGGCGTGCGCTGCAAAAAAGCCCGTGACCGCATATTTGAGAAAAAAAACACTTTTTGTTTTGTCTACGCAAGGCGCTGGCTTCTAATTTGTTACAGTGATCAGTGTAATCTCTATTTTTTTTATTTCAGAATAAAACTAAGTTTTGAAGGGAGAGATTGTTTTAAATACCTCTTTATTTGCTACTATTCATTTTTTTCATGCATGAACCATAAGATATTGATCCTTATATCAAAATAAATACTTTTATCGCTTCTGGTACTTAAAGTAAATAAATTTGTCTTTCCCACTACATCATTTGGACAAATTTGTATAATTTGTTTGTGGTTAGTAGTTACTTATAATGCTACAATTTTAATTCAATAGGCAGATATTGCATTTTTTAAGTATAAAAATATAATTACTGTATTGTATTTTTTGGAGTGAATGAACATTAACGTCGCACTGTTGAGCTACACGAGGGCTTTTCGCGACGGACCACGTAACTTTGAATCATAGTCAAGTGACGTGGACGACACCAGAGATGGTACCACCTTCTCCTAACTACCACACCACACCAACTTAGAAGGAATATTTTACCAATACTTAGCAGGAATATTCTTTGAAATCCACTCTTCCAAGATGAATGGCAGCGAGGGTTCTATGATGAGCATTTTAGCGGTGAAGGCGAATAGTTTTGTAGCAGAAATTGCGGTTTCAGCTGACGGCGTTTTCAGCGGATTGCAAAGTTTATCATTTTTGTCCCGAAAAAATTGTTAATACCAAAATTTAAGTATCTTATGTTATTTGTATGTTAATGAAGACATTAGAAAACGATTTGACTATTTATTTTAAGTGAACGTTTATCTAATTAATTTTACAGTGGAATATCTTTAATTAATTAATTAGCTCTAACGGTTTAATTTCCCCAAAGTTGAGTATTTTGTTTATGTATATCCCTAATTTTTCAATGTAGTGATCCAAAAAAAAAATACTGCAGTAAATCATAATGCGGTAGATAAAGGGTTAACGTGTATCCCTCACCTACACGGCGGGTCTTTCAAAGTTCTAATAAAGCTAGAGCTATGAAAGTAGCTAGACATTTGCCAACTTGACTCTATCGTCAACATTTCGCTATGTTTTTCATTGAATCGCCATTATAATTTAATAAACGGCGTTGCTTGAGAATATTACAATTTTAACATAAAATAAATGTAACAGAAAGTAATATTGATGTATTACACTTTCAGGTATAAACTATTTACACTATTTTAAGCATTCATTACACAAAACTTTTAACATTGTGTTACTTTTATTGAGCAGAGATCAGCTTAGGGAGGTATTTTCGAAAATCGACCCTCAAGAGAGTTACGGGGAGTTATAAATAAAAGAAAAAAATCCTTTTTATCAGCTATTAGATCTAAAGACTTAAAATTTAACAAAGGTGGGTTTTTTTCTTTTTTTTTTGTTTAGCTGGTATATGCAAAAAGCTTTTTTTTTTTTTTTTTTTTTTTTTTTTTCAATTCAATTAAAATTAGCTCATTAAAAACATCTTTATGCTTCCATCCGTATTGTTTAATTCTTAAGTTCACCCGTGCGAAGAACGGGTATACCAGCTAGTAGTTAATAATTTTATTTTATCTGTGTGTGTTATTTAAACAAATATTATTTAAATAAGACTCTTTTTTAATGTTACTTATTTTTCAATGATTCTTCTTTGAAACCGAATTTATTTTTCTCAAAACAATTTTTTTGTGCTCAAAATACTTTTCGCGACTTAAGTTTTTTTCTCTAAAGCCGTATTATCGGCTCTTAAAATAAGTTATGTTATTATAAGCTTTTATGTTAAATATATTGTAATATGTACTACGACTCTGAATGGAAAAGGGCTTGAGAATTGGTACTTGAAATATTCACCCTCTGTTTAAGGTGGGAAGGCACACTGAAAAACCTAATCGGCGTATTTGACATTGAGAAAGACTTAAATACTTAGGAAATAGATGAGTGGGTGGGTGAAGCAGCCAAGACCTGTAAGGGGCTGTTGTGCTTTTGAAGAAAAAGAATGTCTATTACAATGTAAATAGAGTTTTATTTAAATGATAAGCTCATATGTGCTCTAAAATAGATTACGAGCTTTTTCAAATTAATACAATTAGCCAGTGGCTGAGTAGTAGCGTATCAAGCTTCCATGCCCCATGTCCAGGGTTCAAACCCCAGGCCGGGCAAGGTCAACTTTACCTTTCATCCCTTCAGTAGGTAGATAAATGAGTACCAAGGTTGCTTGGGAACTAAACACTGAGAGTTTTCGCGTCAGACTGACAACAGAACCGGAAAATCTGCTCCTGCACCGCAGCGTCCAGGTTCACGAAAACTGAGATGGGTACAGTATGCCTTGGCCCTCATGGGATGTTGTGCCACTGAATTGAGAACGCTACTAAAATGCATTTAAAGACACATAATGCACACACACAAAAATCACAGTAAAAAATACAGAGAAAAAAAATCCCATTCTACTTTAAAATGTATTATCGGTTTTCACTAAATATCTTACACAAAGTACACTTTTCAAAGCAGTAAAATACAAGGCAAAGCTTTTAAGTAAAGAATTTATTTCGTGTGTACATTTCTTTTATTTAATATGTGCCCAGTGTTTGTGAAACCTTGCCTCCATTTTTTTCTCCTCTGAAATACCATTAATAACAATTAAAAAAAATACCCCAGCCACCGATATATTTTATTCTTCGCCATAAACTAATAAAAAAGAACTTTCTACGTCTGACGAAACAACATTAATCCCACTTAAACTCTGCCAAAATTGTTTCTTTTGTAACTAAAGTGAGAAGAAACTAAAAAAAAAAAAATGCAATAATTTTCTTTTCATAAAGCGTGTACTTCTTGTCCATTTGCTTCAAAGTGTACTTGAAGCATGTAAAAAAAAACGCCGTAAAAAATGTCATATATAAAAAAATTTTGATACGTTTCATATTTCGGCTACGGATTTCTTAAAATTCCAGTTCCTTATTAGTTCATTTATGGAAAGTTTTAATTTCGGATTCTCTTTTCAGCTCTTTTCAGAAAATTCTTAAATAGCATGGTCTCTTATCTGACTTAATCTCCAAAAATTCTTACGATCAGATTTTTTAGGCTCTCTCGTTTTGGAGAATGTTTAGTATTAATTCTCTCTCTTTTTAAACTCTTCTCTCTTCAACAAATTCTTAATTAGAATTATTCGAAAAATTCTTATAATTGGATTCTCTTCGGGAAATGTTTTTTTTAAACTTTTTAAACTCTTAAAAATTCTTAATTAGCTCAATTCGAAAAATACTTCGGAGCAGACTCATTCTAGAAGATTCTCTTCAGGAAATTCTTAAATATTTCTTTCCAAAAATTTTAGTATTAAGTTCATTTGAGAGAGAACTCTTTTTCAGAAAATTCTCTCTCTCTTTTCAGGAAATTCTTTAATATCTCTTTTCAAAAATTTTTTGATAAAATTCCTTTTAACTCTTTTCACTAAATTCTTAGCTAGCTCTATTCGAAAAATTCTTACAATCAGATATATATTGTACTATCAATTTTTTTTAAAAAAATACTATGGGGCGGGGGAGGGGCTAGTCCCTACCCAATCCCCATTGTACAAATTTTACAACTGTTTATACTCATTGCTCAAATTGTGAAACTGTAATGTGCATGTGTTATGTAGTTCTAATTTTCAACTAATCTCATTAAAAATTTCTGTCCTTCGTATACTTTTTCATGTGTTCTTTTTTTTTTCATAAAATTCGTTCTTGCTGCTCCTCTTCAGTTAAATTCAACTTTTTACGATCCATTTTTACTAACTGTACCTTATATATAAATAAATTTATTACAACATCACGAAAAACTTTTTTTGTGTAGAGAGAGAAAACTCTTTTTGAACATTATTCAATAAATTCTTAATTTCAAAGATTTCTTAAATTTTTTATAAAAAATTAATGACAGATGCTTTTTATATTTTTGTTGGCTTTACCCTCATAATATTTCGACATTTTTTTATCCCTTTTATTAAAAATATTGTTTAACATGAGGCTTGTTTCCATTTTTTTTTTACAACGCAGATGCCGAATTTTCAAATCAAAATAATTTGTTGCCCGATTTATAAGACAAATATTTTAGCAAATTCCAAATGACACTCTTCCTCCGAATACTTTTAAAATTTCAAATTGAAAAAAAATAATGATCTTGGCTTGTGAGGGGGAAAAAAGAAATGTACAATTTGGGGACATCAAGGTATTGAAAGAAGTCTAAGAAGGTTACCGAAAATATAATTTTATTTGCTATTGTATTGAGCATTAGCAGATTAAAGCTGTGTGTAAACTTTCTGGCGCCGTCCAGATGTTTACCGTACATTATGCAGCGCTCAAGAGGGATTTAAAGCTTTTCAATTGAGCTAAGATTCAGCTAAGTATATTTCAGGTCACCGCCACACTAAAATCGTAAGCCTATAAATTTTACCTTTAAATACAAGATTTATCAAACTTTTAACTAGAAAAATGTCTCTTGACAGATGTGGCATTCGATAGTTCGATACGAAATCTTTTTGATAGTCTATGATTTCTTTGTTCTCAAAGATTTAAACAAATGCCCACTCACACATATGTATGTGTACGTCTCTGTGGAAGGGGGCAGTGGCGTAACGGATAATATTAGCCCCCCTGCAAAGTCAGGAAATTCTATTTCATTCTTAACCTGAAATTCTTTCAACAGTGCATCTATTTGAATGCAAAGTCAAGTTGAATACAAGTCAAATTATAGTTTTAGAAAAAAACTAAAAAAAACACGCTTTTATGGTGAATCGAACTAAAAAGTAAAAAAATAATTCTTAATATAAGAATAAAATGATTAACGAGAAAATTAATGTCATTGCTATAAAAGCGTGGGGTGCTCTATATTAATTGTTATAATTTCTTACTAATTCTATTCCGAAATGCTGAGTTATTGTAAGAATGTAGTACAAAGCACTCCACACTTTTACCACATTGACATTAATTTTTTTCTCGTTAATCATTTTATTCTCATATTAATAATTATTTTTTTACTTTTTAGTTCGATTAACTGTAAAACCGAGTTTTTTAGTTTTTTTTAAACTATAATTTATTTTTTAGTTCGATTTATAATAGAAGCCTGTTTTTTTTAGTTTTTAAAACTATCTTTTATTCTTTGTTGAATTTATCCTTGATCTAATATTTGGAACCGGAATTATGTGGCTGCTGGAATTAGTTTTGTTCTTAAATGGAAATTAATTAACGGGTCTCTCTCTCTGAAGGGTATTTATTCTCTCCGGTTACGGGGCCACGGTTGAGTCCCATATCTTTATATTTTAAAGATTCAGTCTCTATAGATACAGGTCTAACTAATAAAAGTGTGTTAAGAAGAAATATTAAATGTCAATCGTATTATCACCTTTTAAACGTATTGCTATAATGTTAATTCATGTAATCACTTTTAGACACATTACTTTATCAAAATAAAAAAAAAATATTTAGTAGTTAGAACATAAATTTATCACCTTTTAAATGTTTTTCTATTACGTTAATTCGTATCATCACTTCTAAACTTCTAAACGTATAAATATTTTTTTATAAAAATAAAAAAAATATTTAGCAGTTAGAGCATAAATTATTTTTATTCACATGCACGAGTCTTTTTATTTACATTTTCACTCTAACCTTTTTCACATGGAGAATACTTTTTTTTTTGTTTTATTTGTATTAACCACAAGCCGATTTACGGTTTTAAGGTTGCTCCTTAATATTTTAGTCACCAAATATGAAAATGGCATATGGAATAAGTCGCTAAATCTGAAAATGGTTTATAAAATTAGTCGTCAAATTTGGAAACGATATAATGAATTATATATAGTCGCCAAATCTCGAAATCCTAAAAATTTTAACTTATGAGGATCCTGATCAGGACAATGAAACAAAATTATGAAATTATTGTATTGCCATCGGTCCTTGACAAGTGTGCAAAATTTCGAATTAATCTGACCTTTTAAGTGAGTAAAAACCGAGTTCAAAGATTCAAGGGAAACTTATAAAAGCGTGTTAAAAAGCAATAATAATGAACATTTGTTTGATATTGCATTTCTCTTCTGATATTTTAAAATATTTCTAAATATTTCTTACAAGAATCGAAAACCCACAAATAAATCATTAAAATGATATAATTCCAGAAGAACATAATTGTTATTTTTTTACTCTTTGGGATGCACTTCATTGCATTCCAACCGATACATTGTCTAAATTTAATAAAAAAAGAAAAATTTCATAAGGTTCATTCGTTCAGAAATTCAGAATGGAAAAAATAAAAAAAGGTGGCCTTTTCTTAAAAATTTTTGTAATTAACTATGTTCAATTATTTTTAAGACTTTTGTGTTAAAATATGAATTAAAATGATACATCAATTGACAAGGGAAAATAATTAGATTTTTTTAATAAATAAATTCTCTACTAATCTATCAAAAGCCTTAAGAGAAATTTTAGCTCAAAGATAAAATTTTTATGAGCTATTATTACGTGAGAGCAAAACGTTACTCATTTTATTAGCCTTAATCCTTCGTGAAAATATGTTCAGTTTTTTTTAAAAAAAAAATACTTACAAATTTATAACATGAAAAAATTGTTTTAGGAATTAAAAGGAACAATAAATTAGCATTAGTCGACTAGCTGAAACTTTTGAACTGGGAGATGATAAATAAAACATGTTTTAGGAAATAAAAATATAATTAAATTTGTTACAAATTTATTCGACGCATTGCAATTTTAAGAAAATTTATTGAGCTTTTACTTTTCTTCCAGCGTTGGAACTAATTACATTTTGCTTCAATTCTTTTATCGTTTGCTATTAATAAATGGCATTTTTAAAAAATTACATTAATCTAAGATCCGCTTGTTGTATTTTTAAAAAATGAATACGATGAAATATATTGCTTAGTCACAACAAATATTTGGGTAACATTCTGTAGCTTGCTTTTCTTATTGTGAAAAAAGTGCAATAAAAAAATATAAAAATATTAACTAAAATTTGCCCTCTCTGTCTCTTTCTTGATGAAACTATAGTAACTTTTTTCCAAGATATCTCATTTAAATCTATTTTCCCCCAAGAATTATCTACCTCGTCATAAAAAAATTGACAAAATTTTATTTTAGAATGTGCTTTATTTTCAAAATATAGTTTCAAGGCTAGCTCTTTCAAAGACACGCAAAGAAGCTAATTTGAGAACAAAACGACTACGAAAGAGTATAAAAATAACAGATGGTTTGCAATTACTGTAAAAACTTATTTAGTTTTCTTCTTTTTGTAAAAAATTATTTTTGTATTCCTGTTAAAATGCAAATATAATGTATTAAATGACATGTAAAAAAAAATTTTTTTGTACCAGTTTTATTTTATTTAATCAGTGGTTTTTAAAGAAATTTTACTGAAAAGGTAAAGCATTTTTTTTTATAAGAGGGAGGAAAATGTTTAAATAAATCGTTTACGATTGTTAGTCAACGTTTAATAAATCGTCTGCGGTTTTTATCTTAATAAGAGAAATTTCATTAGTTAATATATATATATTTCGTAATAAGATTGTGACAAATCTATACGGAAATTTATCACTAACCTTCTGAGTCGTCCTTTTTAGGGAAATTTAATTCCCTACCTATTTCCAATCAACTCCAAAAAGAAGACAGGATTCCTTGTTATGCAGATTAGATAAAGTATTTAAGTCAAACGGAATAGTAAAGTTAGAGCAGTAGGAGATAGAGATTGAAGCAGAAAGTTATAGTGAAGTTAAATTGAAGATTTCTTGTTGGATGATTTAATCTCAGATAAAAGCTGAGCTGAGCTGAATTGCAGTGTGGTAAATATTAGTCTTATTATTGCGAATGAAATTAAAATTAAATGTTCAATAAGAACATAGAATATAATTCTGGGATCTCTTATCGTGGTAATCTCTGCGTGATCGTTATTTAATTGTTAATTAATTGGATCATTAATTAATTAAGTTAATTTAAAGGATATTACCTTTAAAACTTCATAATACTAGTTAGATATATTTGTTAATAAGTCTTTGATTCTATTTGGATAAGATAACCAAATAAAGAAAGCTGTTTATAAAAATGGCTACTGGTTCTTATATGACTCCTATTTATTCTCGTTCTCAAAGTGAGGTCCAAGGAGACCTTCACAAGATATATTGATCAAAGAATATTGTCGGAACGAATAAAATTTATTTCGGATTTTGATTAAAATTCTTTAAGAATTCTGTGATGAAAATATCAATGATTTTTTTTTATTGTATAAGCCTCCACAAAGAATAGAGCTTGATTCAGTACCATTTCTGTATACTTTAAAATTTATTTCCACATAAATTGCAAAATTCTTAATGAAATTATCTCTTTTACGCCAGATTTCTGTTCAAAGTCTATTTTGAAACAATTATGAAGTAGTAGTCTGAAAATATATTATAGTAAAAAAAACACAAAACTCTCTCTCTCTCTCTCTCTCTCTCAGTGCCAGTTTATCTATTGAGCGCTTGGGGTTCAGTCCCAGGGGCCCAGGGCCTGGATAAGCTAACTTAACCAGATTTTCTGGTTATAAATTTCGATCCACCAGAGCCAGGGATGGGGGCGTAGATCATCTGTGCCCAGGGCCCGAAATAAGCTTAAATCGGCACTGACAAAACTAAAAAAAGTTATTATTCTCAACACAAAAACAGTAACAATTTCAAATAGATGATACTTTAAATATAGAGATAATAATGGTTGAATATTATATATTTTTTGTTAGGGATAACTTTTAATTTTGTGTGTGTGTGATTATCCGAGGCGTCTATTACAATTGTGACGATAATTTACACACACACATATATGTAACATATTGGCCGAGTGTAGTATTTGTTGAGTGTTAGTAGGTTTTCATTAAAACAACATCTTCAGGGGATGTTCATCTTTTTTATTGTGATGCACACATCAATAGCTTAAGACACAATTGCGGTACATTTTCACTTTGACGAGACAAACTTGCAACGATTATTAAAAGAAAAGTGGACAAGACACAAGCAGCAGCGACATCTTGGGGACACAACACAAAGACGACAGCGATTACACAAGATTTTTGCTAGAATACCGGCAGTGGCAAGCGCGTGATTATTATATAATAGTAGTTCTGATTGGATAAAATGGGCGGGACAGGGATTTCGGACACTAGTTGATTACGATTAAGATTAAAGCGTTAGTTTTGAACCAAAGAATTAAAGCTTGTTTAAATCTTATTAAAAGAGTTTATTAAAAGGATGCTAGAGGGAATTATTACATTTATATATATATATATATATATATATAACAACAGAATTTCTTTTACTTATTTTTCTATCATTATTGTTCTTTTTTAATTTTTAAAATTTTTTTCATTCTGAGTTATTCTTTTCTGTGATAAACTAGTCTCGTTTTTCAGTACAACACGAACAGAAAAAGAAATTCTTTCATTAACGCCATTAAGGTTTACGTTTATAAACCATTTTTTGTATTGGTAAACATTTATATACGCATTGCATTTATGGAAATTCTATTTTCCTCTTCAAACCCAGACTAGTGAATCGATTTGAAAGCAATAAAATGAATTCTAAAGAACAAAAAATAATACAGTTTTCCTTTTCTTTTTGTATGGAATTACATTCTCCGTCCAATTTCTGAAATAACTTTTTTTTTGTTTATTTTAATGATTCATTAGCAAAATTTCAGTTATTTGAGAAATATTTGCAAAAAATTAAAGAACGTGTTAAAAACTCCAATGGAACCTTTATTATTTTTTGCTCTTTCGGATGTCCTTAATTCCATTCAAATCGATACACCTGTCTGGATTTGAGAAAGAATGTAGAATGTACAATTTCATAGGATTAATATTACATTCACGAATTCAAAATGGCCGCTAGAAGAAAACTTTAACCAAAATACTCACATAACTCTGTTTTATTATTTAATACAATGAAATACGCTTAAGACGAAATAATACAACGATCCCTTCAAACTACTATTGATTTTCATGCATTTTTTTCTCTTAACACGAAACGAAAATTGCTTAACACGAAAAGATTTCCCTGCTGGGAATGTACAAAATACGGAAAACACGTCCGCAAACCAGCCGCACAGACGAGATTTAAGAAGGGTGTGAATTGAAAAAGGTCGTTTCACATGTTTCATAGAAAGGAGACTAATTTGGCTTTGAAATACCCACGGAATAGCTTGTGACACGAAACAATTTTGTTTATCTAAGTTACTATTCGCCCTCCATCACTACAAACGTCTCACAAAAATATCTCATTTCTCAACAGTTGGCTTTGAAATTCGGTTACGAGTGAGTGAAAATCAGTGAGTTCGGTTAGCGTTTTTTTTCTTTAGATTTTAGAAGAATCGTTAAAGAGCTCAGGAGGGAAAGCAAACTGCTATTTCGCTTAATAGGAAAATGGAGCCTCTTAAGGCTGTTGATCAAAACCAGAAGACGGAAATCTGTAAAGATTTTGGAATTGCTAACTCTATTTTACCAACATTACTTTATAAAAAAAACACACACACAAAACAAATTACGTAAATGTTTGAGCGGTATTTGTATTAAATACATGCAGTAGCGAACACAGGAATTTTTCAAGGGAGGTCCAGGGTCGAAAGTTCACCATTCTTGTATCATGCTCCTTTTGATTTTGTCGATTTTCGGGAACAAAATACAGTAAAGAACTAATTATTGAATAAATAATTAGCATTAATTAATAAAATTAATCATTAATAACAAATATTTAATTAAATTTTTCGTACTACATACTTAGAATTATAATCAATCGGGAAAAAAATAAAGGGTTTTGGGGGGGTCCGGACCCCCAGGACCCCAAAACCCTTGAAAGCCACTGAATACATGTATATGCTCATATCTTTGAAAATAAAATGTACTCTAATAAACTTAAGGTAACCAAGACTACGTTTGGAAAACCGTGATTTTAAAAAAGCGCATAAATGGATAATTTTTATGATTTTTAGTGTCACTTAGATTAGAATACATGCATAATATTATTTTAAGGATATTATGACAAAAGAATTGTTTAAATGCAATATTTTGGCAAAAAATTAACTTAAAATAACCTATTTTCAAAACGTTCTCCATGTATAAAAAAATGCTTCGACAATAATATTTTACTTACATAAAGACTTCTTCAGGGGCCTGAACTAGGATTTTTGAAGAATTCACATTGTTTTCTGAGTTGCTAGCAATTGAAATAATTACCGGCGTTTTTTTTCTTAAAATTTCTCCCCTCTGTAGTACTAAAATATGGATAAATCCACTTCTAAGTTATAGATTTCAAAAATTCTAGGTCTGGCTCTATACAGAGGTCTGAGATATATACAGGCAAAATATTATTATTATTATAGAAGCATTTTTCATAAATGAAGAATGCTTTGAAAATTGGTCATTCTATGTTCCTTTTTTGTCAAAATATTGTATTTAAATAATTTTTTATTGTAATAATATTCTTAAAACACAATTTTATACACGTATTCTAATCTAAGTGACACTAAATGTCATAAATATTATCTATTTATAAGCTTTTGAAAAATCACGCTTCCGAAGGTAGTCGGATACATTAATTTTGTTAAAAACAGGTTTTTCTTTTTGTAATATTTTTTAACACGAAAAAATATTTCATTCCTCCTCAATTTTGTGTTAAGCGATTTTCACTGTATTTATATTCAATTTATTCTCGGATTTACTAAAGGTTAATGATACTAGCATGTAACGTGTATTACGACAAAGAAAAAGGAAAAAATCTTCTTTGAATTGTATTTTTTCTCCCTCTCTTTGTAAGCATCGACTGATATTGAAGGGAAATGCTAAACAGACTCTTCCTGAGGGAACCTATGTACAATGCATATGTAACAAACAATGCGCATAGACAGAATGTTATTCAACTCCTTACGTAGTGAATGTCTGATCTAAAAGAATATGACCATAAATATAAGAGTTCAGATAGAACAGTTGTAAAGAAGAAAAGTATGTGTAGATATACTTGTATTGAATATAATTTATACCGAGTAAAAATAGATTTTAAAAGTAATATTTCGCTATCACAAGTCATCGTTAAATGTAATCTGAGAGATAGAGAAAAACTAAAATTTTTATTTAATAAGTTTATCTGTTTTAGTGGAACCGAACGAAAAACATATTCTAAGAACGATATTCTTAGTCTGTGGTGTTATGGGGTTGTATGTTCTACTACACGCGAAGCGGAATTAAATCTTTTTTTTTTTATTAAAAAAAGAAACGTTTTGCTATTTTCTAGACTAATTACATGGGATAAGCCAAAATGCATTTAATAAAATAATATATATATATATAATCCAGAAATTCTCTCTTCTGGGATAAACTTAATTCCTTTTAAACTATAACAAACTGTCAAATTAACATAGAATAGTGTTGAGTATTTTTAGATAATTTTTTTTAAGAAAATTTTGATTGGTTTATTGTTATGGTTAAAAAAAAACGAGAAAAATAAACTTGAACTACATTGAGAAAAATATGTTTTCAAAAGTTATTTCGGTATTCCCTGAAATGTTTCTTTTTTCTGCAAATAAAGCAAAAATTATTTATTTCATTGAGAATTGTAATGTTTAAACGAAAAAAGAAAATGTTTTAATTATTTATGAAATTTAAGAAAAGAATGAAAATTACCTATATATAAGAACACTAATTAAATAAAAAAATTTACGAAATTTTTATACTGCATTTAATAAAAAACAACAACGGATTATTACTTTTATCCCTTAAGGTATCCGATTACGTTCGGAGCCGTGATTTTGAAAAGCGCATAAATGGATAATTTTCATGATATTTAGTGTCACTTAGATTAGAATATATTCATAAAATTGTTT
This sequence comes from Trichonephila clavipes, assembly GCA_019973935.1. Lineage (NCBI taxonomy): Eukaryota > Metazoa > Arthropoda > Arachnida > Araneae > Nephilidae > Trichonephila > Trichonephila clavipes. The sequence goes on along the minus strand of BMAU01019792.1, from coordinate 274,785 downwards.
TAAGGACATTTTGACAAAAAAATTTTTTATTTAAATACAATATTTTGGCAAAAAATTAACTTAGAATAATCTTTTTTCCAAATGCTCTCCTTTTGTGAAAAATGGTTCTATTATAATAACATTTTGCCTGTATATAGCTCAGACCTCTCTACAGAGGCTCAACTAGAATTTTTGAAATATATGACTTAGAAGTGGGTTTATTCATATTTTAGGACAACAGAGGGGAGCAATTTTAAGAAAAAAACGTGAATAATTATTTCAATTGGTGGTAACTCTGAAAATAATGTGATTTTTTTCAAAAATTCTAGTTGAGCCTCTGTAGAGAAGTCTGAGCTACATACAGGCAAAATATTATTATAATGGAACCATTTTTCACAAAAGGAGAACATTTGGAAAAAAGATTATTCTAAGTTAATTTTTTGCCAAAATATTATATTTAAATAAATTTTTTTTGTTAAAATGTCCTTAAAACAATTTTATGCATGTATTCTAATCTGAGTGACACTAAATATCATGAAAATTATCCATTTATGCGCTTTTTTTAAAATCAGGGTTCCGAACGTAGCCATATACCTTAACACTAGAATGACTGAAATTTGTGGTATATACCTATATTGCCCCAAAGCAGTCATAACGACTTCATTGTGAAAGAATAACTAATGTGTAAATAAATTTACTTAAAAAATTAATTTTTTATATTTTTATATTATTTATAGTCGTATGACAAATCATTAGTAAATATTAACATTAAAAGAAATTTACTTCACTCGGAAAAAAATATACTCTAAAAAAGTCTAAGAAATTGTGCCATTATTTTCACCATTGTTTTTCTAATTGAAATTAAAAAGCACTCAAAATGACTTCCTTGGTGTTAATTTTGTACTCAGTATTATCAAGAAGAATGTTAAATAATTAAATAAAAAAAATCTTAAAAATGTATTGCTAAAAAAATTTTTTTTGAAAGAATATTCTTCCAAAATTTCTGCATTCAAGTTCTTCATGACGCAATTACTTAATCACATTGTTGCTCATTTTTCGTAATTTATGTAAGAAGAATAAACGAAACATGAATAAATTTTCATAAATACTGAGGAAAGAAAGAACCTCCGGAAAGTTTAGCTAGCTGAAACTGAAATTGGATATATCCTTTTAAAAAACAACTTATAATAAGGCTGTTTTCGACAAATATACGCGCATTTGAACTAAACCCAAAGGAAATTTTCGGATAGAAAAATGCTTCTATTTTCAGAAAAATTTATAACATTGTAACTCATACACTTGTTTATCATATAGCGTTTTGAAAATTTCATGATATTCCATAAATAATTAAAATTTCCTTTTAACATGTAAAGAGATGATTCATTTAGCCTTACGATATAGGAGAAAAACTGCGAAACACATTTTATAAAAGGAAAAATATGTCAACAAGGATAAAAATAAGGAATATGATTAAAAATAAATGATTTTCTGCATGATAATGAAGCCAGAATATAATATTAAGGTTTGAATATTTTTATATCTAAAAAAATATTCCGAGAGAGAGAGAATTCGGGTCCTATTCCTTAACATTAACCGAAGACAGCCTTACAGCACAGCCTTGTGCAGATCAATTTTGTTCCCTACCAGACAAATGCCTTGTATTGGGCAATGAATTGAGCAACTATTATTTCTTCTATGAATTACAACATAGTATAACGTAGGGTAACTATTCCCTGCTTTGAACACACAATTGAACGTTTTGGCTCCAAACCCACCCCAGAACATAGTTCCAGATCCCCGCATCCACAGAGTTCCATGAAGCAAAGACATAAAAGTTGGACGGGATGGAAGAATCATAGATACGCCCCTTTTTCTCTCAACCTAGTGGGGGCTACTTTTTATGACTCTGTCTCACGTATCGCTTTCCAGCTCCCCCGTCGTACTTCCTTTCAGTTCCCACGCACCCCCAAATCTGCCCCCCAAACGATCGGAGGCCACTTTTTGCATACTCCGACATGTGTGCCCTCAATCAGTGGCGCTGAAGTAGAGGGTGACGGGAAATAAGTCCTCCCCCCGTTCAAAATATAATTCCTTTATTCCTTTCAGCAATGTGAATTTCGTCAGGGATTTTATTGATTGTATTGATTCAGGAAGCTCTCTCACCAATGTATCTCTCTCACTTCAAAATACGAATCTTTTACTTATCGCAGCAAAGTGTAATTTGGCAGGGATTTTATCAGTTGTATTAACTCAGAAAATCCTTATTTAAGTTTTTAGTATGAAACAGTTTTTTTTTTTTTTTTTTTTTTTTGCACTATTTGCCTGTTGCTGTTTGTTTGGCGTCAGAAAAGGCGTAAACAGTTCTTTTAAGGCCCCCTTCGCAAAATGTGCACATAACAAAGCCTAATATCTTAGAGCAAGTTTTTTAAAAAACTTTAAATATATTTTCATGTGATTATAATGTATGCTATCTACAACTAAAGCAAAGATTTAATCACAATTGAAATGGTAACTAAAATAGTAATAAACGTTCTATTAATTTATTGTTTATTAATGCCTCGTTTAAAAGTAGCATGAGGGCTTGAGGATAGAGTTCTGAATTACGGCCAAGTGACGATGACGATATCTGAGATGGCACCCTACCCAGGACCGTTTTTAACCTCCCCGGCGCCTTATGCAGTTCAAATTGTCTCTCTCCCCCTCTTTATTTCCAGAGCATCACCCTCCTTCCGTTCTTACCTTGCCAGTTTTGGTTCAGGAGGGATTTTTTAGAATATTTTCTGTTTCTTCACTCTCAAATTTTTTGCGCCCTAGTCACGTGCCTAAGCGGAAAAGCGGCCGTAACCCTATCCTCCTTAACTCCAAATTGATATGATCCCTGAAAAATTTTGAGTGTATCAGCCCTCTTACGCGATGGGTCTTTAGTGGACCGGATTTTTCGTCTGATATATACGTGGAATGGTTATGGAGTACATGTTTCCCGCAGGGAAACTTCACCTCCTATCTTTGACTCTGTAGGTGAACATTTTTTTTTTTTTTTTTTTGCTTCGGCTTTTCCTTAGCCCAGAACTGCATTTTTAAGCAAGAAATTTTAGCTTTCGTCTGAAACAATACTGACCATTAGCTCATAACCATCACTACACGACCATTGCGGCTGATCACCATATCATAATGTGGAAGTTCGGAAAGGGAGTGTCACAGCTCTGGTGTCATTCTTGTTACTTGACTGCGGTTTAAAATTACAAGGCCCTCTCGCCAGTAATCCTCGTGTTGCCGCAGAGTGCACGATGTAAATCAAAATCAATCAATTATCATATTATAAGCTACTTAAGAAGTAAAATCGGAAAGACTTGCGTTGGAATAGCAGCTATATTTATTTAAAAATATTGGCTTTGTACTGAACTTTTTCCTATGAGAATTATTTTCAGCATATCAAGTAAACGACAATAATTCGATGATTTCGTGAACATATCCTTAAAAATATACTTTTCTTCGATATAACAAGTAATATAAAAAAAATTAAGTCAATTCCTACTTAGGTCTAAGAAATATTTTATTTTAGCTACTTTTTATTAAATAGTTACAATTAATATAAATATGTATATGCATAGGACAGAATCACAACATTAAGTGGTAATTAATGTTTATTAATTATCATTAAAGTATCGTATTGTCATCCAAAACCCTCGTGTATATAAAATTTCAGTTCAACTGAATGCTTTAAAACGTGAGAAAAAAACCTTTTCAAGTTTTGACCCAAGTCGCCAAAAATGATGCCAACGTGGCTGCATTTGTAATTCGTTAAATAATTACTTTCAGTCAATTAATTTTTATTAATTATAATTAAATTATTGTATTGTCATCCGAAGTAATCATGTATATAAAATCCCAGCTCAATTGAGCGCTTTAAAATGTATTTTATTAACGATTGAAAATTCCACCCAGATAAATAAATAGAGAGTGTGACTTTTGAGTAGGATTTGAAAAAAGATTGGGCAGTGAGACTGGTAAGATATATATCCATTGCTAGTAATTTAGTTGAAAGTTCATAAAAATTAGATCAATATTTTAAAAATTTAAACAATTAATTCTAATATTTTAAGCAGCTAGGATTAAAAAGTTAGATCAAGCAACATTTTGCGATAATTAATGCTTCTTCCAAAGCTTAATAATGTTCTAATTATAGGTATATGCGATATATACAAAAAGTATCCGTGCATAATTTTCCGAGCGTAGAGAATTGAAGCTCGAACGGCATGGCTTGTACACGTACTCGTATGAAGGCGATCCTAATGTATGTTTTTCCTCTTTGGTTGCAGAAGCTGTCAGTCACCTGCAGTCTACCGAGAAGTGAAGATGTATAAATAAGCACCGTCAAATTTTCTTTTTATGATGTGTTATATATATGACATGTTTTGAGCCAGAATCAGACTTAATTTTAAAAAAGACTTTATTCAAGGAATTCTCGATATTTTCTGACGCTAAGAGGCAGAGAGAGAAAAGAAACGCCAAAAGGAAAACTTAGTGGGTTACCACTTAAACACAGATGTTAGAAGTATAGCGTATTTTATGAGTGTACTTGAAAGTTAATGCTGGCATATAGGGCTATTAAATATAATGATCTGGAATCAAAAATGTTTAGTGGAAAGGCCATAGGTTTCGGAGAATTGATTGGGAGATTAGTTTGATACTTGAAGATGTAATGAAAAATAAAGTTAAGTGCTAGATAGAAATTTAATTTTAAATCTAATTTAATTATCCTTACATATATATATTTATATTACATACCAACTATATATTGCACATTAATACTGTACACAAAAATTGCATATTAGTTTAAAGCTAATGCATTAATTTTTGCGTTCGGTTTGTCAATTTATAGGGATAAACAAAAAGAGTGAGGGAAGATTACGTTTTAAATCTGCAAGGCATCGTATAGGAAACGATCATCAGTTGCACTGCATCTCAAAAGAAATGTTTCAGAGCTACTCTATTGATAGTGGCAAAAAGAAAAACTGCATGGAAAAGATTAGTGTAAGAGCAGGGCCGGCTCTAGCAGTTTTACCACCCCGGACAAAAATAGAAAATACCACCCCTCTCTCCACAGAATGCCACCTCTCTCTCTGTATATATATATATATATATATATATATATATATATATTGTCTTAAGATATTCAAGACAATTCGAAATTAAGGACATAATTACTTGTTATATCAAACCAGTGAAATGTAAAAGAAGGAATCGTCAATTTCAGCAGGCAAATTTCTTCCAAAAATAGTCTACTGATTGTGGGGTCACAAACGTTTGTTTTAACTTATAATAACTACACTCAGGACTAAAATAAAACATCTCCTGTAGCTATCTATCTATCAGAATCTCTTATTACCCTTGTGTTTTTTTTGGACAGCTGACACTGGACATCGTAAGAATAAAAGGAATATCAGTTGTGATCTCACTCCAGGATGGGGAGAAATTTACAAGTGAAAGATGTTCAAACATATATATTAAATTTCATGCTTTAACATATACTCCCGCCTCAAACCCTTCAAGTTTAAACACAAAAGAAAACTGTCATTAAATATACAGAATACAAAAAAAAAAATAATAATATACTTTAAATGCAATACCAAATTCACACCCAATAATATTACAAAAAATATATCAAATTCTTTGTAACAAAAGAAATTTCAAATTCGATCCAAATGCCGCCCTTAAAATTTGCCGCCCAGGGCAGGAGTCCAGATTGTCCGGCCCTAGAGCCACCACTGGTAAGAGATAGTAGAATCTGAATATACATACGTTTATACGAGTGCTTTTTATGAACAAAGTTCAGATATTTTTCAAACACTATTTATTGAACACAAGCTTTCAGCAGAAAACAATGGAAAGAATTAAAAAACGTTCCTAAAATCAGCATTTACTCGTGGGAATGTAACAGAATTTCTCTCGTAATAATATCACGTGATACGCGAAAGGAAAATTCATATCAAAAAGTACAGTGGCCGGAAAATTGGAGAATCACTAATATAATGTATCCAATTCTATCAACTGTACATGGTACATTAGTTGCATATTGTCTATTAATAGTAAATAGTCTATTAATAGTATTGTCTATTAATAACATGAACTACACGTTGTATATTGATTGCATATTGTATACAATAACAATAGCTTTATTTTAAACTATTGTATTAAAAAATTACACATTAGATCTATCGACTGTTTTTGAAAACTCTTAACAATATAATAGAGCTCGAATTCATTGTATAAACATTTTTTTTTTTTGGCAGGATTTTTATAAAATCACACGAAGCCGTAATAGCCACGTGACTATGGTCGTGGGTTCGTGGTTAGCGTTGTTACTGTAAACTCGAGCTCTGATACCGTTGTATAGAGGGACTAATGCAGAGCTTCTCCAACTTTCAATGTTTGTGACCTAATTTTCATCGCGCCTCCTTCCCTTCAAAACGAAGGAATTGAATTCAATAATACTATACTTTAAGATGCTAAAGATACAATACGACTTTAATTATAAAGCATACAAATTATCAAGTATTAAATTTTGTATATGACAAGCCCATGGGTAAATTAACTTATATGAACTTAGCCCATTAACTTAGCCCATTAACTTAGTACTGAATTAATAAAGAAATAAATTGTGCAGTACCAGTGGCGCACACATGGAGGGGGCCTGGGTCTTGACCCCTCATAGTACTTGATTTTTTTCGATTGATTATAATTCTATGTATATAGTACGTAAAATTTAATTAAGTATTTGTTATTAATAATTAATTTTATTAATTAATGCAAATTATTTATTCAATAATTAATTTTTTACTTTCTTTTTGTTCCCGAATTTCGACAAAATCAGAAGAATACGTTGAGCGGCGTATTGGAGCATGATACGAGAATGATGGACTTTCGACACTGGGCCTCCCCCCCCCCCGCTTTGAAAAATTCCTGTGTGTGCCACTGGCAAGTACTGATATATTTATAAGTATATTGTACTAGCCGTTACCCACCCGCTTCACTGGGTATTTCACGATGTTGCATATATGTATACTGTTTACATATACATTAATTATTGATATCTAGCATTAAGAATTCGATTGTATTTAAAAATATATTTATAGCTGTTACTCTCACCCCCCTTGATATAAAAAGAACATAAATTATAATATCTAATTTCTATTTATGTCTAAAATCGAAGTAGAAAGATTTTTTTCGCTCACTTAACCTAATAATCAAGTGGATTTCCACCAAAGCAACTTTCAGTGGATCTCTACTCCATAAAATAAACATGCGTGCTGAATTTCAAGTCTAAATCTAACAGAGCAAAAATGGAATTTTTATCATCAATACCTTGTTGACAGCATTCTTAGCGGATTCCAATTCAACAAAAGAGACATGCAAACCAAATTTTATTATAATAGTCTTAGCAGTTCAAAAACGGGAATTTTGTCTATCAATACGCCCCAATAACTCAACCGCTTCCCCCTGGAGTTGATTTCCGTAAAATCCATTCTTAGTGGAACTCTATTCAACTAAAGAAAAGTGCTCAAAAAATTTCAAGTAAATGAGTTAAATTCAAAAAAAGGAATTTTTCTGTAACACGCCTTAATCCCTAGCAACCCCACTCCTTTGGGGGTCAGTTTTCGCAAAAATCTTTGTAAAAGGAACTTTATTCCATGAACGAAACATACCTTCTAATTTTCAAGCAGGTGGTTCTATTAGTTGAAACGAGGAAATATTTATCTATTATATATACGCCCCTTAATCACCCTCAGTGACCCTTGGGGATCAATTTTCCCCAAAACGATTTTGTAGTGGATCTCTACACCATGAAAGGAATTAGCTTACTAAATTTTAAGACTGTACGTCTAATAGTTTAAAAATGGAAATAATTATCTATAACGCCCCTTAAGTCCCCACAACGCCACTTAGGAAACGATTTACACAAAACCCATCTCATGACAGATCACTACTCAGTGAATGGAATCTGTTAACTCAATTTCAAGATTTTACGTCTAATAGTTTAAAAAAGGAGTTAATTGCCTATATAACGCCCCTTAATTCTCCACAACGCCATTTGGGGTCGATTTTCACAAAACCCATTTTGCAGCGGATCTGTACTCTATGAAAGGAATCCGCTTATTAAATTTCAAGACTGTACGTCTAATAGTTTAAAAATGGAAATAATTATGTATAACGTCCCTTAAGCGCCCTCAACACCCCTTGGAGGTCGATTTTTGTAAAAATCATTATGTAGGGAATCTCTACTTTATGAAAGAAATCTGTGTACCAAGTTTCACGACTGTACATCTAATAGTTAAGTAATGGAATTAAGTATCTCTAACGCCCCTTAAACCCTCGTAACGCCCCTTGGTGTTCGAACTTTGCAAAATCCGTTCTTAGCTGACGTCTACACCATGAAGGGAACCTACCTATACCAAATTTCAAGTCTGTAGGTTTTATAGTTCCGGAGATATCCTGATTAGTCAGTCAGTGAGTGAGTGAGTCGCTTTTCTCCTTTATATACGTATATAGATGAGTGAAATATGTTTTTTTATTTATTATGTCAGAATGTATTTTCTTTTGATTCCTTTCAGTAAATTAATATTTTTTAAAATAATCTTTTGTTTTCGACTTTTCGATATGCTCGCGCCTCCCCCCCTCCCTTATAGGATTATCACGACCCCCAAAGAGGGTATGCCCCACAGCTTGAGAACCGTTGGATTAATGTATGATTTTTTTTTAAATTTATGGAGATTCAAAATCATCATGTTGCCATGATGTGAAATTATGAAGAATAGGGTTCCAATTCTCCGACACTTGACCTTAGTTCAAAAGTTCGAGGTCGGTCTCCAATAGCTTTCGTGATGTTATTGGTGGTAATAAAACAACCAATTAAATATAAGAAGTCTTAATTATTTTGAAAAAATTCCTTTACTTCTGACAAAAAAAAAATTTTTTTTTACATTTTTCTTTAAGAAAATAAAATTTTGGTAAGCCATAAAATCTAATTTAAAAAAACGTTTAGGTCTTTTTTTTGTCATTTGTTGGGGGGTTGGAGAAGAGACTTCAAGAAAAACATTTTTCCCTTCTCATTAAAACTCGATTCATGTGCGTGTGTGTGGCTGTAAAAAATTTTACATTAATTATTAAAACAAACAAAAAATATTATTGCGAGATTGTGCCTATATCGCTTTATTGTAAAGGCTTTTGCTCATCAAGATGCAGCAACAAGCTCGAAGCGGTTTTTACCTAATATTATTAGCTATATAACAGTTAAATTCAGGAAGTATACATATTTTCTTTGGAAAATCTTTTTTCCCTTTATCTTTTATTTTATACCATTGTGTGTATTATCATATTAATACCTATGATATAAAACTATTTATACCTTTGGAAGTTAGAGAGACAAAGATAATTTCCAAAATCATAACTATCAGTGACACACTCGAAGGGGCGGCACGAGTGCTGACACCCCCACCCTTGATTTTTTTTCAATTGATTAAAATCATGTATATAGAACATAAATCATAGATCATGTATATAGAACACATCTGTTATTAACAATTTATTTTATTAATTAATGAGAACTATTTATTCAATAATTTAATTTTTACTGTTTTTTGCTCCCGACAATAGATACAATAAAAAAAAATGCTTTGTGGTGTAATGGGGTGAACTTTCAACCCTCGACACCCCCCCTCCTCCTTCTTCAAAAATTCTTGTCAGCTTCATTGATAACTTTGTATGAAGCAAATATTTGGCCTTAAGTGACTAGTGATTTCTTCAATATTTTTAATAATAGACGTAAGTATGAAATTACTTATAATATTTTCTTAGATAGATTGTAATATATTAACCAGTAATAGTGTTACAAATTTTATAACCTTATATTTCAAAAATTAAAGTCTTTTTTTAAATTAAATTTTGGACTACATGATACATTCAACTTCTGGAAAATGTACACCTATTTTTTTTATAGAAAGCAAAAATATTGTGATTAATTTCTCCACCACATAGCTTGAATTTATGAAAAGAATTATTGTTTTCGAAATGTTCCTGAACACATAAGGCTGTAAAAAATTTACAAATCATATCATTATTACCAGGAAACTTATCTACACAAATAGTAATGAAATCTTTCCATAAATCTCTCTCTCTCTTTAATCATATTTTTTCGATATGTTATTTTTAATATATTTTTTACGTATATCATTTTATAAATATACATGATATTTTATGCATATACCCCTCAGTTCTTAAGATTAATATTTTCTGTTATATCACAAGGGCTGTTTAACATTGACAGTAGCCTAACGTACACCCCCGCATTGCTGGGAGGGGGCAAAGCTTGACTGACGCTAAATACATATTTGGGTTTGGGGCTCAAACCCTGAATTTACTGGGGTGCCTTAAAATTCTACGTTACGCTTCTGAACATTTACCTATACTGCCTTGCAGTGGCGCACACAAGGGGAAGGTTCCCTGGTCCAGACCCCCCCTCAAAACTTCTTGATATTTGTTCGATTGATTATAATCCTATGAATATAGTATTTGTTACTAATAATTAATTTTATTAATTAATGCTAATTATTTATTCAATAATTAGTTTTTGTTGTTTTTTGTTCCCGACAACCGACAAAATCAAATTAATATGTTGGATGGCGTATTGGAACATGATACTAGAATGGTGGATTTTCGACCCTGAACCCACCTCGAAAATTCCTGTGTGCTCCACAGCTGTGCCTTGCTATACTTATATTTATATTTTAAACTAGATTTATGACAATTATGTACATGGTTAATGATCTCTGCATATTAAGGCATACACACACACATATAGTATATATGTATGTGTATGTGTACGGGAGTATATATATATATATAATAAGAAACAAATGTGAGTAATATAAATAAAAATTAACAGTGCTTTAAAATATATACTATTCGAAATTATACAATATAGTTCCTAGAAAAAAAATTTCGTATTAATTAAACATAGTATTAAAAGGATACGTATTAAAAAAAACAAAATGCAACCAACTCAATTTACAAATGCCAATTTGAGAAAATTGATGAAGTGGAATATTTAAATAGTTTGATCAATATTGTTAAATTTTTCAAACTGGAAAATGAGTTCATCGAACGAGGACAATCTTAAGGAAAGTGACTTTCCAATACTTAACGATTTATGGGTCGAAAGGAGCCTAAATAGATTTTGGACAGGATACTTCTACCCTTTCTTTCCTCAGCACCTGGTTATGTCTAGGGATCAAAAGGTAGTCGGAACCGGTTTAGCTCGAACCAGTTATAAAAGCATTTAAAATTTACGATTGTTGCTATGAACCTTTTTTGCTCCCTTTCAATAGGCCCTGTCTTATCTTCTTTCAATTTTTTTTTTTTTTGACCTTGGAAGCAAATATCTACTTTTTCGTGACCCTTTTTTCTTTTCTAGTATTTTTATTCCATGGTCTTCCCTGTGGTTTTTCTTTTCTACATTTGATTTCGATCTGTAACAATTGATACACCATTCGTATTTATACTATAATCAATACAATGATTTAAACGTATTAATTAATAACATTAAAATTGATTTTTGTGATGAATTAATTGGTTCCTTTGTGAACTATGTTAAGTTTAAATTTTACTATTTTGATATCATTTTGATGATATCACATGGACTTTTTGTGATCTACGTATGTGTTGTCATAATTTTGCGATTAACCTCAGGGCTTCTCGCTATTAACGAGATACGTTCTCATTACATAATAAGGGGCTCAGAAAAGTGATAGACAAGCTAAAGACCATTTAAAAGGTCTCTATGATCTTCCACACCTTTTAAAATAATTATTTTGAAATTTGCAGTTTAAATGTTTTAAAAAAATTCACCCAAGGTAATTTTTTTAAGGTCTCTTCTGCTCACACAGGAAAAAAATCCATGGCTACTAAAACTGTAAAAAATTATAAATACAAATTTTTTAAAAAATTGAGATGTCTGAGCTTTAGAGGAACCTTCATGGCTTAGCCTTTGATTTTATTAATGTTTGGTCTTAATGAGTGTTATTATAAATCAGATACTCTAAATAAACTGTTTTACCACTATTTGATTTAAACTATTTTCACTAAAATTTCGATTGAAATAGCTTATTTAAATCTCAGGTCTTTAAAGAGTATATACAACATTTTGATAAACTTTTGATAGCATTTTATAAACAGTGAATTAATGTTTTAATTCACTAAAACTTAATAATTTTGCTAATTAATGGTGTATTATTTTTCATATATAAATATATTTCTTCCTCTTGATATATTACTGTCCTATTCCATTATATTTTATTTACATTTTTGGTTAATGAAAATTTTTGACCAACAGCTGAATTCGTCTAACATCAAGAGAGAAAAGGATTAATTATTTTTCTCAATTGTTCGATTTTACTTTTTTAAACAGCTTCTGAAATGATTTTATATCACTTAGTTTAATTGATTACTTTAATCAAGTTAGCAGTAAGTGCAAACTTTGTTCTGTAAAAATACTCTTTGCATTTCAAATACATCTTATTGAAACCATACAAAGTCTTATAAAAGGAAAATGATGGTTAAAAAAACATGGGCCTCAAGAAAAAAAATAGTTTATATATTTTTAGTAAAAATATTCCAATGTGCATTTCTTCAAAACAGATATGAAAATTTTTGAATCAAGATGATGCAGGAGAACCTCCATAAGTAGTACTATAATTCCCACATCACGAATGATAGCACTATATATTTATAAAAGATTAATTTTATTTTGCTAACCACTAAACATGTGTGGTCCACAATACTATTTCCCTATTTCTTATAGTAATAAATTGATCAGTTTAATCTATTTTACTCCAAAGGGTTACTAACATTATTTTTTTTGTCTCAATTTATCTATACCCTTTGTCTCACAGCTATTTTTTTTTTATTAAATCTAACATCTGTTCTTTATATAAGTTCGGAGTTTTCCCCTCCATGGTAAACATGTTTAAAATGATGACGTATTGTATGGTTAGAGACAGTAAATGCAATTAAAAACAAGTAATATAAAAAAATTCAGTCAATTTCTACTTAGATCAAAAAAGAAAAATTTTGTTTTAGCTACTTTTTATTAAATAGTTTCAATTAATATAAATATGTATATATACATATGACAGAATCAAAACATTAAGTGGTAATTAATTTTTATTAATTATCATTAAAATATCGTATCGTCGTCCAAAACAATCATGTATATAAAATCTCAGTTCAACTGAATGCTTTAAAACGTGAGAAAAAAACCTTTTCAAGTTTTGACACAAGTCGCCAAAAGGGTCGCTAAGTCACCACCGTGGCTGTATTTGTAATTCTTTAAATAATTAGTTTTAATCAATTAATTTTTATTAATTATATTTAAATTATTGTATTGTCATCCAAAATAATCATGTATATAAAATTTCAGCTCAATTGAGCGCTTTAAAATGTATTTTATTAACGATTGAAAACTCCACCAAGATAAATAAATAAATATATAGAGAGTGTGAGCTAATCGTAGGAATTGAAAAACATTATATGATCTTCATTCTAACCTACAATAATGAAAATTTATATTGGAGTAGAATTTTATCCTCATTTATCTGAAAGTACAAAACAAAGACCTTGTAAACACTTTAAATATTTATAATGGATCATAAATTGAGATTTTTTACTTTTTGTCTTTGTAATGAGAATCAGAAACATATTTTTCTTTTTATAAAGTGCAATCATAAAACAATAAAACCATAAAAATTCTGATTTAGCATAATATTGCATATAGAATTTTACTGAATTTAATTTGGTTAGTATTTTGTATCAGAGAGTATTCGTCATAACTTCAAAGGTATACTTGAAATGTTATCAAAAAAAGATTATCAAATTCAAAAACACACACACATATTATTTTTAATAGCTTCATCCACAGAAATAATTTAACAGTATATAGTTACAGAGAACATTTATTCTAAATAATCAGTCCAAGGTGAATGTTTTATGTAATAAAAGTTATTAACTACAAGTAGTATATAAAAATTAATAAATTTAGATACAAAGTTTTTTCTTAGCGTAATTTCTCGGGAAAGGCAGACAGATATCTAATTTTAGAAATGCCCAAAAAAGGTATTTGAATAAAATTATTCTTACAGTAAAATATTTATGACTGGTATTAATATTTCAAGTGATAATACTTTAGAATAGGGTTAAAAAAAAAGTAAAAATGAAGAGATGAAACTCTTTTTGTGTGTGTGTGTGTGTGTATTCTTATAGACCTTCAGTTAAAATTTAATTCTAACCAACATTTTTCAAATTCATTTTTGTTTGTTTCAAGATCTCACGAAATATTTAAATGTTAGTCCATTTGCATATCCATCTTTTGTGTGTATGTGTGAATATTGAAATAGTAGAACTCATTTATTTTACTTACATGAAAGAATAACTGTTTTTGATTTACTTTTCTTTTTTTTATTTGTAGAAGATGTAAAAATACTATTATTTTCTACATCAAATGAATCTATTTAAATATGTTTAAGTATTTCTTCAACTACAAAAATGAAATACATTCATTTTTAATTATGCAATGCTTTAAACACTTTTTGCTAGAAGTACTTATTTTCATTTATAGATGGCAGCACGACCGTTATTCTAGGTGAGAGAATTGAAGCATGAAATCATAGAAATTAAAATGTTTGAAGATATTCAAATCTTACTGTAGAAATTCTTTTATTTCCCTCATCCTTTATGTTAATTACTTATTCAAGAACTATTTTTCTTTATCATAAATTGCTACAGAAATTTAATCATAAGTAAATGTTTCTATATTTTAAGCTTATTTGTTACCGATACGTAAAGACGAGTGCAAGATCATCATATCGCCATTCCGGAAGAACAATGACGGGACTGCAAAAATGTGTCAAATGCAAATATCAGAAACACATTCCTCACACATGGGAACATGGATGTAACTGTAACCACCAGTGGGTAGTTGTGTCATGGTCGAAATATCAGCTGTTGTTATCTTCGTTCAATACAACTGCAAATCGTTTTTTTTACTCTCTTGTAAAATTGAAGTTTTTACAATTATGTCACTGCTCTTCCGGAACGGCTGTATTCTAAAGTTTTACAATCACAATTTGTATAAAGTTGCAAAATGAAATGCTTGCAAATATGAAGAAGTATTAATGTGACCTGGGCAAACTGATTTATTTTTAACTATGTGAATTATGGATATTATATAAAAATAAATCAATGTCTAAGTCAGTTAGCCTTATTAATAGCTAAGACAAAAGTGTTAAAAATTCAGATGCAAAAAAAAAAAAAAAAAATCACACTATTTTCAACATCACAGATGAAAAATTAAATACAATCAACTCTATCAAAAGCATTTTGAGCTTTAAAACCAGACGATTAAACGCTTCATTAAATGCAAATTTAAAATAAATAATAAAGACCGCTAAGTGCATTACAAAATAATTTTTTAACGATTTAAAGCAATTCACTTTAATAGGAATAAGTAAAATATAAATAAATGGACGAATAAAAAGTAAAAAATTTTTGGTTTTAAAAATATACATATTTAAAGAATCGTAACCAAAGATAATATAAGTGTTTTTACGAACGTCACGCTTCTGTGAATTCTATGGTTGGCATTGATGAGAAATCCGTTACGTTCAGCATCATTGAGCATTTTATTTGTCTTTTTGACAAAAAAGGTGTAATACATTTAAACATTCAAGAAAATTACACTCTTTTAGTAAGATTAAGGGGATTGAATAACATGTTCGTTGACATTGATGTATTGACTGTTAAAATAGATTTAAAAATAGAGAAAAGAAACCGGATTGTAGAATTTGAAGTAATGATACTCCTACATTACATGAAGAATAAAATGCATTAACTGAAACATTTACGAAAAACAATAGCAGTATTTTTAATTAAAAAGTTTTCTACTTTTAGCAGAGAAGGTTTTTTTTTCCTATTCAATTACTACGGTTTTTTTTACAAATTTAAAATAAAATAGCGACTAAAGTTTTATTTTTAAATTAAAAAATTAATCTTTTTTTCTCTTTTTTTTTGAAAAAAAAATGCAATAATGAGCTGATGTTTTTATGAGAAGCAGTTTTTTTAATTCCCTCCTGAAATCATTGCATTTTCTGCAAATATATATATTTCTTGTTTTTCCTGATTTACACATTAGAGTTATGTTTCTTTCACATTTATTCATAAAGAAAGGGATTATGTTAGCAGTTTAAATAATTCAAAAATGGTGAATTTTTCTGTCCCTTGGTTTAGAACGACCATCTATAAAAACATTTGTTCAGCCCTTTCTGAGTTAAAAAAATATGTTTTATACAGGATAAAAGGGATATGAAAGATAGAGTCAGAAAAAACCTTAATCTTGTCATAATCATCCAGTAAACTATTCGATTTCCATAATCTCTACATTCAAGTATTAATTCGTTTCTGAACTCAGATGTTGCCATCGCGTACTATGTGAAAAAGCTCAAAATCTAGAATTTACTAACATACTTTATTTCATAATCATATAAACTTACATGTAGTCAACGTAGTGTGAACATTTATAGTAATGTAAAAAATCGTTGGACCCATAAATAACCGCAGCAGAGCGAAGAGTATTTTTAATAAAATGAATAAGAAAAGGACAAGGACTCATAGAAGCTTCGATATCGTGTTTAGCATTGTTCAAGCATTAGAAAAAACTGAGAAAATCGATAATTCTGCATGATTGTATTGTTCAAAATATAATCCATAACACATGCAGTTAAAAACAACACTTTGGTGTTATTAAAGTGGCAACACAAGACACTATTTAAATGTTTTTTCATTCAGGGGAGGGGGATCGACTGTTAATTTTGGGAGTTCTGGTCTAATAATGCTTTTAGAGAGTGTCCAAACAATCTTAGCTGATTTTAGTTTGTTTTGAGTAGCATTTATAATTTTAATAAATATTTATCTCTGAAAATATTATTTTGTGTGGTGATATAGTTTTGGAAAAATATATGGCAAAAATCTAATTCGAGGGTAAACTTTTAATTTTTTAATTTAGCAAAATAAATAAATAAAATGATATAATGAAAAAAAAATGTTTCAGTGTTCGATAAAATCTACGGTTATATTTATTTTTAAAAAAATTGCTGACAACTTTTTTATAGATAATTTATATTTCTTGTATATTCATCGTTTCTTGAACTTTTTAAGGTCATCTTTCCTTGTAAGTGAAATTATCTTCTAATTATTGTTTTTGCTTTAAATATTTTTTATTCTACATTGTTTTTTACAGATTATGAAATTACAAGTAGGAATTGTAGCAGAAAATTTTTTTTATAAAACAATAATTTTGATAATTTTTGGATGGCAGTAAAGAAAATTGGTTTAAAGTTCGAAAACTATTCAATAAAATGTGCTTTAAAAATAGCATATGTAATTGGCAACTCTGATTATAACTATATAATTACACAATAGATGGCAGCACTTCTAGAATTAAAAGAGCTAAAGAAGATGTTTTCATAATCGCTGAGAGAGCTCGGCGTTATAAGCTGAAGATAATAGGAAATAAATATTCAGCTTTCTAAATTTTATCCAGTAACCTAAGTAAGAATAAAACTACGCTTACTCATAATAATGTAACACAGAATCTCCTAAATGAATTTTACAGAAAAGATGCTCATTGATATGAAAATTTTGGTCTAAAAGGCGCATTTTCAGGTGAAACTGAAACCTTCACATGAATAAGAATATTAAACATGGTTTTTAGAAAAAACTTGAAACGCAGTTACTTTTTAAAATTTATTCTGCTTAAATTTTTATTTGTTTGTTTTTGAAAAATTTCAGCATTACGCAGTATCGATGAATTCAATATGGCATTGAAAAAGTGTGAGTTTATAGTCAATATTTTTCTTAAATATTCGAAGGCCCGTTCTCTGTAAGAAATAGTAATTAGAGAAATGAAATTGCGTATACAAACTCTAGATTTTTCTTTTCTTCCTCTTTATGGTACGAAATAGAGGAAAGTATAAACTAAACTCCAGTGCCTAGAAGTTGAATTAGACCCATAAATCAGTTTAATTTCAACAATAACACTGAATATTGATATGCTGAATGTTATGTGTATGGTTATAGTATTTAACATTGCTTAAAAGTAAGTATTTTTAATTACGGGGCTAGATGAGGGATATTTGCGATAATTGAATTCATGTTTGAAATATTGTTAAGTGACGAGGCCAGTGCAAGTTTATCCATTGGACGCTTGGAAACGCCGACCCGGATAAGCTTAACTTTCCTTGGATCCACCAGTGCCAAGGAGGCCTGTAGATCTTCTGCGTCCAAGCCCCAAAATGAGCTTAAACCGATCTGGGGGAAGCTGACACACATTGTAAAATTTTTTTCTATTTTTAGTTTTTTCAGATGTGAATTGCGTGTGATTTTACTCAGTTTATACACACACACACACACATCTCTCTCTTACTTATGATAAATCAGAATTTATTTTTCGAATGCTGTGAAAAAATATGTAAAAAACTGAAGTAAAATACAGTTCAGAATAAAATCGAACACAGAGGTAGATTTTTTAACTGAATCTCTTTCTAAGTGGATGAGCCTCTATCTACCATTGTAATTGCTTCTCGTATTTAGTTTCGAATATGTCGATTTAGATATAGGCTAATTTTTAGTTTAACTTCAATTCGCATATCTTATTTCTTTCTGTTTGATTCTTATACATAACTGAAGCCGATGCCTATTTTTATTTTATCTTTGCAGCTGAATGACTTTGAAACACATTTAAGAAATTGAAAAAAAAAAGCTTTCTTTTCATCTCATACGAGTTTGATTTCCTCAGAACTTTGAAACTTACGTGAATCATCATGAATTATGACTATACTTTCCACTACACTACATGCCAAGAACTGAATTTCAGGTGGGGTATCCGATTACTTGTGACAACTTTTTTTAAAAATAAATGGAGATTTTGAAACAATTGAGATATGGAGATTTTTTGTGGTTTTTAGATTTATTTAGTACATTTTAAGAAAAACTACAATTAAGAAGAGAAAAAGCAATTATTACTACTAAAATGGAAACATTGGGAAAATTTTACAAAAAATTACATAAACGCGGCTCCCTCTGTACGAAAAGTTTATGAACGAATTCTCACTTTTTCAATTTTAATATCTTACTTTGCTACTCATTTTTGAAATGACCTTCTGGATAAGAGATATTTCAATTTTTACAAAAAAATAGAGTACTTTATCTTAGTTATTATATGAAATTTCTAAAAGAAAAACAGTGATTATATTCACATAAGGGACTGTAAATTTTGTAACAAAACAGTGGTTAATAAATCTGAAGGTAAAAACATTTCTACTATTATACAGAACTTGCACAAAAAAATTCAATTATTATTTTCGGAACTTTTTGAGCAATCGCTGTTCCCGTTTGTGCATTTTCGAAGAAAACACATTTCGAGTAAAACGCTTTTTAAAGTTGTGACGAATCTATACGACACTTTTCCACTAATACTCTTAAACGTCTTTGGGGATTGTAAATTCGAGTATATTTCCAACCAGCTCTAAAAGAAGAAAATGGGATATGCAAATGAATTAAGGTATTTAAGGAGAGCGTTGTAAGTTAGCAGATAGAAGGCGATCGAGCCAAGGGAAGTAGTGACGAAGTTAAGAGGATACACGTGGATTGCGTGATTAGAGTATTGCTGCCATTATTCAGCAAAGTAGCATTAGAAGGATTGATCCACCTTGAGAGAACGACATTACAGCCAGGTGATAAACTATAACTTAGTTTCTCTGAACACAAAAGTCAATATATAATAAAGTTAGTGAAAGTTTAATGAATGTTAATAATTCAAGTTGCGTATATTTCTCGGTCCTCTTATTCCGGTAAACCCGTTCGATATTGAGCTTGTACTTGATTAGTTTCATATTTTGTAATTTAATTTAATAGTAAAGACCCTTTGACGTAGACATGTTGTTTAATATTTGTAATTAGAAGGTTTCTAATTGAATCTATTGAATAAATATAATTTGTTATTATACAAATGGCATCTGGTCATTCTTTGCCTCAAGTTAATCTTAGTGTTCAGGGTGGAACCCAAGGGGGTTCTCACAAAGTTCGCCACTTTGTTAAAAGTTATGGCATCTGCTTTTATTGAAATACTTGTGGCTTTTATTGTAGTGAATAGAAAGTTAAAAACTTGGTATTTTTATAAAGCTAATAAGAAGTCCTATAAAATAAAATCATAAAAAAAAATTGTCAACTTTTGTCAATTTGTCAAAATTGTCAATTGTCAAGCAAGCAAAAAAACCTTTTCAGATGCTGTATTGCCGGCTCTGCCACGAATTTTGCTATCAAATGAAGGATGTGTACAAGGAATAGACATTAATGGACTGTGGACAAACAAACTGTGCACTAACATTCTATTTTTCTTAAATTATGCTATACTATAGGAAAATCGGGATTTATTTTGATCATTCAATAACTATTTAAAATTCAGCATATTTATTCGACTTACTGTAAGTTTTATTTTGAGAAATTCGTAAAAAATTTTGCTTGGTTGTTAGAACTATATGTGGCCGTCTTTTGTTTTGTCCGCCTGCATGCGGGGCATGCGCTACACTCCTGCTAGGATCGGCCCTGCTGACATAATTTTTTAAATATGACAGAACTTCATTCATTAATTTTTAAGTAATAATTTGCCAAAAAAATATTTTAACCCCTTAAGTGGTAAGTTTTTTGGCCCAAAATGTCCCAAAATAGGGTAAACTTTTTATTGCATATAATTAAGTATAATACTTAACCGAATGCGAAAATGGAGTTTTATTTTAATTTCCAGTTTTATAGTTTTCACATAATTCTTTATTTTATAATTGTGTAACACAAACCCTCCCTAAATGTTTGCTTTTTATACACATTCTGCATGCCATGAAGAATGTTTCATATAACCTTAAAGAATTTCACTCATACCTCTTTTTCAAACTGTTGAGGATTTTACTAGTGTATGTATGCACACACAGTTTGAAGTATGGTGTAATACTAAGTCTTACATTGAAACGGGAACAGAATATCGATTTTTTTGGATGATCTTTCCATTTTCATTTCTCCATAAGCAACAAATTGCATTGCCTGTTATTTATAGAATATTTTCAAGAATGTAATTTCCTGCCTTCAAGGAAAAATTCCCGCCGTCACCACAAAGAAAATTCCGAGAGAAGTATTTCAGTACTATGGACAAACTGCTGCATCTCTTAACCCTTAACTTGCCAATTTTTTAAATTTCTATGAAAAAATTATATCAGCTATAGTTTTTAAGTAATTATAAAAGGGGAAAATATGAAGAAAAAAATTAAGTAGTTTTAAATTGAATTTCAGTCATTTTTTTATTTGTTGCAGAAGTGCAACATTGCGCAGTAGTGCTGTAAATTAGAAAACTTTTTTTATATGAGGATTTTATTATTCATAAAATGTTAAAATTTCTTACCTGGTAATTTATTTCGTCAATCAACAAAAGGAAGCATAAAATATAATGGATTCTTTTTATAGCCAAAACACAGTTCTTGAGGCATCATATTTTTATAATTGTTGCGATTTCTTGAAAAAAAATGTACTTCCATCTAGTGACAAAATTAGCATGTACTTCTCCCCGTCAAAGCTAGCTACGCCAGTGAATGTATTTGAACAAATGGTTAATTTGAAGGCGATCCATGGAAATGAACATCCATCTCATTAGGAACTGAAACTCATCGACTCTCAATATGTTCATCTAATACCAGACTTTCAGGAACAGATGGGAGCGGCGAGCCAGCAGAACGTACTAGGACATCACAAATTGAAAACCACGTGCCTCGTTCCCAATGTGGAAATGAAAAAAAAATTAACATTGTATTCAAAAACAAGGTGGATTATGGGAAAAATTCATTGAATTATTAAAAGAAGACCGCTGAAAACACCATTTTAAGAAGCCACGGATGAACAAATGTATCAACATTTTTCGTTCTTATAGCATCTCAACGTTTCCACTTCTTCCGCACAAGTTCTGGCGTTATTCAATAAAAATTATTTGTGTTCCTTAAACTGAAGTAGGCAATTAACGAATGCTACCGCTGAAATATTTGAGACTGTGAACTGTAACCCAAACTAAGATTTGATTGATAAGAAGAAGGTGCTCCATCTAAAGGATCTCTTACCTCTTTACGACTTGAAACGCCGCCCCTCCGGTATAGTAGTTAGTGAAGCTGACTACTATGTCGTAGGGACTGCTTGAATCCCGGAGAACGCATGGATGTTTGTAAATTAATATTGCCTTTGCAGGATGGGGGCACTCTAAATAGCCGCCGAGCCGCAAGTCCTCTCGTGAAATTGGAAGAGAAGTGGGTGGCCCCTACCACCCCCAGGGTGTCCTCCCTCAGAGTTGGAGTGGAACCGAGCCAAATCGTACTATCAGCTGCTTGGAACTCAAAGCTATGGCTAACGACAGGTGTAAAACTAACCTTTTGCCGCGATGAATTTCGTGGGCCTCCATCTGACATCATCAGTCAGGGGGCGTTAACAAGAGCAATGAAAATGAAAGCTTAGTTTATGGAACTATTGATAACATTTTACAATTTTTGCTTACAAATTTTGGGGCCTTCGTAGATTGAATGCCCCGTATCATTAATAGGGCGGTAGCTACGCCCTCGAACTTTTGTATTTCAATAAATAAAAAAAAACACAAATAATAAGACTAATTCTTTATTAATAAATTTAGCTACTAAGTGCTTATGTTTAAAAATGTAATACTGTTATATTTAATGCGAAATTTGCTCTGTTTGCTTATTTTTAGATCTTCAGGACCATTACTAAATTTATTTAATTTTAAATTTTTGAGTATTTTTTTTTCTTAATCTAATCACATAATTACTACTTTTTCACCATGCAGTTTTCTTAAATATTTCCCTTTTTGTTTATATATGATATGTATCATTTCACTCAAATTAAAAAATGATTCAGTTCCCTAGAAACCTATTTTTCATTTTACAACATATGGAATTTCATGTAAATTGTAAATTGTTTGCAATAGTAAGATTAACCAAAGCTATGTAAAGCACATTTAAAGGTTTCAGAAAATTTGAAATGATCGTTTAATCTTATATATTAAAATTCGAAGGTAAACAAACGTATCTATGCATGTCCGGATGACATCCAATTTTCTCAAGAACTACAAGACGCAGAAAATAGCAGAAGGTATCAAAATTTCGGGAATGATCCAAGAAATTCGTTTTCACCATTTATATTCCGATATTCCAATTAGTTAAAAAGAAATTAATTAAAAACCTTAAAACACATTAAAATGCCTTGTGGCGCCATCTGCAAAGAATATCGGAAAAAATTCTGTTTTTACAAAACAACGAAACTTTGCATATAAATAAATTTATTTAAAAATTAATGCAATAAAATTATATATATATCTTTCTTTCAATTTAATTATTTTACAATTTTTTTAAAATAAAAAATGAGTCAAAATTGGTTTCTTTTTTGAATACGAATTAAAAAAATGTTCATGCTTTTCTTTTTTTCCCCGCGTGTAGAACAATATTATACGTAATCTGTACAAAGATTGATAAAATATCTTAAAAATTACGGTTAAAAAAACAAACAATATCTTTCTTTCAATTTAATTATTTTACAATTTTTTTTAAATATTTTTGGAACTTCTTTTTTTACAGAAAATTTTTGTAATTGAGGAATTGATTTTCTCATCGAGTTCATGTATTGATAACAATCTTTCTGTATTTGAGTTAAAATAAAAACTATGAAGTAATTAATACATCATCTTTTCTTTTTCGGAAGGTTATATGAAGAGAAATAAAAAACCTTAATCTAAAACTCCTTTCCTTTAATCTCTTACAAATTTCATCTTTTGAATCATTTAATGCAATTATAGCAGGTATGGCGAATCAATGGCACACGTGCCAATGATGGCATGCGACAGAATATTTTGGGCACGCCATCGATCAAAAACGATTTGCATTTTAGCTTAAAATAATTAAGTTTACTATGAAGTATTATGAACAAACGCGAGTGATCCGTCGCGACGCCGACAAGTCGGGGAGCAGACTTGTTTATGTCTTGCGTAAATACTTCGTATATTATAAATTGCTAATGATGCAAAGTTTATCTACGCATAGTGTGTGTATGTAACTTTTCTAAATATATTCAAGTTGCTTAAAAAACATATTCTAACATTTACATTAGTAATTCAGCTTGTATACATCTAATTTATTAATGTGATCTAATTCTTGTCTTGTATGTCTAATTGGTAAAATAACTCTCACTGCTTTATTTTTAAAAATTTTAATGACCTGAGAGAAAAGCGAAAGAGCAGACACTACAGAAAACTCGTACAAGCACTCAATTTCCTAAAAACAAATAAACCTGCCCATGAGCCCGCAGTCATGCGCAGTCAGTAAAAAGGTTTTTTTTGGTGTGTGAGGGGGGGAATCACAAAGCGAGAGCACATAGAATGGTCAATTTCATCGACACAACTGTACATTTAAAGTTTTGTGTTAAATTATCGATTTTTAACTGCTATTTAACATGGCTAGTTCAAAATAAAAACAAAGTGCAAGATAGTAAGTGTAGCAGAGAATTTCAAACTTGGTGGGCTGAGAAATATGGCATGATCAATAAAGGCGACAAAGCGGTGTGTGTTTTATGTTCTGGAACAGTGCTATGCAAAACATCGTCTGTAAAACGGCATTTTGAAACATCAGAAATCCTTTTGTGTAAAAAGCGAACCAGAGCAAAAAGAATTAATTGCAAGCGCAATAAAAGACATAAATAAGCAGTCGACGTCTATGTTTAAATATGTAAGCAGAAATTGTCACACAAGTGAGGCAAGTTACTCGGCTGCAAATGCCATTGCTCGGCATGGTAAACCTTTTTTCGCCCTTCAAGAGGAAGAGTTTTTGAAGGAAGCTTGGTTGGCATATGCGCCCTCACTTTTTGATGATTTTGATAATAAAGATAAGATAATTCAGCGCATCAAAGATGTTCCTCTATCTAGAAGCACAATGAAAGATAGAATCTTGAAATTGGCAGAAAATGTTACAGATGAACAAAAAAATGACATTAACTCCACTCCTTTTATATCGCTATGTCTTGACGAAAGTATTGACATTACTAAATCGGCACGTTTAGCTGTCTTTGCTCGATATTGTGTAGGAAACATCATTAAGGAAGAATTAATTGCGATAATATCGTTGTTAACAACTACAAAGGGCACAGATATTTGTACGGCAGTAAGAAATTCGCTTGCTGAGAAAGAAATAGATTTGAAAAAAATTGTTTCAGTAACCACTGATGGTGTTCCAAATATAGTAGGCAAAAAAATGGTTTCATTTCTTTATTTAAAACAGACGTAGGACATTCTTTTCTTGAATGCCACTGCATTATTCACCAACAAGCATTATGTGCAAAGAGTGGTTTAACATCTCTTGATAATGTAATAACTTAAGGGGACTTGGTACCCTAAAAATCACAAACCTATCGTTTTTTTATCGTTTATGTTATTCTTTGCATTATTATTTTTCGATTGATATATCACTTGTGCATGTCGGAAAGTTAGAAGTTGACTAAAACTTCATTTGAAAACAAATTAGGCAATTCAGCCACACACCCTTTTTAGAAAAAAAAAAGCTAAAAAATGCTTTATGATAAAAAAAATCTATTTTAGAAATAGAAATAATAACTATAAAAAAGAATGTGTAGTATTAAAAGCAGAATATTTCCTAGGCAATACAATAATGTAATTTTTCTTCCTTGTGAAATGTGTGCATGTAAAATTTTTAAATTAAGGCATTTTATATTAATAATTTTATAATTTCAGTTCTTCTTCCTGATATATTTTTCATACAAATGTAATACTTTAATGTTATAAGAAGAAAAACAGCTAAAATTTCTGTCGTGACAGAAAAAATTTTTAACATTTTTCTTGAATTTTCATGGGCAATTAGTACTCTCTAAAAGTTGATCATTTATAAAAATGTGTGGGTTGAAAAAATATGAAAATGCAATTATTTTAAAGAAAATGTATAACTAATATCTTAAAGTGGTATTTTAAGTTTAATTAAGCTTATAATAATTATTTTTTCAGAATTATAAACTTTAAACCTGTTTTTCTCAGTTTGTGTTTTTCGAAACCTTAGTGCATTCAAAATGCTACTCCTTCGACAATTACTTACCAATCACTTCCATTTTTTTCTTGCGTGTTGAAAATAAAGCATGTAATAAAATAAGAGATCCGTTTTGCTATAAACTGAATACTTTTTTAAAAAAATAAAATGTAAGACATGTTGGCTTTTTCGTTGATTTTTAGCCTGTATATCAACATTTTATTTTTTTTCTCGAAAACGAATGAAGTTATTCTAAAATCGACCCCTAAAGTTGTTTAGATCATCCATAAGAGTATTATAAAAAAATTTCAGGTCAAAAAATTAGTTTTTACAAAAGGAGTAGGATTTTAAAATTTTCCCAATTTTCTTCCAAAAATTATAATTTTTAAAATTGTGTGAATAATATATAAAAATTTTCATCTGCTAACATTTTCTTGAATAGAAACATTGTATAAAATGCTAAAATATAATTTTTAAATACGTAAATAAAGAAGTTTGCTCAAAGGGTGCCAAGTCCTCTTAAGTCACAAAAATAGTCAACCTCATATCGTCGCAGGCTTTAAATAAATGAAAGTTTGATGCTTTGTTGGTTGAAGTCAATTCGGTGTATAATGGCTTAATAATGTATAACAATGTTCGCTGGTTGAGCCGCGGGAACGTACTTCAAAGATTTGTTGATTGCTTGGAAGAAATCGGACTGTTTCTACAAAATGAGAGCAAAATTGAACAATAATCACAGTTGATGGATATTATGTCGCTTTTAAAATTGATGTTTTTTACAGACATATACCATCATTTCAATGAATTGAACATAAAGTTTCAAGGCCCGAATAAAACAGTTATCGTCATGATGGATCTCATTCGCGCTTTTGAAGCTAAACTATATGTTTTCAGAAACGATATTATTACAAAAAACTACAAGTACTTCCCAAACTTGAAAAAAAATATCAAGGATTTAGATGCTCAAGAGAAACGAAATGAAGAAAAAGTTATTGATGACTTTATTTCCATAATGGATTCTTTAATCAAATAATTTTCAGCGAGATTTTCTCAGTTCAAATTTATTATGCACCCTGATGTGACCTCATTCGATAAATTGAACTTGTCCCAATTCGATTGGAAGAAATTGAAGAATTTGAAATGCAACTGATTGATTTCCAGTCTAGTTCAATATGGATTCAAAAGTTTATTGAAACAAGCAAAAAGTTGGAATTGATTGAAGCAGAAAGATTGACAAGCAATATAAGTAAAAATACCAGTAACGAAATTTTGGAAACATGGAATTCGATTCCAGACGCATTTAACTGTTTGAAGAAGTTGGCGTATGCTATTTTAACCATATTTTCATCTACCTATGCCTGCAAGTCATTATTTTCAGAAATAAATAACATCAAAGACTCGCTTAGAAACCGTTTAACAGACGACTCTAATTCAGCATACATTCTACTAAAAGTAACATCTTATAATCCTGATATAAATTATTTGTCATCTAATCTACAACAGCAGAAATCACACTAATGTTATTTTAATTTAAATTACAAGTATAACTAAAACATTTACTACTATACAGTGCAAAATGTATTTTTTCGTATTAAATAAAGAATTTTGATTTGTTCGTATTTAGTGTTTTATTAGTTCTTCAATAATCACAAGTCAAAATTATTTGATGGCACGCCTATAACTCATTAAACGTTTTTTTAGAAAAAATGGCACGTTGACCCAAAAAGGTTCGCCACCCCTGAATTATAGGATCAACAGTTTCAGATAGATTTTTGCGATATGAATTTACGAGATTTCTAAATGCTTGAGACTTTAAGTAAAACATTTTTGTTGTGTAAGAGTAGTACATTTTTGTTGTATGAGACTTACTATATATCTTCTTCGAGGAAAGGGTATACTGGATCAATGGTTACTGCAAGAAAAAGATACTAAATAACTGAGATATGTCAGCCAAGGCTTACAATGAGAAATGCGCCATTTGTGAGTAGCGGAAAGAAAGATTGAGATCGAAAAAGTTTCTTCACAGAAATAAAAAGTGAGAGCTACATTAGAGGGAATTTACTGCATGCGTTCTAAGACAGAGGTCGTTTTATCATTAGTCATGCGCGATTTGAGACAGACTAAGTCACTTCCAGCTGAGCTCTAAGTGAAAAAGAAGAGAAATAAAACTGAAACCTTTCGTACTTTCTTGGATAATTGAGATATGTCAGCCAAGGCTTACAATGAGAAATGCGCCATTTGTGAGTAGCGGAAAGAAAGATTGAGATCGAAAAAGTTTCTACACAGAAATAAAAAGTGAGAGCTACATTAGAGGGAATTTACTGCATGCGTTCTAAGACAGAGGTCGTTTTCGGTCGTTTATTATTAGTCATGCGCGATTTGAGACAGACTAAGTCACTTCCAGCTGAGCTCTAAGTGAAAAAGAAGAGAAATAAAACTGAAACCTTTCGTACTTTCTTGGATAATTGAGATATGTCAGCCAAGGCTTACAATGAGAAATGCGCCATTTGTGAGTAGCGGAAAGAAAGATTGAGATCGAAAAAGTTTCTACACAGAAATAAAAAGTGAGAGGTACATTAGAGGGAATTTACTGCATGCGTTCTAAAACAGAGGTCGTTTTATTATTAGTCATGCGCGATTTGAGACAGACTAAGTCACTTCCAGCTGAGCTCTAAGTGAAAAAGAAGAGAAATAAAACTGAAACCTTTCGTACTTTCTTGGATAATTGAGATATGTCAGCCAAGGCTTACAATGAGAAATGCGCCATTTGTGAGTAGCGGAAAGAAAGATTGAGATCGAAAAAGTTTCTTCACAGAAATAAAAAAGTGAGAGGTACATTAGAGGGAATTTACTGCATGCGTTCTGAAACAGAGGTCGTTTTATTATTAGTTATGCGCGATTTGAGACAGACTAAGTCACTTCCAGCTGAGCTCTAAGTGAAAAAGAAGAGAAATAAAACTGAAACCTTTCGTACTTTCTTGGATAATTGAGATATGTCAGCCAAGGCTTACAATGAGAAATGCGCCATTTGTGAGTAGCGGAAAGAAAGATTGAGATCGAAAAAGTTTCTTCACAGAAATAAAAAGTGAGAGGTACATTAGAGGGAATTTACTGCATGCGTTCTGAAACAGAGGTCGTTTTATTATTAGTCATGCGCGATTTGAGACAGACTAAGTCACTTCCAGCTGAGCTCTAAGTGAAAAAGAAGAGAAATAAAACTGAAACCTTTCGTACTTTCTTGGATAATTGAGAGATGTCAGCCAAGGCTTACAATGAGAAATGCGCCATTTGTGAGTAGCGGAAACAAAGATTGAGATCGAAAAAGTTTCTACACAGAAATAAAAAGTGAGAGGTACATTAGAGGGAATTTACTGCATGCATTCTAAAACAGAGGTCGTTTTATTATTAGTCATGCGCGATTTGAGACAGACTAAGTCACTTCCAGCTGAGCTCTAAGTGAAAAAGAAGAAACAACACACCACACAAAATAATCAGCACACCACACAAAATAATCAACACACCACACAAAATAAACAACAAACCACACAAAATAAACAACACACCACACAAAATAAACAACACACCACACAAAATAATGAACACACCACACAAATTAGACAAGACACCACACAAAATAGACAACACAACATATAATGGACAACACAACATATAATGGACAACACAACATATAATGGACAACACAACATATAATGAGCAGCACAACATATAATGGACAACACGCTACACAAAATAATCAACACACCACACAAAATAATCAACACACATCACAAAATAATCAACACACCACACAAAATAAACAACACACCACACAAAATAATCAACACACCACACAAAATAATCAACACACCACACAAAATAGACAACACAACATATAATGGACAACACAACATATAATGGACAACACAACATATAATGGACAACACAACATATAATGGGCAGCACAACATATAATGGACAACACACCACACAAAATAATCAACGCACCACACAAAATAATCAGCACACTACACAAAATAATCAACACACCACACAAAAAAATCAACACACCACACAAAATAAACAACACACCACACAAAATAATCAACACACCACACAAATTAGACAACTCACCACACAAAATAGACAACACAACATATAATGGACAACACAACATATAATGGACAACACAACATATAATGGACAACATAACATATAATGGGCAGCACAACATATAATGGACAACACACCATACAAAATAATCAACACACCACACAAAATAATCAACACACCACACAAAATAATCAACACACCACACAAAATAATCAACACACCACACAAAATAAACAACACACCACACAAAATAATCAACACACCACACAAAATAGACAACACACCACACAAAATAGACAACACAACATACAATGGACAACACAACATATAATGGACAACACAACATATAATGGACAGCACAGAATACTAAAGACAACACACCACACACAATAATCAACACACCACACAAAATAATCAACACACCAAACAAAATAATCAACACAGCACACAAAATAGACAACACAACATATAATGGACAACACACCACACAAAATAATCAACATACCACACAAAATAGACAACACAACATATATGGACAACACAACATGTAATGGACAACACAGCATACAAAAGACACACCATCAAATCAACACACCACACAAAATAATCAACACACCACACAAATTAGACAACACACCACATAAAATAGACAACATAACATATAATGGACAACAGAATATATAATGGACAGCACAACATATAATGGACAGCACAACACGTGATAAATCTATACGGAACTTTATCACTAACCTTCTGAGACGTCTTTTTTAGGGAATTTTATTTCCCTACCTATTTCCAATCAACTCCAAAAAGAGGACAGGGATTCCTTATTATGCAGATTATTTAAAGTATTTAAGTCAAACGGAATAGTAAAGTGAGAGACAGTAGGAGGGAGAGATTGAAGCAGGAAGTTATAATAGTGAAGTTAGAGATTTATTATTGAAGATTTCTAGGAGGATAAATTAGGCACAGGAAGAGCTGAGATTCAGTGTGGTAAATATTGATTTATAATTAATGTCTCATTAAAGTTTTATATTAGAAGTGAGATTAAAGTTAAATGTTCAGTAGGAACATTATTGAATACTAGCTGCAAGTACCCGGCTTTGCCCGGGTTTAAAATAAGGTTTTCTGTAGAAGCTTACAAAATTGTTTATTTGCATGCAATAAAAGGGTACATTTATCTTAAAGCAATGTGATAGACAACATTTTTGGCAGTTCCATTTGGAGTGTGTGCAAAAAGATTTTCCTCTCTGTCCACTCTAGAGCAGGCCGCATACAACTGCCCATGAGAAAAGCATGGTGTCTGCAAGTCTATACTCTCCTCCTTTTTCTCATAGGCATGACTGTAGCAAAAAATGACAATGCATTCCTATGAATGAAGGAATGGAATGGAATGTAGTAAGTAATGTGATATTTGTTGCATTATTTGCTTGCAGTAAAGTAAATATAACAAAGAAGTATTGCAAATTACTTACCGCTTTTGTTTAGTAAAGTTTTCTCTAAAATGAACCCATGGCTCAGAACAGGCACATGGAGCATTCTTTTTGGCTGGAGAAAGCCAGAGTGAGGTTGGGATGGAACGAAACCTATATAAGAACCTTCCCCATGTAATTTTGTGAATGTGTACCAAATTTCACGTTATTTGGTTGTCTGAATCTTGAGTTATAAGGAAACAGATAGACAACAAATGCGTCTTATATGTATATATAGATAAAGATATAGATTTGTTTGAATTCTCTCTTGTGTATTATTACTTTTGTAAGCTTCATGGCATATTTTATAGTGTACCAGTCTTTTAAAGCTGACTGAGACACAGCAACATTTAGCTAGGTATAGCTAGTTATAACATAAAATTAAATCTTAAAAAGATATCAAATATAAAAGTAAGCTCAATATTTTGATTAAATCAGTATAAACATTTTCGTACAAACACAATATATATACTGTAAAATATTTATTTTGCTATTTGCCTTTCAGACAGACATCAAACAAAATTTTAAAAATTGTCAAAAACAGATAAAAAACATATTTAAGGAAAATACCACTGATTAATTTTGCCAAAGACATCGCAATGTGTAAAAAAATATTTGCAGTACATAATCGCCAAAAAAAAAATGTCAGTACTAAAATATAAAAAAACAAAAATTATATATTGAATTAATTAAGGATTAGTGGAGGGAAAGATAAAACAGGCTAAGATAATACTCATAATAATTTCATATTGGTAGGCTACTCATTTTGGCATGATTTTAAAATCACGCCAAATTGGTGTTGTGGCCAGTCTTATGTTATAGTAATGTACAGAATTAAAGGTACTTATGTATTAACGCAACCTATTGGTGACATTATACAAAATGAAGCACATGTTTGCCAATTTAACGCATACAAAGTTGGAATTGCCAAAGTGGCGAGTTGTCTTGAACGTTGGCGACTGTGCAATAATACCTAAGTAATAAATAAAAAACAAATTATCCGAAGTATATATATCCCGAGCATAAAAATAAATTGAAAAATTAAGTACAATACTAACATTAAAGGACATAAAAAGAACTGAACTAACTCTATCAATGCAAAAGCATAATTTGAAAAAATATGGTAC
Source organism: Trichonephila clavipes (assembly GCA_019973935.1). Taxonomy (NCBI): domain Eukaryota; kingdom Metazoa; phylum Arthropoda; class Arachnida; order Araneae; family Nephilidae; genus Trichonephila; species Trichonephila clavipes. Next base: position 241,872 of record BMAU01019792.1, on the reverse strand, counting down.
TTACATATAACCGCAACCTATTGGCGACATTATATGAAACGAAGCACATGACTCACAATTCAGCATATATATGACATGCGAAATCGGGGATCCAACTTGGCAAGTTATTTTGAACGTTGGAAATTGTTAGGATAGTACATAAGCACCAAAAATAATTTATCTTACGACTACGTGCTTCCTCAACAGGTATTTAAGCCATTTGTCTGTTTTGCTCATTCTCTGATGCCTATTCCAGTTTGATATGTAATTACTACCAACACTGCTTTCTCTTGGGCAGTATAATTACCCAAGTTTGATTTTCTGCAAGGCAATTTTATACAATGAAGCCAATAGTATACCCTTAAAGGTTAAAATAAAGACACATAAAATTGCAAAATATTATTAATTTCATACTATCTAAAACAGATAACGAAAACGGAAATACTATACTTATGTTAATCACAGTAATAAGAACTGAAATACCATTATCACAATAAGAAGTTTTAGTTTGTCGAAATTATAACCTTCGCATTCTAAAGAAATAAATAAATTTTCCGAAAAAATACTGAAATTGTAAGTTCTAATTTTTAAGCAAAATCACACACATAAACATCCCGCGATAATACCTAAATGTTGCCAAAACAACAAAACAAAATTTTAGTTGAATCCTTAAAAAATGATTTATTCGAAAAATAAACCTAATTAAATATCAAAGAATAGAAAAATTGAATAAATATTCCAACCGATTAACTTAGCTACAGTAAAAATATGTAATAATCTTGAAAAACTGCATGTAAAGTATAAATTGTCCACTTACTGAGATACGTGACATGATATGACATCATAACACTGGAAAATCACTTAAAAATTAAATTTTAAAAAATTCGGAAAGAATTATGAATGCCAAACCTATTTAAGAACCTTCCTCGTGTAATTTTGTGCACGTGTACCAAATTACTCGTTATTTGGTTGTCTGGATCTTGAGTTATGAGGGAACAGACAAACAGACAACAAATGCGTCTTATATATATATAGATAATTCTGGGATCTCTTATTGCGGTAATCTCTGCGTGATCGACATTCTAATTGTTAATTAATTGGATCATTAAATATTTAAGTTAATATAAAGAAAAGTCCCTTTTAAACCTCATAAAGCTATTTTGATTTATTTGTTATTAAAAGTCTTTTATTCTATTTGGGAAAGATAACCAAATAAAGAAAGTTATTTATAAAAAATGGCTACTGGTTCTTTTTGACTCAAAATTATTCTCGTTCTCAAAGTGAGATCCAAGGGGATCTTCACAAACATATAATGAAAAACACAACAAGTAATGGACAACACAACATATAATGGACAACACACCACACAAAATAATCAACACACTACACAAAATAATCAACACATCACAAAAAATGGACACCACACCACACAAAATAGACAACGCAACATATAATGGACTACACAACATATAATGGACAATACAACATATAATGGACAGCACTATATATAATGGACAACACAACATGTAATAGACAACATAATATGTAATGGACAACACAATATGTAATGGACAACACAACACACAAAGGACAACACTACACACAAAGGACAACAATACACACAAAGGACAACAATACACACAAAAGACAACACTTCAAACAAAGGACGCGCAAAACATATAAAGGGTGTTTTTTTTTTTAGAGGTATAGAACTTTAAATTGCAATAAAACAACGATGTATTATTCGATTGACATGAATTTTTTTATTCGAAAGATAATCTTGTGGCATTACATTTTAAATATGATTTCTGGCATAGGACTGCCACGGCTGGCTCGGATGTAGTCTAATCTGGACGTCCAATTTTCGATGACTTTTTCCAACATTTGTGGCCGTATATCGGCAATAACACGGTGAATGTTGTCTTCCAAATGGTCAAGCGTTTGTGGCTTATCCGCATAGACCAATGACTTTACATAGCCCCACAGAAAATAGTCTAGCGGTTGTAAATCCCAAGATCTTGGAGGCCAATTCAATTCACAGGTCCAAAACGTGAAAGTAGGTGGTCACCAAACGTGTCCTTCAATAAATCGATTGTGGCACGAGCTGTGTGACATATTGCGCCGTCTTGTTGGAACCACAGCTCCTGGACATCATGATTGTTCAATTCAGGAATGAAAAAGTTAGTAATCATGGCTCTATACCGATCACCATTGACTGTAACGTTGTGGCCTTCATCGTTTTTGAAGAAGGATTCCATCAGCCCATAAAGCGCACCAAACAGTCAGTTTTTCTGGATGTAACGGTGTTTCGACATAACTTGTGGATTAGCTTCACTCCAAATGCATTAGTTTTGTTTGTTGACGTAGCCATTCAGCCAGCAGTGCGCTTCGTCGCTAAACAAAATTCGCTTATGAAAATCGGGAACAACGGCAATCTCGTTTTGGGCCCATTCGACGAATCTACGCCTTGCTTGATGATCGTTTTGATGAATTGCCAAACCAAACTGAGAATAAATCACTTGACAGCTGTTAAATCGGTCGCCATCTTGGAAAGTAATGCCAACTTAAACATCTATACCTGGAAAAAAAACACTCTTTAAAAGACAACACTATAAACAATAGATACGCAACATACAAAAGACAACACAACACATAAAAGACAACCCAACACAAAAGACACTGCAACACTCAAAAGACAATACGAAATACACACCACAACACAACGCAAAATACACAACAAAACACAAAATAAACATTATTGAAATAGTTTTCATCATTGAAATATATTTAACAATATCAAATTGAAGTTGGTTGAGTACAGTTGAGTTTCGAACTTTCTTTCATTATTTAAAATCTTGGTTTTGCGCTCTATATTAATCAAATTAAAAATCCAAAATTAATGACTGCTACAGTGAGAAATCATGTCAAAGAAGTGAGCCGCTGCATGCATTACGTAATCAATTTCATATCTACCACTTGTTCTATACTTAAAAACAAAAACATGTTTAAAGGATTTAATTTAAATTAAAAAAAATTTAGACACACATGCTGTAAATTGGTTATCTAAATTTAAATAACATCAACAAAACGGATTTCCCTAAAACGCTACATATTTAGTTCTAAATATTTTATATGCATTCTTTAATTTACAAAAAACATCATCATAACATCTGATGTATGCAAAAAAAAACATCTTATGTTTCTGATCAGTTTTAGTACACATATATATTGTAAGTTACTCACGAGGAATAATCTCTTCCAAGTTGCATTGATGAAGTGAGTCAATTGGTCATGGATATTTGAAGTTTGAGCCTTAGTTTATATATATAGCTCCAAGAGAAACATTAATAAAAAATGTTTTATCAGAAAATTCAATGATACAAAATATTTTATTTTGAACTTTTAACGGTTGTTTTTACCCTTTGATGCTCATTATAATTTTAAAAAAATTCGAAAAACTTAAATTGGGATAACAAAACGAAGATAATGTTACTCAATAATTTTCTTAAACTATCTTGGTTTATGTCCAGTAACACCTAAATCAATGATTTTTAATCACCTCCAAAAGGAGATGCTTCAATTTGAAATAGCCATCCTAAATCAGATGGTATTATAAAGTCTTATACTGGTATATAATTTTAATTAAGCCACTGCATATAATACCAACTAAATTTTTATATTATTAACAAAATAATTACATAATATATATTAAAATTAATAATCAATATCAATTAAGAAGTTCTGAAAACTTGCAATGTTCCAAATTTGCAAATTCCTTTAATGAATTTCATCGAACAAGGAACGATCAAAAAAGAATTTTTAAAAAGTAAAATAAAGAAAAAATGGACGAGATTCACAGCAATAATTAAAAGTACATCACTCAATCTTTAGAAAAAATTCCTTAGTACTCACTCATGATATTAGAAATATCCGAATTAGAAAACAGCACAAAATAAAACAGAAGAAAGAAATAATAGTTTGAAGATCAAATTCAACGAAAAAATGGTTAAATTTTTAAAGAAATCGAATTAAAACCATATGAAATTTATAGAGTTACCACAAGAAAAACCAATAAAAATTATTTCTTATACATACGTTATCCACATAGCAACCACATCGCCAGACGATAAAAATATCAAGGTAACCATATTGTAATGTTAACATTTTGGCGAACATAAACAACAACTTGGCACGTGTCCCAAGATATCAAACTAGCACTCTTGCTTTTTTGTCTTCCACAAATCCATAAATTTTTAATTAGAACTTAAACCTATAATGCGAAATTCCAAATTAATAATTGTTGGAATATGAAATCTCAATGACTATAAATATAAAATCAAATGAGTGCATAAAATAAAAGTCATTCCAAAATATAAAAAGCCATTACAAACGAAAATAATAAGTAATAAAATATAAAGAAGAAAATTAAAAAAATTATTAAACACAAAAAGTACTTATAAATGTTCTAGAAAAAAATATGAAGCACATCGATGATTTATGGTGAAAAATATTATAATATGAATAAGCACGAAATATATTCAGTGGGCCACAAAAGTGTTCGTACACTTGCAATTTCTTATAAAATTTAATGTTTTCGACTAATAAAAATTAATATACTGTAATTGTAATTTTTTTTATGATATCTGCAACTTATTCTTAATGGAATAACATAATTATTTTTTTAAAATAGTATAACTATTTTTGTTAAAAATTAATTATCAAAAAGCTACTAAAAAATTACGCCACAAGTCTTCGTACACTTAACAAAAATCTCAACTTAGCTTTAAATATTGTATTTCTTTCTTAATTTAGTACTTAGTAGGATATCTCTTAGTGTCCACAACAACTTTTAAGTGTCTTGGTATAGATTTAAGCAGTTTTTTTGTAATTTCTGCATCGATTTTATCCATTCATCTGTGATTATTGTTTTTACTTCACATTATGCATTTATATGTCGTGTTTTCTTTTTTTTTACATCAGAATCTCACCACAAATATGTTCTACTAGGCTAAATAAAGGGGTTGAGGAGTTGTTTTCATAATTTGGGGACAATTATAGAGACACTAGTGGCGTACAATGAGAGCAGTGCACTTGGCGTCATTACCCTGTTAAAAAATTTTGTAGTCTTCAATATCCAAATTTCAGGCGGATAATTTAAAATTTCTCTTTAAAATAATTAAATAGAGCTCATGATACCTTGAAAAAATACCAAATTACCTAATTCTGAGACCAATTTACACCCCACGCCAGAACACCTTCACTTCCATACTTCAGCATGGAAGGGGAGTTCTTGTTCCACATAAATTCATGGGATTAAACTCCTTATTTTTTTCATTTACAAGTTATTATAGGCCCATCAGAACACAAAATATTGATTGTCAGCCATCCCAATCAATTTGTTGTCAATTTTGAATTTTCTGAAACTTAATTCCAAGAATCAGTTAGATTAATAAAATATGGAGGTAGAAGTGTTCTTGCGTGGGGGTGTAAATCGGCCACAGAATTAAGCAATTTGGTATTTTTTGTTGATATTGTAAATCATCAGCTCTTTTTAAATATTTTAAAGAGAAATTTTTAATTACCCGCCCAAAATTTGGATATCGGGAACGGCTTCATTTTTTGACAGGATAATGACGCTAAGCGCACTGCTCTCAATGTACGCCACTGGTGTCTCTGTAACTATCCCCAAATTATGAGAACACCTCCTCAATCACTTTATTTAGCCTAGTAGAACATATTTGTGGTGAGATTCTGATGTAAAAAAAAAGAAAACACTACATATAATGTAAAGTAAAAACAATAATCACAGATGAATAGTGAAAAATCGATGCAGAAATTACAAAAAAACTGATTAAATCTATACCAAGACACTTAAAAGTTGTTGTGGACACTAAAGGAGATCCTACTAAGTACTAAATTAAGAAAGAAATGCAATATTTAAAGCTAAGTTGAGATTTTTTTTGTTAAGTATACGAAGACTTTTGTGGTGTAATTTTTAGTAGCATTTGATTATTAATTTTTTAAAAAAATAGTAATCCTATATTTAAAAAATTAATTATGTCATTTCATTAAGAACAAGTTGCAGATACCATAAAAAATTACAATTGCAATATATTATTTTTTATTAGTCGAAAACATTAAATTTTATAAAAAATTGCAAGTGTATGAACACTTTTATGGCCCACTGTATATAATTTTTAAATTATATTTATTCTAAGTGAAATTAAATATTCACAAAAACATCGAATCAAACGACTGAATGGCAAATAAGGTTTATTTTTATATGCAGCCAATGTTGCTGCTCAATACCTTGAAAAAGTAATTGTTAAATTGCTGCCAGATGGATCAGGTGTATTAAAAAATATTTTCAGCTGAATATTACCGTAAAAATGTGTAATAATTACGTGTGCTTTTAATATTTTGTAGAAAAGTGAAAACTATGAAAAAAAGGAATCGTTTGCTTCAACTAAAAATAAAAAAAGGTAAAGACAAAAACATTGTTATTCTGACGAGTTTTTTAATTAATGTTTAACTTATTGATTAAAATTACAGGACTTTTCATTAATATTAAAATATCTCGTCTTTTTCTTATTCAGAAATATATAGTTTAATTGTTTTGAAATGGAATAAGTTTTCATGTTAAATGTACTTTCAAAAGACATTGAGAATTTTTTTTTCTTTTTTATTGAACATTTATTTGTATACACTCAGGAACATTGAAAATAGCGACCCAAGAAGAAAGCATCGGATTGAAATGAAATTTAATATTCATAATGACACATATGAGAGATTCACTTGATCTCAAAAACAAGACAATTAAACGAATACAGGATGTGCAACGACACAAATACTGGGCAACTTCAATAGCGCGTTAGACCACCTCCAGCTGCAATACATGCCGCCAAACGGTCCGGCATTGAGTTAATTAGACACCTTATGTTGTCCTGAGGCAGATGATCCCACAAATCTTGAACAGCCAACTCTAAATCATGTACAGAGTGACACGATGGCATCTGCCGTTTTAGCTGATTCCACACGTGCTCTACAGGGGACAAATCGGGGGAGCGGGCCAGCCATGGAGGAGTCTGAAAATGACGTAGGAAGTCTTGAGCAACTCTTGCTGTATGGGAACGAGCATTATCTTGCTGGAAAATTGCTTCTGGGAGACCATTTAGGAAAGGTCCTACATGTTGTCGAAGAATATCATCAACGTAACGTTGGCCCGTTAAGGTTCCATGCATCACAATTAAAGTGGACCGGCTATCATAGGCTATGGCCCCCCAGACCATTACACCAGCTGTGCGGGCAGTGTGACGTAGAACAGAAGGGAGGGGGGAATTGTATCGCTCACCAGGGTGCCTCCACACCCGTACACGGTTATCATCTGTCCCCAAAACAAACCGGAATTCATCACTAAACACAACCTTTTGCCAATCTGTGACATTCCACATTGATCTGGCTTGGCACCACTGTAGACGCAGTTGCTGATGTTCCGGTGTCAAAAGGGAGTGCACGGAAAGGGCGATTGGATTTAATATTTGCTTCTGCAAGGTGTCTGGAAACTGTTTGTGGAACAATTGCTACGCCTACGTCTGCTCGTATCGTTGAACGAGTCACTGTGGGGTCCACAAGTGCTTGCCGCACGATCCTTCGATCCTTTCGCCTCGTGGTCTTCCTGGTCGCTCCAGACCCGGATTTCCGCACATGGGTACCTTCTCGTGTCCACTGCTCCCAACAATTTCTAACGGCCCACTCCGAACGATCCACCTCTGGCCAGCCTGCAGTTTTCATCCCGATGATCAGGCCTCTCTCAAACTCGCTTAACTGTGAAAAATGTCTTCTAGCACGTTTACCTGGCATGTTTCGCTTACCAAAGTCTTCCTACAATCGGCGGGTAATCATCACGTTTATGAATTTTCGAATTTGTGCTGGCTTATATAGCACCCTCTTCCTGATTGTAGCGCCACCTCGGCGTGAATGAGCATGCGTATTGGCACAAAACTTGGATCATTTGCATATCACATTACGTTGTACTTATTTGCAAAGTTTCGCGATTGTACTTAGCTTCCTTCTTGGGTCGCTATTTTCAATGTTCCTGAGTGTATGTTACCGGCATTCTATAGAATGCCTAGGCATTGTATAGAATGCAGGACGTTTTTAGGCAAAGTATGAAAGAAGAGAGTTATTTCACACTTTGCCTAAGGATTGTATAGAATGCTTAGGCATTCTATAGAATGATTAAAGCTCTTTCGGCAAAGTATGAAATAAAGTCATGATAAGGTTACTGTATTAATGACGTACATTTCTAAAAAATACAAATGTTATTATGACCAAATAATGAGAGTGCCATTAAAAAACCATTCAAAATACGTAAAGAGAAAAGAAAGTTATGCAAAAAAAAATTTATGTCTTTCTTATTAAGGAAAACAAATTTTCAAATAAAAAAATAAGAACTTAAAATTAATCTTCTTATTGCAACATGGTAGGCTTGAATGGCATTTTGAATTACATTTCATTACATTTTTTACACATTCTTATTTTGCTACATTGTTTTACACATACATTTGACGAATCCTTCGCCACTTCCATTGGAATGAGCAATTGCAACTAACAGAAGAGGAATTTCATGGTCAGGAATATATTTGATTCAAGTAAGTTCTTAATGCACAAAGTAAATTGTGATTTCGCATATAGCAGTTTTAAAATTCCTTCAGAAGTTCCAAGTTGATAGAAACCATTTTTTCCACTCATTTCAAGTGCCAATATATTGGCATTCAGAAAAAAATAATAAATTTCACAACAATGACTTTTTTTAAAAATAATTTTTCTGTTTTTTCCGTCAAGGGACACAAAGTGGATGTACAATTCAATATTATAACGTGTAACGTTTTTGTATTTGGTAAAGTTCTTTCAAAATAATATCACCTCCTCCGTGTCCAATAGCCAAATGAGCTTCATTTAGTACTTAAGAGCTTCACAAAAATCCATGAAAAAATCGATTTTTCAATTTTGATTGAAACATAAAATACCATTCTTTTTCTTTCTAATGCAATTTAAATTTTTGCTCTAGCTTAATTAGAAGTATTTTTAATATATTTTTTAAAAAGTTGTTTACATCTGTCAAACCCCAAAACCGCTGATTGCCACGCCCTCTCAAATCAAAACAAAAGACACATGCTACTTTTCAGCCTTATCAAATGGTTTAAATTGATTAAAAGAATTTATTTTGATCAGCAACTTATTCAGGAAAGAAGTGAAGTGAATAGTTGTAGATGTTTGTTTACTTACAGGTTATTTTTTTACCTCGTTAAATGCAACGAATTTCTGCTATCGCGTGCAATAGTGTTTTCCATCAAAAACATTAATAAAACGTTTAAAAAACGTTTTTTAAACTCTGTTAAATAATAAAATGTTTAAAAAACGAAAGAGTTTGGAAAGAACTGTACAAAATTCCAAACTATCGTGAAATTAAATGTTGATAACAGTCAGACAAGTTCAACATAAATAAATTAGCTTTAAAATCAAAGTTAGGTAAGTTTAATAAAGAGTATGTTTCTTTTTTAGATTCATTTGAATGTTTCTGCGAAATTCCTGACATTGTATTGTTCTTTTGTGCTTTGAAACAACATTAATTACATAACATTTATGTAAAAACCAAGATATTCACATAAATTTTGGTCGCCAAATCTAGGGTTTGGCTACAAAATTGTTAATATGTTGTGACTTTTGTGGTCTTATTCAAACATTTCTTAATACCAGGTTTACTAAAACAGTAGTTAATCAAAAAAAGATACAAAATTATATGAAGTGGACAATAGAATTTCATATGCTATGAGGTCTATTTAAAAAGAAGCAGTTGCAAAGATATTTTGCGGAGTTATGCATTTGTCACCTATACCATAGTGGTTTTACGATTCCATGCATACATTAAATAATGCGACAGATGGATTGATTGATTGATTGAATATTAACGTCGCACTGTTCAGCTACACGAGGGCTTTTGGCGACGGACCACGTAATTTTGAACCATGGTCAAGTGACGTGAACGATACCTGTGAGATAGCACCCCCTCTCCTAACTACCACACCACATAACGGGAGGACGTTTAAGCTCTCGACAGATTTAACATGCATCGCTGCCCTACACAGCGGGTCTTTAGTGGTAATGGGCTCAAACTCGTGACAAGGCAAGCCACGATGCGATACCTATACCACTCGGCTACCGTGGCCAGAAATAATGCGACAGAGAAAGTAACCAAAGTGTCTATGGCTTTAGCTGCTGCCGAAATAATATCATTTAATAATGGATAGCCAAATGTACCAGTGGCTATCAATGGTACCTGGCTAAAAAGAAGCTGTACTTTTCTAAATGGTGTTGTTACGGCAGTTAGTTTGGACACTGGGAAAGTTATTGATGCTAAAATATTATCACAGAAATGTTCATGTAATTTTAACAGCGATGTACATAGCGATGAGTGTTCGACAATTTACATTGTAAATAGTAGGGGAATGGAAGTTGAAGAGGTGTACTTTTTTTGTATCTCTCATCACTCGCAGACATTACACAATTTACGATATACACAATATTTGGACTATATGGGAACTCTAAAGCATACAAAGCAATTTTAGAATCTAAAGATATGTCAATATTGAAAAATTAGAATGTGTTGATCATGTTGAGAAAATGATGGGGACATGACTTAGGACCTTAAAATCAAAATTAAAAGACAAAAAGCTTAAAATAACTCAGAATCAGTGATATAATATTGTATAGAAGTGCTTCCCAACCTTTTTATTCCCGTGGACCGGTCAACACTAGATAATTATACCTGCGGCCCGCTGAGGGTGGGACGTTGCTTATATTTTTAATTGTTTTGATTTAATAATTTAATTGCATTTAAACATGCCTTCAGAATAAAATTTAGTCACTCCAAAAAATGAATATAAAGTGATTTTACATGAAATATAAAGTGATTTTCATGGAAAGTCAAACAAACACTAGAGAAATAAAATGGAAATAGTTTAATACTCCTTGAGTGGCCCGATACCATTTGATCCACGGACCGGTGGTTGGGAAACATTCTGTATAGTACTGACGCCTTATTTAACAGATTACATGAGTTTACTTTTTTTTTCACCAAACATCACATCATAGCTATTCAGTAACCAATAGGCCCTGGGTTCCTTTTTAGTAGTTATTTTGACTTTTTGTATACCAGTTATTAACTTCTTGTACGTAGTTTCAGTTTTAAAAAAAAATTTTCTTTTTTTTGCAGCTTTAACTCGAGTTTTGGGCAGCAGGTCGTCGAATAGTTGTTTCATACCTGTAGACTGGGGTCAGCAACCTTTTAGCTGCGGCGTGTCAAAAATCAATCTACCAATTATGATTCAGCATGCCACATTGTAGGATATTTTTGAAACAATTTTATTCCCACGATAATGTATGCAGAGTTAGAGAAAGGAGTTCAATTATATAGATTGGCAGCTTTATCACACATTAATTTTACAGCAATTGAAAATATTTCTTATCATAAAAATAAACAGCATTCTTCAAATAAAATTTAAAAAAACCTCGAAATTGTACATATATTATGTTTTTAAGGGGAGTTGGAAACCTCTCTCTCTCTCTATAATGACAATGTTAAATTGGCTGTTTTCGATGTACCTTTTCTCAAAATCTGTTTTATGTGCATGCTTGAAATTTTTCACACTATTAAAGTACACCTCTCTCATTATACTAAAATGAGCTTTTAGCTAATTTTGAGTTTTTTAATAAATTATGAAATATTTTATCAAACATTGCGAAATTTGACCCATTTTTTACTTAAAAAATTTGTAAAAATTAAATTTTTGAGTTTTTTACAAAAAGCTCATTGTAGTATATATTAGACATCATTATAAATAATTCATAAAAAATTTACATACCAGTGAACAGTAGTTTCTCAGAAAAGGTACATCGCACATTAAAATTTACATTTTGAGATAAATTGATTTTAATGTATACAGTGAGACTTCTAATTGGCTAGGAAATAAAAAAATAAAAGGCTCAATTTAAAATAAAAGATACATGTTTTAGTTTATATCAGTCGTTACACTTTTAAGCAAAAACAAAGTAATTTGTTTACAATTTTCGCCATTAAAATGGGAGGGGCCCAAATTCAACGATTATTTAAAAATACGTTTTAAGGGCTTCTAAATACCCTATAGGTTAAAGTAAGGTATTTTTAAAAAGGTTAAAATCTATACAATTTGAAAATGTAAAAATCTTAGATTGTTAAAAAAATAAGATTTTAGCTTTCCAACACCCCTTAAACATATTTATTAAAATAAGAAATAGACAATGTAAAATATAATTATTTCACCTGATTACAGTTAAATGAAATTTTTAATGTGAACCTAGTACATCTTCGCTCTAGTTTCATATCGCAAAAAATGTGGTGTAATTTGCGACTTTTACTTTGACATGATTCTGAGTGTTCAGTTTGTGACGAATCTATACGGAACTTTATCACTAACCTTCTGAACCGACCTTTTTAGGGAAATTTAATTCCCTACCTATTTCCAATCAACTCCAAAAAGTGGACAGGATTCCTTGTTATGCAGATTAGATTCAGTATTTAAGTCAAACGAAATAGTAAAGTTAGAGCAGTAGGAGATAGATATTGAAACATAGAGTTATAGTGATTTTGAATTGAAATATTGTTGTTGAAGATAAATTATCCTCATGAAGAATTGAGATTCCTAGAGGTAAATATCATTTTGAAGTTAAAGTCTCATTCAAGCTTTAAGAGTCGGATTAAAGTTAAATGTTCAATAAGAACATTATTAAATATAATTCTGGGATCTCTTATCGTGGTAATTTCTGCGTGATCATTATTTAATAAATTAATTAATTGAATCATTAATTAATTGAGCTAATTTAAAGGTTATTATCTTTAAAATCTCATAATATTAGTTGTCGAATTTGTTAATAAGTCTTTGATTTTATTTGAGAAAGATATCCAATTAAAAAAAGTTATTTATAAAAATGGCTACTGGTTCTTTTATGTCTCATAATTATTCTAGTTCTCAAAGTGAGGTCCCCAGGGACCATTACAAGTTGTTAAGCAATTTCTTTGAAGACTCAAAATATTTTTCGTATGAGGAAAGATATTTTACTCAGATATATAGAATTAAAAGCAGAATACATATGCAGTTTTCTCTCCAAACAATTAAATATCTCCAGCTATGGCATTCAATAATTTACAAAAAAGCTCTGTAAATTTACCTTCAGAGTTATCTTTCAAATTTTTTCATAATTCCTTAATTGTTCAAGTTCTGGAGATTTTTGTCACACACACACACAAATAAGGTCTATTACAAATTTATGAAGTTCATTCAAAAATTGACAAATTTGTTGAGTAATGCTGAGTGCCACTGATAATTGTACCGTGTGCCATAGGTTTCCTACCCCTGCTATAGACCATGACTCTTTCTCTAACACTACAACTTGCTTCTCCATTTTCATGCAGCATAAGAAAAAACCAATTTTTTTGCTGAGAAAGTTTAAGTAAAATTGAATATTTCGACACTCCCGAACAAACCACAATGCAACTGAAAAATTCCGAACCTGAGGCACGCGTTAAGGTATCCGAACACGTTGAAAATGACGAAATTCGGTCAAGACAGATATTTTTGTTTTCTCTTTTATCGAATATAGCCATCTTTTGGCTTTACAAAACATATTTTGTTTTGTTTCTACTCTACCTAGAGGCCAAGCTACAATCAATTTTATTAAGTTAGAAAAACCTGAAGTGGGCATTTAAATTACTCGAAATCTATCATGGCGAATCTGATTACTCAAAATATTACAAATGTATTTCTATAAAACTTTTTGAACCTGATATTTATGCTATTTTCTAGAGAATGTACTAAAATACTGCGTATTGTATGAATATTTTTTGAGTTAGGGCTTGTTATTTAAATAATGGTCTGATATGGAATGTGATTTTTCTTATAATGTTTACTCAATCAACTCTAAAATTTTCAAATTTTAATAAAACATTAAAATTTTAGTACATTCTCTAGATAAATGCATCTAGATTGTTTTGGTAATACTTTTACTAATATAAGTTTATTACTTTTTTCTTTAATTGCTTTGAAGTTTTACAAAAATGTTGCTAAAATTTCACTTATAATTGTGATTTCTGTGAAATTTAGGCAATTTATTTTAAGTATTGTTAGTTAAATATTAGTATTTATTGGTATTGAGTCCTAAAAAAGCCTTTATAATGTTTAAATGTGTTATTTTGTTAAAAAGTGCTCCGAACGTGTTCGGATACCTTAAAAGTCTCTTGCAATATTCGAAACGAATCGGAGATGTATTTAATGCTTTTCCGGTTTCTTATAGAATGCCTAGGCAATATGTGAAATAAGAATCATTTCATACATTACCGGCTAGTTTTAGGCATTCTATACAAAGTCTAGGCATTGTATAGAATGCCGGATTTCATACTTTGCCACTAACATATACATCGCTGATGAAATATAAGCCGATGTTTTTTTGTTGTTGTTGTGTGTGTGTGTGTTTTTTTTTTTTTTTTTGCCGTAAAAGAAGACACAAAGTTTAGACATAAAACATTAAAAACTTTTCTTGTTTTGCTTCTAAAAAATGTATTAAAAAGCAAAATTATGTAAGAACATGTAATCTATCTAACGCTGGGTTTTTCAAAAAGTAGTATTCGCTTATAAGACTATTTGCTTATCCTACAAGTACTTTTTTGCATTTTTAGCAAACTTTTATATTTAAACATTTTTGTTACTGTTGAAAATAAATATTTCATCAATAGCAAAATTTATTAACGGGTAATCTTATTCCATTAGTTATATAAAGGATGAAATTCAGACTCTAAATTTCCATTTTAAAAAAAACCGAAAAGTTATTAAAAATTTCTTCAAAAAATTTAGTTTCAACTATTTCGAACTTTTCTCATGGAGAAGTAAATAAGTATTTTGAAATACTTCATGTGATGTTTTTCGTAAGAGAGAAAAAAACAATGTCTCTATAAGCATAATTTCTCTTCAAACGCTTAGAATTTTTGAAGAATTCAAAACTTTCTACACAGGTAACTGCAAATTTAATGAAAGTAATGTTGTGATATGAGAATAGTTCCAACGTAGCTCTTTCGTGTCGTAGAAGACGACTAAAATGGGTATCCAGTGTCCGGGGTATAGCCGGCTACCCTACATCTGGGGATTATATTTGGGGTCTTGTCCTCTATGCTCGGAGGTTGGACGTAGAGCTAACAACCCTACTGCGCAAAAAAACTTTTGTTACGAAATCTCAAAAGCATAATTTTGAAGCTGTTGACAGTTTAAATCGGAGATACTGAACCTACGGCCCACCGGCCTTTCCTGAGTGGCTCGGTTATATCCCATTGCCCCCAGAAGTTTAGTTATTTGAGAACAAGGTACTAAAAATTTAGCGGGAAATTCTACCAATCAAGCAATCAAATCTATCAATTCTGCTATCAACGTGCTTTTTTTTATAGTAGAATGTAAACAAGAGAGACTTGGTCATGGTGGAAAGGAGATCGAAATTGCCCCATAACTCAATAACAGATGCACAAAAATTTAATTTTGTGCGTTTGATAGAAAGATTAATGTAGTATTAAAATGCAAGAGAGAGAGAGACTAAAATGAGAGTTCGTATATTTTGGTTAGACCAATGTTGTTTTGGTTTTGGTTTTTTATAGTGTTTTTTCTTGATGGCTTTTATCGTGTGACTATAACGTCACATGAGATTTTGAACTGATTGGATAAAAACACATGGTTATCATTATCATGTGACTATGATATCACATGAATTGAACCCATTGGCTTAATGTGAGGGCCTTTTGTTTCCGTATACTTAATGTTATGAAATAGCCAACTGTAACACGCTAAAACAAAAACAAGAAAACTAAAAAAAAAAAAAAAAACCAGAGATATTTAAGGTTTAGCTACAACTTTTATAGAAAGTGAGGTTCGCTATTGTTTTAGTGTTGCCTCCTTTTGAAGTATAATGCCAATCTATTTTATCAATTATATTTCTTTTAGTTAGCTTCATTCATTTCCAAAAATTATTTATGTAAATATGGTAATAACTAAAGTGAATTGCGTTTTTTCTTCTTACACGCAAAGGCCTCTTTTGATTGCAACTGATTGAAGAGACTGATTATTTATTAACGTAGCACTTAGAAAAAACTCAATGGTCATGGGGGACGGCATTCGTAATTTTGAACCACTGACAACTAATGAGGATGATTTAAAACCTCGAGCTGAGGATCTCAACAAACTTAAAGTGTATCAACTTCACAACGCAACCTTGAGTTGCATCAAGACTTGAACTTATGACTCAACAGAAACAGCGTCAACCACAAGTTTGAAACCATGAGCAATCGATTACCATGGCCACAAAAAGAAAGGGATTTCTTTCGTGTAGTGAAGATATCTAACTGTATATGGTACAAATTTAAAATGGAGTATTTTTAATGTAGTCGAAATTAATTTACTCAGAGCAAATTTGTAATTCACCAATAAAGGTGGCTACCAGGGACGTCCTAAGGCATGGGTCAACCGGGCCCGTGCTCAGGGTCTCGTCTCGTTCTCGACTCAACCTTAATAAGAACATAATTCGAATACTTTCAACGGTCAAATGTTATTTCCGATTGTATTCTCCAAAAAACTAGAAATTTCAGACGATATGTCAATTGTCTACATGTAATAACCATCGTCCACGTTCAGACTTAGACCTACCACCATATGCAATCATTACTCATGCAGACAAAAGGCGGAAGTTGGTCGCGCCGGTTTGTGTACAATTGTAAGTCATGCACATTTATTTGTTTCGAGTTACTGTTTGTACGCGTATTTGACAACGCATGTTATGCATTGTCTACTGTTATGGGTCATATGTGTAACCTACATTTGTGTAGTGGTGCAAGTCCTATTTTTGAGTAGGGGCCCAGAGCCTCAAAAGGTCTTAAGACTTCCTTAGCGGCTACAATTTTCTTTTTTTTTCCATATTATATACTCTTACCTCCTCCATTTTTAAAAAAGTATTTATTATTATTGTTGTTTTTCTGTAGTTAAAGTTTACTCTAGTTATATCTATCAAAGCTGAGTGTTTGTAAACTGTTTATGTTTAGTCCATCTCATAAGGGTGTCTGATTTTATACTTCTAGAACTGAAGTGACAAACAACTGCGTACCTTATAAACATATCTATATTTAATTTCATCTATACCCAATGGAAATTATCTATCTATCTTATTATTTACTGTTTATAAAATGAATCCAGTAAAGACATTTATATTCTCCTTCTCAACGGCTTTTTATTCACATCTCCAGACAAGGCTCATTAGTACTTTGGAAAAGTCAAGTTTAGCTGATTTTGATACACGAATTGATAGGTTGTCTGGTTGGAAATCTGCCATGACAGATAGAAATAGTTGCTTTTGTATAAATATCTGACATTTTCAGAAGTGCTGAAACCACATTTGCAACTCATGCCAAAATGGCTGTATCAAAATAGTAGTTGATACCTATTTGTTACAATTTTATGCGCCCTTCTTTAAAGCGTTTTGAATCTATTACAATTATTTTTGAAAGCTACCTAGTTGTGTGTGCAATTAGTTTTGATGCAAAAAGTTGAAATCGTCTGTTGTGACTCAAACGCAGCAGACGATTTTAAAATTCTTTCTTGGAAATAGTCTGCAATATTTTTCATAAAATGTTTGTCTTACACTCAAATTTTTCTAAATCCGTCAGAGCTTTAATACTTTGAAGAGAAGCATACAGCAAATATTTCTCTACATCAAAAAAAAGAGCACGCCACAAACTTTTGAGCCGCTTAAACCTTAAAAGGTTACTCATTTATCAACTATTGAGATTTTCTTACATCAACAGAATTGCAGATGGTATTATAAACAGTTGTCCACGTTAGGAGAGAACAACATCTCTCGTCCAAGCAGATCGGGATATTGTAATTCGTCGAAATCCTTGTCGAAAGAAGATTCTTGTTGATAAACAGATGAACGTGTAAAACAAGGCGATGTGTCACGTAGTAAACGAAGTCATTAGACTAAGTTATCCAAGAGAACAGCTGACCATTTTCTTACAAATAAATTAAATTGCTAGAAGTACCATACAGCAAAAACATTGCAGTGGAAGCATGCTCATAACAGTTACAGACGAATTCTGTTTGCAACGAGAAAAATCTCGTTGTTGAAGAATCTTTCAACATTCCAGAATGACCATGTATACATAAGGAATGCCGAGAAAGCTAAAGAGAAGAAAATGTCAGGTATGAAGGCATGTTAGCACGGACGTCTTAAGGCATGGATCAACTGGGCCCGAGCCAAGGGCCTCACCATACGGGGCATCATCTCATTCTCGGCCTTAATAAGAACATGATTCGAATTATTTCAGCGATTAAATGTTATTTTCGGATGTATTATCCGAAAAACGGGGAATTTCGGACGATATGTCAACTGACTACATATGATGAACGAGGTCCATGTATAGGCCTAGATCTACCCCCATACACCATCATTACGCATTCAGACAAAAGGCGGTAGTCGGTAGAGCCGGTTCGTGCGATTTAAGTCATACGCATTTATTTGTTTCGGGTTATTGTTTGTACGAGTATTTGTCAACGTATGCTATTTACTGTCCTACTTTAATGGGTCACATATGGGGCCTACATTTGTGTAAGGGTTCAGGGCCTCAAGCAGTCTTAAGATGTCCCTGCATATCAGAGATTAATTTTTGCGAGAAAAAAGTGAAAACCATGATGAAGGTTATTAAGACACTGTCTAAGATCCATTAGTGAAGCCCATAATCGTTCTTGTTGCGTGTGTGTGTGTTTCGTATTCCAGATGATGTAGCTGAGCTACACCATCTCCATCAAACTAAAAAATTCAAAAATAAAATGAATTTTCTTAAAACCTCCTCAATAGCAAAATTCAGATAATTAAGAATATGACTGGAGAGGAGGCCTGATCAGTTTTGCACTAATGACACTCTGGAAAGACTTTTCGGACCAGTTGAAAAGTAAGAGATTTGATGTAACCACTAAAAAAAAACGTGATAGAGCCGTCTGCTGATTACTAGGAAAATTAAGCTGGTGACACTAACG
Source organism: Trichonephila clavipes (assembly GCA_019973935.1). Lineage (NCBI taxonomy): Eukaryota > Metazoa > Arthropoda > Arachnida > Araneae > Nephilidae > Trichonephila > Trichonephila clavipes. The sequence continues at coordinate 222,736 of BMAU01019792.1, read as the reverse complement.
AGGTCTTTCCCCAAAATACCAGGATATATTCTCTAAAGTGCGTTTAATTCTATTCTTTTAATGGAAAAGAGTTTGGCAAAAGTTAGACAAGAGTTACCATGAACGTAAATCTGTTAAATAGAAATCATTTGACTTTTCAACAGGACTCTGTTCCTGCTTATAAGGCGAAGACAGCCCAGAGGTATTTGAAGGAAAATGTGCCAGACTTTATACAGCACAAAGATTGATCCTTCAACCGTTGGGACTTAAATAAACTAGACTATAAACTGTTGGCAGTATTGGAAGAAGGATATGCCATATATGGCATCTCAATTTGAATAATCTTAAACGCTCTTGAAGAAAAACAATGATTTAAACTCCAATGAAGGTAGCACGTACCTCGTTAGATCAATAGACAAAGAGTCTCAAAACCTGTGTGGTCAAAATGTGATTAATTTGAATAAAGAGTGCATAATGTTAAATTTAAACTTAAACTTTAAAAAGAGATTTAATTTTAAATTCTATTGGAAAGATTTTTAATTTAACTCCTTTTTATATTTGTATCAGATCTTAAGGCACGTCTATGTATATGACGGTAGAGTTAGAGGTCAATTTAATCATTTTCCAATGAATTGGGTTCATGAAGATGATACATCGGATATTTCCGTTCTTCATTTTAGGATTAATTTTTAGTTCTGTTTTGTTCTATTTCTTGTTAATAACGGAATTTTCTCTTGGAGTGCTTAATCGATGAAATGCTTAAGTATTTTCTGAAACATATCGATGCTTACCTTTTAACCAGTGGCGTAACGTCCACCCCTGCAATTCCCGCAATCCAGGGGGAGGGGGGCCCAAAGCCTGATTGCCGACAAGTACCTACCCCTTGTCAAATCCAACTTGGAGGCCCCAAACCTGACTTTGCACGGGGGCAAATGTTCTTCATTACGCCACTGCTTTTAACAAATATTGCTTTCAGAATAATATTTATATTTAACTTTTGAGATATAAAAAATAATATTTAAAATCCATGATATCCAATTGAACAGGGCAATGGAAGTATTTAATTCATTTGGATGTAAAATAAGATTCAAAATTATAGAAAATAAGATAGAATATAAATTAGATTTTTAAAACAACTTCCGCCATTTTAAATTAGCAATTTTTTTCTTGTGATTCTCGAAACTTATGTTCCGTTTTCGAACATTTCCTTTGCAACTGAAAAATTGTATATTAAAATAAATGATCGAGGAACTTCCAAAATTTCATAAAAAGGAGACGTACATTTTTCGATGCATTGATCTAAATTTTTGCCCAAACTCTGACTGATATGTATTTTGTAAGTTTGATATTAAAACTAAGAATCTGTTGTCCTATGTAAGCATAGGCATGTCATCGACATTTATTGCAAATATCGTTGCATCACTCTTTGGAATATCATTCACACCACGGTTAAATAGTAGCGATCTCTTCCACAGGTTCCAAACAACAGACCCGAGCTGAAGCTCCTTTTCATCTCAGTCGTCTAACGCAGTGGTCTTCAAAGAGGGGCAGGCACAAGAAATAGGATCATAGTGCTTCTTTTAATTTTCCTCGTTTTTGTGTTCGTAATCAAAAAGCTTGATGTCCACTAGTCTAACTCATGGATGGCGTGGTCTCTAGGCCTGAAGATGGTCGTTTCAAATCATCCTACTTGCCCTCTCTCCAGCAATTAAGATCATCATGGATGATCCTTCTCAGTTTATCGCCGGAAGTGGTGACCCGGGCATTGAACATTAGATGGTAGCACAGATTAACACTATTTGCTAATTATGCATTCCATAGAGAGTCTAAGCTGCCAAAACGGTGTAGTGATTACTGACGCTGCCGTACCATAGGGCTTGGGTCCGACTCCCGGAAAATGCATGGACGTTTGTAAATGTATAGCGCCTCTGCGGCATGGGGTTCTCTAAATAGCCGTCGAAGAGAAAGTCTTCTCGTGAGTTTGGAGGAAGAGATGTAGGAGGCCTCTGCCCCCCAGTGTGTTCTCCCACAAAATTGGGGTAGAACCGAGCCAAATCGTAATGTCACCTCTTTTATACTCAAAGCTACAGCTGACGGGCTAACAGAACTTTGCCATGATGAATTTCATGGGTCTTGATCCTGCACTATTGATCCGGTGGATTAGCAACAACACCATAGAGAGTCTAAGACATTTCTATATAATAAACCATTACTAATGATGTAAACGGCAACAGTGCACTTGTCAAGATGCACTTGTAGATCGACCACCACGAGAACAGCCGCGTGTGGGGCTCACACATGGTGAAAAATAAGTGTTTGGATAAATTAGGTCGCTTTCTGTAATTTCAGTCTCGTATAAGGCTCCTTAATCATGCACTATCCAACTATTGTGATATTATTTTTCTAAAAATTCAATTACTTTTTTTTAGCAACTTTTGTAAGTTTTTAAAATTTTTCTTTTATTTTTCGAATAAGTTTAACTTTAAAGCAACAATATTGATATTGATTTGATTCTATAGAATGCCTAAAACTAGCCGGCAATGTATGAAATGATTCTTATTTCACACATTACTTAGGCATTCTATAGAATGCCTAATGAGAAACCGGCAAAGTATAAAATACATATCCGATTCGTTTCAAATATTGTGTGGCACGACGCAAGACTTTTCACGCGTGTCTCAGGCTCAGAACTTGTCAGTTGCACATTGTAGTTTGTTCGGGAGAGTAAAAATACTCAATTTTACTTAAAATTGTTTTTTTTTTCTGCCTTACAGGAAAATGGAGAAGCAAGCTGTAGTATTCGAGAAGGAGTCGTGGTCTATAGTAGAGGTAGGCAATCTATAGTATACAGTACAATTATCAGTGGCGCTCGGCACTACTCAACAAATTTGTCAATTTTTGAATGAATTGACCTTCATAAATTTTTGTAATCGACCTTATTTGACAAACATCTCCAGAATTATGGACAATTACGGAATTGCAAAAAAATATGAAAGATAAGTCTAAAGATAAATTTACAGCTATTTTGTAAGTTATTGAATGCCATTGCTGGAGAGATTCAATTGTTTGAAGAGAGAAAACTGCATGTAATCAGCTTTTCCGCTTTTAGTTCTACATATCCACGTAAAATAACTTTCCTCATACGAAAAATATTTCTAGTCTGTAAAGAAATTCTTTAACAACTGAATGCTAGAGATTATGTCAAAGTGAAAGTCATAAATTAAACCATATTTTTTGCGATATGAAATTTAAGCAGCAATAAGTTAACATTAAAAATTTTATTTATTTATTTTAACTGTAATGAAGGGAAATACTTATATTTTAAGTTGTCTAATTCTTATTTTAATAAGTATGTTTAAAAAACATAATATATGTACAATTTCGAGTTTTTTTTAAAAAAAATTTTGTTGAAGGAAGTTATATCTTTTGTGCACTTTATTTTTATGTTAAGAAATATTTTTAATTAATGCAAAAGTAATGTGTGATAAACCTATAAATCTCTATATAATTGAACTCTATTCTCTAACTCTGCACACATTATCGTAGGAAAGGAATTGTTTCAAAAATGCCCTACTGTGTGGCACGCTGAATCATTATTAACAGATTAGTTTTTGACACTATTATGCATGAAATAACTATTCGAAGCTGAGCTGCCGAAAATTCGAGTTAAAGCTGCAAAAAAAAAAAAGTATTTTTTTAAACTGAAATTACTTATTAGAAGTTAATAACTGATGCACAAAAAGCCCAAATGACTACTAAAAAAAGAATCCACGGCAAGGCCGATCCTAGCAGGTGTACAGCGCGTGCACCGCACGTGGGTGGCCATAACAGGGGGCGGCCACAGGCCGTACATGGTTCTATTAATCAAGCAAATTTTTTTACGATTCTCTGAAAATAAAGCTTATAATCAATCAAATAAATATGCCGAATTTCGGAAAGTTATTGAAAAATCAAGTCCCAATTTCCCCATAGAACATCATAGTTTAAGAAAAATAGAATGTTAGTGCACAGTGTGTTGGCTGAGATTGTCCATAAATGTTTACTCTTTACAAACATACTTCATCTGATAGCAAAATTCGGGGAGGAGCCGACAATACCGATTAAAAATATTTTTTTATTAGTGGCACTGGTACTCCACTGTGGATTGATGTTTAGCAAAGACATCTCAAAAAAGATTTTCGAAAAAGTTGCTTTACGAAAATATATAATGCGGTTAATCTAATAATGTTTAAATTAAATATGCATCGGTGGAAATTAAACGTTTTCAATTTAATAATAACCTTAAAATTTAGAAAAAAAAATAGAGGAAAGAAATAATTTTTGCCTACGGTTTTAAAACGCTTATAAAAAAAATGCCCGTTTTCTTTTTATAGTGAGTATTACCTATTATAAAATTCTTGCAGCTTCTTTTGACTTTTGAGTAAATGATTTCTATTGCAAAGCCTGTTTGAAAAAAACGCTTCAATATTCACATAGTATTATTAATGTTAGCGAAGCTCTAAGTTTTTTTAATTTTATGTTGCAGGAGCTTAATGGTGCTTTAGTACTGTTGCACGTTTGAAAACTCCAAAACAATGACGTAATCTTGTGGTTTTATTTTTTTCTGATAGTAAGTATTAATTCTTATTTTGATACAAATTATTAAGTATTTTGTGAGTGGCAACAGTTTTGTGCAACTAACCGATGCGTTATGGATGGAGGTAGCCAAACAAGCTTCATCGATGCAAGCCAACATTGGACTAACCAAATTGAACAAAATATATGAACTTTCATTTTCGGCTTATATGTAATACTGCATTAACCTTTCTATAACACACAGTACATTATACTGTTACTTTCTGTTTGGTTTTTTCAATTGTTTCTTTCCTTACCTCATAAATTAAGAGCGTGGTTGACAAATGGATGAATTTTTTATGGAAAAATGGAAACTGTCTAATATAAAATGTATGATAAAAAACGAACATATTTCTTATTTTATAATTATAGCTTCCTTCTTGGGATTTGAATCATAAAATTAATTAATAATAATCATTTACCAATTTCTCATGACAACCATTTGCTTACAAAATGGCACTAAAACAGAAATTTAGTTCATTGAAAGCGGCAAAAATAATAATAATAATAATAAAAGACCAAAAATTCCTAATAAACGACAACTATTAATGGATTTTTTAGAGTAAATATAAGACTAAATTTTCAAAAAAAAATAATAATTACTATTGTTTTAAATAACAATTTTAAATCCATCACTTTTTCCTTAAACGTTATGCTTAATGATCGGAATATGTGAATACAATTTTGTGCATATTATGTCAGTAACGTAATTTTTCAAACGTACATAGTAATATTTTTTAAATAAACTAAAAGGTTATCGAAGAATAATGCAATTTAATATTGAGATAAATTTTTAAATGAGTTTCATAATTTAATTTTATGCTTCACTATATCTTAAAATAACATACAAAAACGACATTTACATGTATTGTAAATAATGTAAATGTCATTTTTGTACGTTATATAAAAATATTTAGATAAAAACTAAGATAAACTTTTTATAAAAATATCTGTTTTTTTAATGTATTTTGAATTGTTTTATAGCAAATGTATCATTTGATATTATTATAATTATAGCTATTATTATTATTGTTTGAATTTTGCGTTTTGCTTTAAACGCAGTTTTAAAAGTGTTAGTTTTTTTATTTAGTTCTGCAAGTACATATTACGCATTTATTATTAATTTATAATGAATATTGTAGACCTTTTCCTACCTCACTGGGCATTGGTGCACACAAGAATTTTTCAAGGGCGGGTGGCGTGGTCGAGGGTAGAAAGTCTACAATCCTGGTGTCATACACAATACGCAGCCAAATATATTTTTTTAATTTTGTAGTTTGTCGGGAACAAAAAACAGAAAAAATAAATTACTAAATAAATACTCAGCATTAAATAATAATAAAAAATATTAATAACAATTATTTAATTAAATTTATCGTACTGTATACAAGGAATTATAATCAATCGGTAAAAAAAATCAAGGGCTGTGGGGAACGGTCCGGACCCCAGTGACCCCCCACCCCTCCTTGTGTGCGCCACTGACATTGGGTGAACCGCAACAGATTGAAAAAATTAAAAGTAGACCGTGCCATGGAAAGGTCTGCCTACCCCTGATGTAGAGTATTAGAAAATATTACAGTTTTAGTATGAGTTTTATAACAGATTTCTGCATCAGAATCGCTATTCCATGGCTCCGACAAATCAGCACTTTTCTCAACTTCAGTTGTCCACATAAGCAGTCCGTCATCAAATGTAACACACAATCGTTAAAACATGAAATATATCTTGCTTCATGTGTGTGTTGGTATAAGGCTGATATAAGAACGAAATTACCTGCCTATTCAAAACTGACATTGTAGATTACACTCTTGACTCAACTGTAACTGTAAAATCTAATAATGGTCTGCACCCTTTCCAGTCGAAATTTATTGCTTACAAGAAAAGTCTTTTTCTGTTGACAAGAAGGATGTTATTTGGGAAATAATCTAATTTTTCTTTTAACATAAATTAACAATAATAATAATAATAATAATAAAATATTTTCAGCTGTTGAAAACATTTGTTTATACTATGTTTATTATTCGTTAAATAGAGATTTTCGCTTTAATTTTAATCGTGAGAAAAGAAAAATTCGTCAAATCGCGCAATTTGTTAAACAGGGATTCGGTAATTGGGGGGGGGGGGCAACTGTTATTTGAAATTCTCTTCTTAATACATTGTTGATCGATGCATACATTACAAAATCAATTTCATATCTACCGCTTGTGCCGTACTTAAAAAACATTTAAAACTCGTTTAAAGAATTTCATTTAAATTAACATTTTCTTGTCACAAATGCAGCAAATTTATCTAAATTGAAATCGGATTTAAAATCACTTTTTAAGAATGATTTCTCTAAAGCTCTATATTTAGTATTAACACTTTATAGGCTACATTAAATTTGCGTAAAACATCTTTATCATATCTCATGTATATATGTAAAAAACGCTTTATGTTTCAGATCATTCATATTTTATAAGTATATATCATGAGGAACTTACAAGGGATGATCTCTTCCAAGTCGAACTGAAGAAGGGATGAAGCCACAGTAACCAAGTGGTCGTGGTCACTAACATGAAGCTGTCGATGTCTAGTCCCGTGTTCATACTGAAAACAGCCATGTAGACGAGTAGATACATGTCGTCTGGAGTGTTGTGGTTACAGAATGAAGCGAAATGTTTTGCATATGAATTATAGAACACATGTACATGTATGGTTTCTAAATAGTTTTTCTTAGCATACCTAGAAGGAGAGATTATAGATTGAAATATAATATTCAAATTCCTTTTTTTGTAATTTATATAAATTAATTAATCTACATAAAAATATAACAGTTAATATTCTTAGGAATCAATGTGCAGTCATATTTTACTAAGCTGAGATGAGAATTAGGAAATGTAAAGGTTGATTTGCCACCTTGGTAGACATGATACGGTGATGACGAAAAGCTGAAAAATACTTAAGAGTTAAAAGAACGAAAATTGTGTATATACGTAACAGTAAAAGTAAATATTTTCATGCTCTCGAAAGACTAAAACATAAAAAAAAATCAAAAAATTCAAAACTTTTTTCTTTTTAATTGTGATTGGTGCAACTGATAAATGAAAATTTTTTTTCAATCTCATTTTCATTATTTTTCTACACTGAAGATGGATTAAAACATGTACATATAAAAATAAATAAATAAATAACATACAAGAAAAATGTATAAAGTCAAAATAAATCTTTGAAATTTTAGACTCTAAAAGTGCTGCAACTGAAAATTTATTAAAAATTTTTACAATTTAAAAAAATGAGTGAGTTTTGCTCTGATTTTAAAAGAAGCAAAAAGGATCAAGTTTGCAAAAACGTAATTCCTTTTCTTTTTGGAAAACCAATTGGAAAAATATGATTACCAGGATTTCAAGAAATAGAATACGAGTTATTTAGAAATGCCGGGAAAAGAAGTGAAAAAAATATTGAAAATTCAATGCGGGAAAAAAGAAAAAGAAAAAATAATAACTTTTAAAAAATTAAGAAAATCCGAAAAAACACTGCGATCAGGATGTAAAAAGATTGATGGTAAATGCTACGAAAGGTTATGAATCAAAGTCCTCGAATATTGGATATAACACGAAAAATTTTCAATTTATTCAGAAATTACGACTTCCGTAGATGAATATCATCGAACAAGGAATATTTAAAGATGCATTAATTAAAAATAAAATTGAAATAAAATAAAGTGGAAAATTGCAATTTGCTGCTGGGAAAAATAATTATTTCTGATAGTTTTACGATTGTGGCCGCGCAAATTTGTACATTAAGATCCACACACACACGCAAAACATATAGCCAACAAATTTCTTATATCCTATGTGTAAACAATTTTAACCGAAATAAGCAAAATCTTAATCAAGAATAAGAATAAGAATATTTATAAAAATTAAAATTCCTAGAAAATGAAGTTGAAAGAGCATTTTAGTACATAAAAATTTAAAGCGGTTTATTAATACTCTCTCTCTATTTTCAAAAAAAATCCTAATACTCACCAATAATGCTCAAAATATTCATGTTCGAAAAAATGACAAAAGACGACAGCTGCTATCTAGACAACGTAAAGTATGGAACTATACAAGTTTGTGAAAAAATTGAACTAAAATCGTCTGAAATAAATATCAATATCGCTAGAAGTATAAACTAATAAAATATTAATTGTAATATACTATGATAATAATTATAAATAATAAAGTAATACACAAGACACAATAAATGGTAAATAACTAATAACAGAAGAAATAGAATCAGAAGTAAAAAGAAATTTACAAAAAAATTAATAATTATAAGAAAAAAAAATTTTTTTTAATAAATGCAATAAGAGTATGGCAACCGCTGAACCAAAGTTTAAAATCAAGGTAACCATATTAAAATGTTATCGCCCAACTTGGCGAATGTCAACAACAACGTGTGTGTGTGTGGCGCATCAATTCGATATCAGTAATGTTAGCTTTACTGATATCAATTTTTTTTTTTTTGGTACTCAAATTTCCAATTATCACCAGATTTCCGATGGTGATAATTGGATTTCAAATTTTAAAAAAATACTACAAATATCCATCAGGATACGGCCTAAGACAAACTTTAATTTTCTATAAGAATTCCAATATTCAAATACACCTGAGGTATTCTTAGAAATGGAACTTTACTGTAAATATTTCTTGTTTATTATTAGATTCTTGTATTATAGAATACTCAGCATTCAGTTATGAAATCCTAAATCTAATTTTTTAAATCAAACAAAATTTAAAAATCACTGAAATTATGATGTATAATAATTCAAATTTCTTATTATTACTAGTCTTTTCATTTCTCAAATGAGTTAACTTATAAACAAAAACCGAATCAATTCATAAAAAAGGAATTTAATATAAAGGATATTCATCTACATAGTAACGACACCCAAACTGCAATGGAAGCATAAATTTTCGTTAAATTCATTTATACTTTTTAAAAATCTTATTTTAAGACAACTAATATAAAAAATAATACTTTTAAGCTAAGTAATATTCCAACCTAACCAATGAACAAGAATAATTTAAATATTACTCACCTCACATAATTGTTAACATTACGTTCGAATCTGACGCGATTCTGAAATATTGTATTATTACATTGCAGTCGGATAATCGACATATAAGCAGTGATTACTCTTAATTAGTCATTCAATTGTATCAACAAAACGTAGATTATACTCTTATGAGGAGGGAAAAAACGCGTGCGCTGTCAGTATATTTTTTAGTGTTCCCTCCTTTTGCTAGACAAAATAACACTTCTGAATGGTAGAATATTATTTTTATTATCTTTTTATTATTTTGGAAAGGAGATGTATTATTTTACATAAAAAGTGAGACTCACTAATAATTATAGAAAAAAAAGAAGGAAACGCGAGCATATATATATATATATATATATATATATATATATATATATATATATTTCTTTTTCATTTTATACCTTAATTATTCCATAAGACAATACGTTTCAAATATGTTCACTACTTTTCAGACACAGTTTAAAGCATTTTGCAAAACTTCTCGTAGTGTATTTACTTTTTGTAATTACTCAATTAAAAAAAAACTAGCTGTAGAAACTCAGTTTGAAAAAAATGGGGAATGCAACAGCGTAAAAGTAAAAACATGTAACAAAAGCAAGGATTTCTACCTTTTTTTAAAGCATTGTAAAAATTGCGGCATTTTTCTTATGTTTTTGAATTTAAATGAACGTGTGTAAAGAAAATGAGTGTTTTACACGTTCATTTCAATTAAATTTTAAAGAATGAGTTCTTCATATTCGAAGCTTCACCTTCTATAAATCTATTGTTATAATAAAAAAATTTTAATTTATATCTTGCATTTTATAAATGAATCTGCAATACTAAAACATAAAGGGTGTTTTTTTTAGAGGTATAGAACTTTAAATTGCAATAAAACCACGATGTATTATTCGATTGACATGAATTTTTTTCATTCGAAAGATAATCTTGTGGCATTACATTTTAAATATGATTTCTGGCATAGGACTGCCACGGCTGGCTCGGATGTAGTCCAATCTGGACGTCAAATTTTCGATGACTTTTTCCAACATTTGTGGCCGTATATCGGCAATAACACGGCGAATGTTTTCTTCCAAATGGTCAAGCGTTTGTGGCTTATCCGCATAGACCAATGACTTTACATAGCCCCACAGAAAATAGTCTAGCGGTGTTAAATCCCAAGATCTTGGAGGCCAATTCAATTCACAGGTCCAAAATGTGAAATTAGGCGGTCACCAAACGTGTCTTTCGATAAATCGATTGTGGAACAAGCTGTGAGACATATTGCGCCGTCTTGTTGGAACCACAGCTCCTGGACATCATGATTGTTCAATTCAGGAATGAAAAAGTTAGTAATCTATACCGATCACCATTGACTGTAACGTTGTGGCCTTCATCGTTTTTGAAGAAGGATTCCACCAGCCCATAAAGCGCGCCAAACAGTCAGTTTTTCTGGATGTAACGGTGTTTCGACATACACTTGTGGATTAGCTTCACTCCAAATGCGGCAGTTTTGTTTGTTGACGTAGCCATTCAACCAGAAGTGCGCTTCATCGCTAAACAAAATTCGCTTATGAAAATCGACCATTATTTTCGAAATAAAATTGCACAATTTGAAAGCATTGTTCACGCGTGAGTCTATTCATGATGAATTGCCAAACCAAACTGAGAATAAATCACTTGACAACTCTTAAATTGGTCGCCATCTTGGAAAGTAATGCCAACTTAAACTTCTATACCTGGAAAAAAAACACTCTTCGTATATCTATGACAAATTCATGAATTTTTTGTCGAAGTTTTTGTTATTTATATACGATTAAAAGTACTGTTTTTTTATGTTTCAATAACGAAAATAGTAACTGCAGATTTAATAATTATTTAATACTTCAGAGAAAGCACGTAAAGAATTTGCTATTCGAGAATAAGTTGGATGACATTTCAAAACTTTTTTTTTTGCGTAATATTTTAATTTTATCACAAAATTTCCACTAAAACGTAACGCTTTCGCTTGATGGCTTAGGTGGGGATGTTCCAGATAACTTCATTTTCTTCTTGTGTGACAACCTCATTTACAACAACTGTGCTAAAAAATTCAAAGATAGGTCTTTAAATCCTATTCTTTATTTTCTAACTTACAGTCAACTTCAAAATCAATTAACTGTTTCCTAACTTCTTTTGTGGGGAGTCCTCTTTTCGTTTAGTCATTTAAAACAAAACCAAGTAAAAATAAAAAAATAAAAAAAAAGAGACAGCTGAGTAAAGAAGAGGGTAGAACCCACCGACAAAAATAGCTATATAAAGAATAAATTAACTTATAAAGAATGGCGCATACGAGGAAAAGCACGAGGGACTTCTAGATAAATGTAAAATAGGGAACTCTATCCTCCTTCTCTATGAATATAAGAAACCAGTCAAGTCATTGCTGTTTCGGAACCGTAATAGACTCCATGCTAATTCGAATGTGGCTTAGAGGGGAAAAAAGTGTCTGGTCGCTACACCGACCAGTGTCGTCTTTTAAAGCACAATTCCTTTTGGCGTCAAGATCGACTAGCCGTCCTCTAAATGTTTAAGGGGAAAGCGGCAATAAGAATTTTTGGAAGATAGCGAGCCACAGGACATGTTTTATTTAGTCTTGAATGTTGTTATTTTGAAGTTTAAAATCAACGCTTGTGATCTCTACCATCAACAGACTCGTTTTCGTAAAAATTGGCACAATTCAATCTCTTACACTTAGCTCGTATCGGCTAGGTGACGTGGTTGGTTGGTCGCTGGTTTTCTGCTCCCTAGGTTGCAGACCCATAGTAGAGTGGCCCGTTGGGGTGGTGTGGTAGTTAGGAGAGGGGTTGCCAGCTCAGGTGTCGTCCTCGTCATTTGACCATGGTTCAAAATTACGAGGTCCGTCGCCAAAACCCTAGTGTAGCTTAACAGTGCGACGTTAATATTCCCTCACCCACTCACCTAAGGTTGCAGGTTCGATCCCGGCCCAAGTCGGTAGATTTTCATGTTGCAGAAAATTGACAGTGGCCAGGTCGTATGATTATATGACATGTAAAAGATCCCTAGAGTGTCTGTTTGGCATGGGTTCTCTGGGAAAAATTAAATCCTAGTACAGGTTCGCATCGTCAGAGCTCAGGTTTCTTCCTCTAGGAAAGGAAACTGGGCGTCAAAATTACCTGTGATTGGTATTCAATTATATAGTGCCGCATTAAAATGAGGTACCATCTCTTGGGGAATGAACTAGGTCTGCAATGGTAAAGCACCAATCCGCAGCCCCATTAGAAAGAAACAAAACATTTAGCTCGTTTGAAATAGCAACAAGCAATTATGTTAATTTCGAATAAATTTGTATTTTATAAGACTTAAAATGATATTCAAATTCAGAAGTACCTCTTGTAAGGTACACCTTCGAATAAGGCCCAATTAATGTTGCAACCGGTCTCTTTGACTATGGACCTCATGCATTTACTTCTTATTAAGGGACATTCTATTTAAGTGACACTGTGTGTGTGTGAACAAGGTCTCTTATTTCTTTTTTGTAAAATTTTAAGATTTCAAAGACAAGTTTGCGTTTCTCCTTAAGTAAATTAAATAATAAAATTATAAATAATTGCAAAATTTTATCTTTGAATTAAATCGGAATAATATTAATTGACGCTAAATTTTCTTTCATAAGTCAGCTTCCACTTCCACAACGAGAAATGTACTTCCTTCATTTCTGTTCCTAGTATTAAAAAGGCACGGTTCATTTGTCTTAATTATTGTAATTTTTTCCCCTGAATTATCGCTTATGAATCTTTTTTCTGAATCCTCATGTTAAGTCAATGCAACACATGTGCATTTAGATAGCTTCTCTCTCTCTCTTCATTCATTAAGAGAAATTTAGTAATATTAGGTTGCAACTATAAATATATTTTTATAAGTGTGTTACTGCAAATCGAAGTATCGAAAAGGAATTTTTTAAAAATTCTTTAGGAATATTTAAAGTTTGTGAATTAGGTCAGTAATAGGTGAGTTATTTCGATGTGTTACCTTTCTTTTTTAATCTAAAGAAAGATAAATTTAGTAGAATTATTATAAATGTATTTTCAAATGAGATTGCATGTGTTAATATTTAAATGTTATCGAAAATATCTCGAAATGACATTTTTTGAGGAAGCTGACACACAGGATTTTATTGGAATGAGAAATATAATGCATTTTTTTATTATTATAATAACCATTAAAATACTTTAAAATACATAAACTGTATAAGATCGTAGTGCGAATTAATGACAAGGCTGGAAAAAAACTGAGCTATTGACACGGAACAACAAAATGTATATTCGTCATTTTCCTGCGACATATACAATCGAAAGAAAAAGCGATGGCGCGCTACATTGAAAGAATGATTGCTGAAGTACAATTTTTTGGCATTCAGAGGAACTAGCTCGAGATGAGATAATGGTAATTTTTTAAAGACAGTTTAGATATTGTGGCCAAATTTGACCTAGTTATTTCAGAACAGCTTAATAATGTCAGTAAATGCAAAAATAAAAAAAAACATGTATTCCACACTACTTTGGGCAGTACTTTCAAAATGAAATAATTAATGCAGTTGTACCTCCATATTACAAATATCTATATTGCGAATTCTTCTATGTAGCGAACTTTTTCCTGGAACCAAGAACATTTCACGATTTTCTTCGTAGAATAACCTCCCGATAGCGAAGTGCATTTTCTATCTAAAAAACTTTTTCCCTTGTGATTCAATTTTTTCCCTCTATTTTTTTAAAATATTTCTGGACATTTCAAGCAATTCTCTCGTTAAACTCATTTTATGATGGTCATAAATCTGGAACTTGTTTAATTAAGTACATAGCTCGCTGAGAGCAATAGAATTCCGGGTGCTTAATCCAAGAAGTGCATTCCTTAACCCCATCATCCAGTTCATTAGAAACATTTTCGATATCCCCTTTCATCCTCAGTGGGATTGTCTCGTGACCCCACGTCCTTGACCTAGTCTCTGTTCATTTGTAGTGTTGATCAGTCGTACTGGTAACTTCGTTTCGTAGCTCGAAAATGTCAAAACGTAAGTGCTTGAGCATCAGAGAAAAATAGCTAATTCTTCAGGAAGTGGGTAAAGACGTCAAGAAACTTCCCTTGCAGTTATTCTTTCTTTTTTTTCTTCTTTTTGATAGGTAAGATATGTAAAATAAATATTATTAATTTTCAAAAAGGTGAGAGAGAATAATTACTTTTTTTAAAAAAATATATAGTGTTTGTGAATTTAAATTTGTTTTATGTGGTTTATAAAGAAAACTGAAATATGAACCTCTATATAAAAATTTTTCTAGATAACGAATTTTTTTTTTTTTTGGGGGGATTTAGCGACTTCGTTATATAGAGGTCCGACTGTATTTTAACTGAATCTATTCGTAATGAGATATTAGACTAGATATCTACACCAGATATTAGTCACATAGAACAAATAAAGTTTGTAATTAGATTTGTCAGCACTACTGATGTTAAGGTATATATTTTAGAAATTTTTCTAAGAGTTTTTAGGAATGCGACACAAGAAATGCTTTCAGATCTGGACACATTCCCTATATTGAATCCTAATTCTCTGAAAAAACTGATTTCACCAAAATTATTGACAAATTTGCTTCTTAGAAAGCCAGAAAAATTATTTTATAATTAATTATTAAGTAGCCTTTGTAGAAGGACTGATTTAAATACTTTTCGTTTCAAGAGATTTATATATGATGTAGTACTATTTTATTAGATTATATTTTCTGAGTAAATGCTGTTGTTTATACTTTGTGAAGTAGTTCCCCGTGGGTGATACCTCACTCCTAAGTTAACTTCGTGATCTAGAGGTGCGGGATTGAATGAAGAACCAGGCGTTGTCATGATCTTAAAATGTCTTTATTAAGATCTTAACTTAAACACTAACAATGATAACATTTATAGTATAACTTAGCGGATCTGGGGTGAGAAAACACACAATATGTATGTCAGGGTTACACAGTAATGTTATTAAATTACTCGTTTTTGCGATCACGAGATAATATTTTGAACGAGCTACTTTTGTATTTTTGTCTTTGGCAACGAGCCAAAAAAATGTAGTTGATGGAATTCGCTTGAATAAAATGTGGAATTTTGGGCTGTTCTTATGAAATTTTCGTTTTGAGTATAAACTGGGTTCACGACTGACATTTGTGCGGGAAAACCCCAATGGATTTCGAATTGTTTCCAAGATTAAGGATTTAGAACTGTTTTGAAGAAAGGATTTTGAATTGTTCTCAAGATATTAAGATTCGTGAACTGTTTTGAAAATTGGCGACATCGAAACTGTGCTGAAGTGAGGGAATTTCAATTATATCCAACATTTAGTAGTAAGTGAACAATTTTGAATCTCTAGTAAATTGTTAATAAGTTGTACAGTTGAGGAAGTTTATTTTAAAAGTGGATGAGAAATGGCGTTTTTAGGAAGAGCTTTGAAGGTATATTTGAAGTGTTTGGCGGAAGAATTAGGAGAAACTGTAACGGAAGAAACGAAAGTTCCTGCTTTAAAAAAGTTGATAGTAGCAAGTAAGAAGTATGAAGAGATGTTTGCGAAAGAATTATTACACAGAATAGTAAGCGAAAGAGAAAATGAAATTAAACGCCAAGAGAGAAAAGATGAGTTAAAGCGCCAAGAGAGAGATGAATTAAAGCGCCAAGAAAGAGAAGATGAAATAAAGCGCCAAGAAAGAGAAGATGAAATAAAGCGCCAAGAAAGAGAAGATGAAATAAAGCGCCAAGAAAGAGAATATGAATTAGAGAAGTTGAAGATAGAAGCCTCGATGATGAGTAACGGTTTTAGGAGAGAAAAGAATTCTCAGAATGAAGGAATACAAGAACACGTACCAGTTGGATTGCAAAAATTCATGCGTACTTTTGACCCCAAAGAAGGTGATATAAGTTTTTACCTAATACTGTTTGAAAGACAAGCACGAAGAGTCCATATTAAGGAAGAAGATTGGGTAACGAATCTTGTTGGACTATTGCCGTTAGAAATGTCGAATTTGATTGCCAGGGAACCAGAAGAAAAGGCAAATGATTATGAACATATAAAAAGTATGTTATTAAAAAGATTTAAATTGAGCCCAGAAGCATTTAAAGTAAAATTTAAGAGGCATTGTAAATCGGCCGAGAACACTTGGCGAGATTTTGGATTTGAGTTGGCGAACTATTTTAATGAGTGGATTTCGGGACTAAAAATCTACGATTTTGACAGGCTGAAACAACTTGTCATTGTAGAACAGATGAAGGAATAGGTTTCCAGGGATATACAGCAACATTTTATTGATGACTGGAGTAGAATTATTACAGTTGACGATCTTACTGAGAAGTTAGATGATTATGAAAACGCAAGGCAATATAACCAGGCCACTAAAGCTACTTTGTCTCAACCGTATAGAAATTCCTATCGGAAAAAACCTAGCATGTGCAATAGAAAATGTCATACTTTTGGTGAAGGATATAGACAAGAATTAAACAACCGCAGTGGATATGATAAGCGAAATTCTTTCCAAAAATCAGTTACATGTTTCAATTGTGGACGAGTAGGACATTTTGCGAGATTTTGCAGGAATAAGAAAGACGGGAGAGGAAAGACCGAGGGTAAAGTTGCTGAGGTAAAGGAATCTGAGGTGCAAGTGGTAGAAGTCAAAGTAGTTGAGGATGAAAGCAAAGTAGTCACAGCGAGATTCAACGGCGAAGTTGTAAGGGAAAATAAAAAATGCAGCGCAGTTCAACTAAAAATGTCTGATCTTAAAATAGTAGAAATTTCGTATGGTGGAACAGAATATGAAGCTGTAGTGGATTCAGGTGCACAAATTAGTGTGTTTAAAAGCAGTGTCGTGGGAAAGGAAGTAGATTACAAAGGACATATAATGTTGCAACCCGCATTTGGTGATTGTTTAAAGGCTGAACTAAAAGAAGTGGATATTGGTTTGGTAACGAATGGGTATATTACGCCGGTAATTAAAACGGTGGTGGCAACTGTGGATGGGCTGAATACTGACTTATTATTGGATACTGAAACTTATGAAGCATTATTAGAACAAGAAAGAATATACAGTTCCAGATTTACAGCCGCTATGAACTTAAGATCAGATTCCTCCAAAAAATCGTTAGATGAGAGTGTAAATACTGAAGAGGAAGAACCAGAGCCAAAAATAACAGAATATGATGAGGAGAATGGAAATAACACAGAAAAATTCAAGAAACATCAACAGATTTGTGATACTCTTCAGGAAGCATGGAATTTTGCTAGGCGAAACAAAGGAGGATATGTGATAGAAAACGATATCCTGTACCATGAAGAGCTATTGGGCGGAAATAGGATAAAACAGTTAGTGATTCCTGAAATGAGGAAGAGGAAAATACTAGAAATTGCGCATGAATCAGTGTTCGGAGCATATCTAGGATCTCATAAAACAATTCAGAGAATCAAATTTTCGTTTTATTGGCCAGGGATGGTAAAGGAGGTTAAAGCATATTGTAGTTCCTGTCATGGTTGTCAGCTTAGAAAAGTAATTCGTTCGGTTGACAAAATTTCGATAACACCTGTGTCTCGTCCTGAATTGTAATTCCAAGTAGTAAACGTTGATTTAATTGGTCCTGTGTAGATCCAGTATCATCACAAGGACATAAATACATACTTTGTTTGATGGACCAGCATTCTAGATGGCCGGAAGCAATCCCACTCAAGTCACTAACGGCTAAGAGTACGTGTGAAGCACTGCTAGAAATATTCAGTAGAACAAGAATTCCAGAAGTGATCGTAATGGACAATGCAACAAATTTTACGGCCAGTTTAACGCAAGAGTTTTTGAAGATTTTAGGAGCTTGCCCACGTTTTTCAACACCATACCATCCAGAAGGAAACGGGTTAATTGAGAGATGGAACCAAACTCTCAAGAACATGTTGCACCACATTATCAGAGAAGAAGGAAGAAGTTGGCATAGGCATATACCGTTTTTACTATGGGCATATCGTGAAGTTCCAAACGCAACTACCGGTACACCACCTTTTCTACTAATGTATGGAAGAGATCCAAAAGGACCGTTGTCTATACTGAAGTCAATTTGGACTGGGAACACATTGTTACCTCTGAATATGAAGAGATCAGTAGAGAGTTATTTGAAAAAGCTAAAAGAAAAGTTAGAAGTAGCAACCCACAAAGCAAAGTTAACAAGTGACGTGCAACAAGGTAGCTACGCTAAATATTACAACAGGCAAAAGAAACATCGAGAATTTGCACCAGGAGATCAAGTGCTTGTTTTGATACCTGATTCGACGAATAAGCTATATGCTAGATGGACAGGTCCAGTTAAAGTTGTTAAAAGAGTAAAACCAAATTCATATTATTTGCAGATGGCTGGAGGTAATTTGAGGTTGCTGCATGTTAACAAGATCAGAGAATACAGAGCGAGAGTTCAAACGGTTGGAGTTATTTATGATATTGATGATGAATTCGGTGAGATATATGAAACGCCAGCAAAGTTTCTGCAGCTGAGAAGAATGACGAAGCATTGGACAGAGGGACGTTGGATTACCTATCTAAGAAGCAACAAACTCACCTAAAGGATCTTTTACATCGACATAGGACGTTGTTTTCTGGAAAAATAAAAAGAGCTAAAGTTGGTGAACATGTGATAAAACTGAAGAATGAGGAGGAGACGATGAAACCCAAAACTTATAAGATACCAGAAAACTTAGAGAAAAGTAGACGTGCAGATAGACGAATTGTTAGAGTTAGGGCTGATTGAACCTGTTGTAAGTGAAATAGCACACCCCATGGTATGTGTTCATAAGAAGGATGGAACAATTCGGTTATGCATAGATTTCCGAAGCTTGAATGCCCTTACCGTACCGGACGCATATCCAATTCAGAATATGATGGAGTTGAATTTCTTAGTAGAGAAGAAAAAATTCATTACTGTACTAGATATGTTGAAAGGATATTGGTCTATACCAATGGAAGACAGCAGCAAACATCTAACAGCCTTCCGAACTCATCGAGGACATTACGAATGGAATGTGTTACCATTTGGGTTAAGAAACGCTGCTGCAACCTACCAGAGAGCCATGTCTAAAGTGGTTCAAACTATATCTGATTTTGCATGTGCGTACATCGACGACTTAGCAATATTCTCTAGTACGCGGGAAGAATATTTAAATCATCTAGAAGAAGTTTTCAAAAGATTGGAGCATTTTAATTTCTCAGTGAATTTAGGAAAGTGTGAGTTTGCAAGACAAAAAGTTAAATATTTAGGACATGTCATTGGTTCAGGTAGGCATTTCCTGACAAAGAAAAATAAAAACGATTCAGAACTTACAGGCACCAACGACCAAGAAAAACTGAGAAGTGCTTTGGGATTGTGCAATTTTTATAGACAGTATATTCCAAACTTTGCAAAAATTGCTCTACCATTGACGGAGCTCACTAAAAAGAAAGTCCCTAATGAGATTCCAAGGAGCAAGGAGGCTGAAAATGTTTTGAAGACAGCACTATGGGGAATTACAGAGTTGCAGGTCCCAGACATAGAGAAACCGTACTACTTGCATACGGATGCTTCTCAGACGGCGGTCGGATGCTGTCTAGGTCAACTGGATGGAGAAGACAACATTCATCCTATAGCTTTTGGGAGCCAGAAACTGAACCCAAGCCAACAAAAGTGGTCAACAATTGAAAGGGAAGCGTATGCTATTATTTGGGCTCTAAAAAGATTTGAAACTTTACTGTGTGAAGCAGATTTTCTTACTAACCGATCATAATCCTCTAGTATTCCTCACTAGTGCTGCACCCCAATGTCCGAGATTGCAGAGGTGGGCGTTGACCATTCAACACCATGACATTGAAGCAAGCCACATGAAAGGATCTAAACTAGTTAATGCAGATGCGCTATCCAGACTGTAAATGTAAACTGTAATAACGTAAATAAGAACTTTAAGAAGGATTTAAGATTGATTTAGGTTTTAAACATTTTCTTAGCTTTATTGTTAGATGATTGAGTTAAGAAGAATATTTGTGTAAAATTTAATGTTGAGTTTTTTATGTAAATGTATAATATTAAGATAGTGACTAAGCAGTGTTTCATTTTGGGTGTAATGTGTGACCCTTACATTGTTTTAGCCATATTTGATTTTTGGATCTAATATGACTCTCGGGGGGGAGGTGTCAGGGTTACACAGTAATGTTATTAAATTAGTCGTTTTTGCGATCACGAGATAATATTTTGAACGAGCTACTTTTGTATTTTTGTCTTTGGCAACGAGCCAAAAAATGTAGTTGATGGAATTCGCTTGAATAAAATGTGGAATTTTGCGCTGTTCTTATGAAATTTTCGTTTTGAGTATAAACTGGGTTCACGACTGACAATGTATTACCAAATAAGCGCGATCTTAACCACTATATTTAATTTTCCCTTCTATTCCTAATCTCTTTTTATATCACAGTTATTAATGGATACTAGAATTATCCTACTTTCGCAATCCTCTCGGATCCTCAATATGTTCAGACTAACTCGCGTGGAATTGGATCCACCTTGACTTGCTCGTTCTGTCACGGATAGCTCACACTCAACGACGGCTTTCTTCTCTTCCTTCAATTCATGCGCTTAAACCAGACTAGCATATTCACTTCCCAAATGATCATCCGCTTACGATAAACTTCTACTATTTAAAAGGTTTCTAATTCACGTTTCACTTCTGGATTTGGTTGGAAAGAATTTGCCTTTTTCGGCCACAAAGAACCCACGAAGAGATTTTAGTAGAAAACGCGATGAGCCCGTAACAACTTTTATAATTATAAATTGTCTATTTTTATTTCAAAGGTAATATTTTTGTTTGCTTATTATTTTGTTAAAGTATTTTGTCCCTATCATAACCTATTAGCTGTCCAAAAAATAAAGTTTTGCACTTCTAAAATTTTATTTGCATTTTTATTAATCTTTTACTTTTTACTCTTATGCAAGTAGATGAGTTTATAACCTCAATAGATAAGTATTAAATATATAAGTATTATTATAAGTAAAAATGTAAGTATTACAATTAATAATTAAATAAAAATTACTTATTATAATACTTATCAAACATTAGTAATAAGTATTATAATAAGTAAGTGAAAATATGCCAAAATATAAAAATTAGTAAGTATTATAAGTCGAAATATAAAAAATTCTCTAAAGGGGCGGCACATTAAGTTTTCGAACGCGGGCGGCCAACACCCAAGGATCGGTCCTGACCCATGACCTATTGGTTGCTGAATAGCTATGATGTGATATTAGATGAAAATAAAAGTAAACTCATGTAACCTGTTAAAGAAGGCGTACAGAATGGTTCCCAACCACCGGCCCGTGAATCAAATAGTATCCAGCCACTCAAGGAGTATTAAATTATTCCTATTTTATTTACTGGGGTGTATTTCTCTAGTGTTTGTTTGACTTTCCATTTAAATCAGCTTATACTTTATGTAAAATTACTTTATATTCCTTTTTGGAGTAACTGAATTTTATTCTGAAGGCCTGTTTAAATACAGTTAAATTATTAAATCAAACGTTGACCGGTCCATGGGGATAAAAAGGTTGGGAAACACGTCTATACAGTATTATGTCGCGGATTCTGGGTTATTTTACGTACTTCAAGAAGCCCATTTGGCTATTGGACATGGAGGACGTGATAGAATTCTGAAAGAACTTTCAACCAAATACAAAAACGTTACACGTTTTGATATTGAACTGTGCATCCACCTTTGTGAACCTGGCCAGAAAAAAAAAACAAATTAGTTTTTTAAAAAAAGCATTGTTGTGAAATTTATGCACTCACTTTTTTGTGCAGTTACATTTTGCGAAATTTGTCATTTATTTTTTTCTGAATGGCAATACATTGGCATTTGTAACGAGTGGGAAATAGAATGGTTTCTATCGACTTGAAACTTCTGAAAGAATTTTAAAACAAGTATATGCGAAATCAGAAAATTTACTTTGTGCCCTAAGTACTTGCTCAGAATTAAAGATATTCCTGACCATGAAATTCCTCTCCAGTTGGTTGCAATTGCTAATTCCCATTGAATCGGCGAAAGATTCGTCAAATGTATGTGTTAAACAAAGTTCCAAAATAAGAATGCGTGAAAAATGTAATGAAATGTAATTCAAAATGATATTCAAGTCTACCGTGTTGCAATAAGTAGGTTAAATTTTTAAATTTTTGTTTGAAAATTTTGTTTTCCCTAAGAAAGACAAATTTTGTTTGGTACAACTTTATTTTTCCTTTACGTCTTTTGAATAATTTTTTAATGGCACTCTCATTATTTTCTCAGACTAACATTTGTATTTTTTAGAAATGTGTACGTCATTGATATAATAGCCTTATCACATAACCTCAGTAGCGCACACAAAATTTTTTCAAGGGGAGGGTCCAGGGTCGAAAGTCCATCTTTTTGGTATCATGCTCCAATACGCCGCCCAACATATTCTTTTGATTTTGTCGATTTTCGGGAACAAAAACAATACGAAATTCATTATTTAATAAATATTTAGCATTAATTAATAAAATGAATTATTATAAACAAACACATAGTTAAAATTTACGTAATTTATACATAGGATTATAACCAATAAAAAAAATTAAGGGCTATGGTGGGGGTGTCCGGACCCCTAGGACCCCACCCCCTCGTGTGCGCCACTGCATAACCTTATTCCATACTTTGCCTATACAGCTTTGGTCATTCTATAGAATGCCTAGGCAAAGTATGAAATAATTCTCATATTCCATACTTTGCCTAAAAACGTCAGGCATTCTATAGAATGCCGGCATTTCATATTTTGCTGGTAACATACACAATAATAACATTATCCTTTCATTCTTAAGATTGGATATAATTTTTTAAAAGAAAATCAAGCTATATATTTTATAAATTTATTTATGACTCCGGTAGCCTAGTGCAGCGGTCCCCAACTCCCTGGCCGCGGTGCGGTACTGGTCTGTGGATCAAATGGTTCCCGAGTGGCCACCCAAGGAACATTAAATTATTTCCATTTTATTAACTGTAGTTTATTTCTCTCGGATTCGAGCGTCATTCCATTGAAATTACTTTATATTCCATGTTAAATCATTTTATATTCCTTTTTTTTTATGTAACTGCATTTTATTCTGAAGGCATATTTAATTAAAAAGATCTAAAATATAAACAATCAACGTCCCTTTTCAGCGGGCCTCGGTAAAAGTATCAACCGTTACCGGTGCCCGGCGATAAAAAAAATTGTGAAGCACTGGCTTAGTGAGCAAGGTCACGGACTCGTGACTGGTCTGTCATCAGTTCGAGTCCTTGTGCAGAGGGGCAGAAGCACGTTAAATCTGTTGTAGCTCAAAGTCCTACCACTGGCGTGGTGTGGAAGTTAGGATAGTAATGTGCCAGCTCAAGTGTCGCCTTGGTCACTTGACCGTGGCTCAAAATTACGGGGTTCGTTGTGTTTCCTGTCTTTCTGTTGGTCTGTACGGTGCATTTGTATTGGATAATTTTATTATATTTTTTATGAATTTGTAAGAGAGAAATTTGGAATATCTATATATATAAAGGAGAAAAGCGACTCACTCACTCACTGACTAATCACGATATCTCCGGAAATATTAAACCTACAGACTTGAAATTTGGTACGTAGGTTCCCTTCACGGAGTAGACGTCAGCTAAGAACGGATTTTGCAAAGTTCGAACCCCAAGGGGCGTTATAGATAATTATTTCCATTACTAAACTATTAGATGTACAGTCGTGAAACTTGGCACACAGATTTCTTTCATACAGTAGAGATTCTCTACATAATGATTTTTACAAAAATCGACCTCCAAGGGGCGTTGAGGGCGCTTAAAGGGCGTTATACATAATTATTTCCATTTTTAAACTATTAGACGTACAGTCTTACAATTTGGTATATAAGCGAATTCCTTTCATGGTGTAGAGATCCGCTACAAAATAGTTTTGGGGAAAATTGATCCCCAAGGGTCACTGAGGGGGGTTAAGGGGCGTAATAGATAAATATTTCCGCTTTTCAACTAATCGAACCAGCTGCTTGAAGGTTAGAATTAATGTTCCGTTCATGGAATAAAGTTCATTTTACAAAGATTTTTGCGAAAACGGACCCCCAAAGGAGTGGGGTTGCGAGGGATCAAGGCGTGTTATAGAAAAATTCCTGTTTTTGAATTTAACTCATTTACTTGAAATTTGTTGAGCACTTTTCTTTAGTTGAATAGAGTTCCACTAAGAATGGATTTTACGGAAATCAACTCCAGGGGGAAGCGGGGAGAGTTATTGGGGCGTATTGATAGACCAAATTCCCTTTTTTAACTGCTAAGACTATAATAATAAAATTTGGTTTGCATGCTTCTTTTGTTGAATTGGAATCCGCTAAGAATGCTGTCAACGAGGTATTGATGATAAAAATTCCGTTTTGGCTCTGTTAGATTTAGACTTGAAATTTAGCACGCATGTTTATTTTATGGAGAAGAGGTGCACTAAAAATTGCTTTGGTGGAAATCCACTTGATTATTAGATTAAGTGAGCGAAAAAAATCTTTCTACTTCTATTTTAGATATAAATAGAAATTAGATATTATAATTTATGTTCTTTTTATATCAAGGGGCGAGAGTGTAACAGCTATAAATATATTTTTCACTACAATCGAATTCTTAATGCTGGATATCAATAATTAATATATACATATGTAAACAGTATACATATATACAACATCGTGAAATACCCAGTGAAGCGGGTGGGTAACGGCTAGTATATGTATATTCTTTCTTCCATCTCTTATACTTCTTATGTTATTATATTTGCTTTGTATATTTGTACTACGTTCAAAACTTTGATTTTTTCTTTCAGTAAAGACTGGACGTGGGGGTGGTTGTTTCCCAAAGGGTCGGTTTGTAGCTCTAAACCCTTTTCGGGTGAGCTCGGTTCCTTTGGGCATTCCCCAATAGCCCTGGTGTTCCTTGATACAGCGACATTAATAAACACGTCACTCTCTTTACTGATTGATTATTTATATCATTGTGTGGAAAAGTTTGTTATTGGCGACATAACTTGAAATTTTAAATCAGTATCAATGGATGAGGATATCTAAGCTTTCATCAAGAATTTGTCAAGATTTTTGTTTTTTCTAATGTCATCCATAAAATCAGAATTGCCAGAGAAACTGATCTTTTCGGATATTATATATTTAAAAAATATGATTTAGGAAATGAATGATGTGGAAATATTTTAGAAAAATGAAACATACTTTTGTATAACGTGAAAATTTTTTTAGTAAAAATTTTAATGATTTGTGTCATTACTAACTCTCATTAACAGTGTAATACCCCTTGTACAATCTAGTTATCGATCTCAGTGTGATTTTAATAAAAATAATTTTTTTAAAAGAGAAAAATCGAGTTTTTTCTGTATAAACATAATATGTACCGTTCAAACATAAATTTTTAAAAGTTGCTTGTTGTTATTGTTATTAAAAAACATTACACAACTTTACACCAGACCCCGCTTTTTCTCTGGAAAACCTTGACTCTGTGTACGAGTGCGATAGTGAAGCCAAAATGGAATATTTATTGAGATACTCTCTATCGCAAAAATTTCGAGAGTTTGGCGTCGACAGAGCTCTTTGACCCTTCTCCATAAATTATTTTCTCTCCCCCCGTCTACTTTCATTTTCTAACCTAACCAGGACATGGGGGAGAGGATCAACCCATTCTCAACAAGAGGCGGTCACTTGCGGGATGAAGAGCCTCTGTATCACTATTCGTGGACCCCCAAGACGTGTCAAGGTCATTTCTCGAACATCCCTTCCCGCCACTCCTACCAAGATTTAGAGATTTCGTCACGGAAGCTTGACAGATGCAAAAAGGCTCAAGGTTACCAACTCTTAAGAAAATTAATTAATTTGGCGAAATTTAAGACCTGGTTGGGAAATTTTTAGGTGGATCAAATGTTGTGGTATTTGAATCAGTTTGAGCGCTCTTTAGGAATATCTCCGCCAAACATTGAAAAACCGGACCCCAGTTAATAACTTTTTTTTCGGTTAAAAAATTATCTCTA
The DNA here is from genome assembly GCA_019973935.1 of Trichonephila clavipes. NCBI lineage: Eukaryota > Metazoa > Arthropoda > Arachnida > Araneae > Nephilidae > Trichonephila > Trichonephila clavipes. The sequence goes on along the minus strand of BMAU01019792.1, from coordinate 195,978 downwards.
TTTATCCATATATATACTTTTAACAGTATATCGAGCAGTGTAATACATTATTAAATTTATCATTTCTTTAAGAAAATTAATCCCTTTTCTCTGTTGTAATAAATATATTCCAAAGTTCTTCTATTACATGAAATTGATGAAACTTCAAGGGTCAGAATTAAAAATTCAATTTAAAAAATTTACCCCGTGTGTGCAATATGAGTGGCGTACACAGACTACTTTTATAGAATGAGTATCTTCATGATTAAAATTCAAAACCTGTTAGCTGTGGGAGGATTTTAAAAACATATCTATATATTTTATTTAAATCAACAACTTTTACTCAAAATATTTTTGGATATAAAAGAAAAGGGTGTAATTTATACTACAGGCGCCAAAAATTTATCTCGAATATGGTCGAATAGCTTAAAGTGATTTAACTTTTCCTCTGAAATTTTTCCACTGTCAGTGAACATGTCTCGCTAGGGATTTTTTTGTCCCTCTCATACTATTAAACACGCGCGACCCAAAGATCTATTTTTGATTTCAAAAACCAACCTCAACAACGTGTTTACACTTTAAATACTAACAACCTTGAGAAGTACATGCACCCTTTTAACCCCAACATCGAATTTAAAAATAAACACTAGCAGGGAAAGTCTGGTTAACTTGATGAAACGAAAGCGTCTTGGGGAGAACATGGTGCAGACCTAATAATTTATCCTTGAAAGCCAGACCACCCTTGAAGTCTCCGGGGGAAGAGGGGATGAAACTCTCAGAAATGGGGTCACTTTTTTATTTTTTTTTCCAAAGTATCTTGAGTGAAATGGAACGCAGAGGGGGAAAGTAATATCTGTTGAACGGTTTGCAAGAGAGGTGCAACAAATTGGAGACATGCATAAAAGTAATTATTCTTTCACTCTTAAGAATTAGTTTTTGATTTATGTCGCATTACGATGACGCAATGGATTATTGATCACGTAATGCGGTATTAAAATCAAGTATAGTAAAAAGGAAGTAAAACGAAGAAAATACACATTGTTTTTTTTTTCTTTTGAAACAATACGTGCTGTACAGGTTTTCATCGAGTACTGTTCTTATTTATAGTTTATAAATCCAGACAAAGATTATTCTCATATTTACTATTTTAATTTAAACGGGTTCTAAGAATTGTGCACTCTAAACACATAAGTTCGATCAATGTACAAATAACTATTGTACACAGTGGCGCACACAAGGGGGGGTCCGGACCCCTCTCCCCTTGAAAAATTCCTGTGTGCGCTACTGATTGTACACAATATGTATACAAGAATGTTTAACTCAAAGGCTGACTTGGGCTGAACAAACAAGGTTTAACTTTAGGTGGGCCGCAAAAAAAGAAAAAGAAATCAATATTTAAAGAAACATAAGTTTTCGAATAATACATTATAATAAACATAAACAAAAGAACAAGAAAAATTTAACATCTACTTCCTGACATTTGACATCTCTCCTCTGCTACTATCTTTTCTAATCCGGAAGAAATTTTGATATTTTATTTTACATTACTGGCCGGGCAGCAAAAATGTCAGTTGTGTGATGCGAGTTTGACACCCCTGATGTACAATACAGTGACCAAATATTGTACATACATATACATAAAAACCAAACTACTCATTTAAAAAACTCTTATTATGTTCTTTCTCACAAGCACTCACAAGCAATGAGAAAAATAAAGATACTTTTGCTGTATTTAAAAGAATTTTAAGATTCATGTTTGGTGGGTTTAAACGTGTGATAGTTTAATAACTATCACACGTTTAAGAACATTTTAGAACTGACTCGGAAATTTACAATTTATTTAAAGAGCCAGGTATTATTGAATTTGTAGCAATACGGTGGATTCAGTAGCGCAGACAGAAATTTTTCAAGAGGGGGGGATCCGGGGTCGAAAGTTCACCATTCTTGTATCATACTCCTTTTGATTTTGTCGATTTTCGGGAACAAAACACATTAAAAAACTAACTACTGAATTAATAATTACCATTAATTAATAAAATTAATTATTAATAACAAATACTTAATTAAATTTTACGTTCTATATACTTAGAATTATAATCAATCGGAAAAAAATCAAGGATTTTGGGGGGGAAGGTCCGGACCCCCCAGAACCCCCCTTGTGTGCGCCACTGGGTGGATTAAATGGGACACTTACACTGGATGACAATCGAGCTTCTAAAACGATCTTGGGTAGACTATTTGATACCGGAAAAAGAGGGAGACCAAAACTTAGGTGAATTTATTGCTTGCAAAAAACCTAAAAACTATTGTGATAGACTGGATTTGATTTTAATTGACGTCACACTCTGAGACACAACACGAGGACTATTAACGACGGACCTCGTAATTTTGAAGCATGATCAAGTGACGAGGACGACACTTGAGCTTGTACCATCTCTTCCAATTTCTACACCACGCTCAAAAGACGACTTAGAGCATTGGCAGATTTAACGTGCATCAAGTTACTTGGCGGGTCTTCAGTGGCTCTAGGACTCGAACCCACGGCTCAACAACCGCGACCACGATTTTGCGAACATGATCTCTCAGCTACCGCGGCAATGTGACAAACAAGAAAGCTTCAGCCAAAAACAGGACGGCATGGGATGGAATACTAAGAAAAATCAGGGCCCATCTGGTGATGGCTCGCTTGTGTGAATTATATATTATTTAAAATACCGAGTAAAGAAACAAAACTAGAAGTGTCGGAGAAAAAAAAAAAAATGTTTTAAATATATAATATTAACTATAACATTATTCATAACGTCTGGAGATCATTTTCGTGTATATATTTTATGACTTTATCACAAGAATTAAAATAACTTAAATTTTTTTCTTTAATTAATAATTTTAAATCTGAAATTATTAAAATGTTACAAAATGAGCTAAAAAATACTATATGTAATGAATTAAAACTTTTACTATGGAATAGAAACTTCTAGAAATACCATCTGACTCGAAAAAAATTCCGCCGAATTCGATAATTCTTTGCTACGTTAATTAACGCTCTAAAATAATAATAATAAAAAAATCTTTAGTGAATGTGTTGCTTATTTTTCAACTCATGACAGAGAAAATACCAATAAAAATCGGATTAATAATTTAATTAATTCATCCATAAAAAAAAAAGTTTTCTAAGAGTCATGTTTTTCCTAAAAGCAAAGCAAATAATAATAATAATAATAAAATAATTTATTTTCTAGAAAACTCATTTAAAACTTAAAATGATGACTTTTAAAAACCTATTTTTAAATTACCCTACCATTTAATGAGATTGAAAAAAGAATAAAAACACACATTCCTAGAAGTAGAAAAAAAAGTACATCCGAATTTTTTCGCAGCCAGTAATAGTATATGAAAAAGAGGATAAATTCGTAGAATTTTGGTGTAAAGTTTTTTTCTACAAAGCAAAATTTTTTTGTAAGGAAATGTAATATTACGGTTACTTTCGTGAAATACACAATAGACACACATTCTAAGATAAAATTCGTAGCAAAAAAAGAGTTCTGAAACTATTTAGTAAATGTAAAAGATATTATAGAAAAAAATTCAATAAGCAACTTTGAATACTTAATGAATTAATTTGAATTACTTTGAATTAATACTATTTACAAAAGCAGCAAATTTCTTTCCTTTTCACGTTGTTTGAATAAAAAATAAATCTCATAACGAAATTATATATATAATTCATAAACTCACCTTAAATTAAATTTTATGCTGTGATGAAGCTCAAAATAACGAAAATTAATTTTGATATAGAATACTCTGTTATTTTCATTGCTAGTCAGCTACTCTCAAAATTTGAAACTCAAATGTTCTACACTCTATTAATTTTTACAAATTAGGTTACGGAATCAGTTATTACAAAATAGCAAACGATTTGATTCGAACAAATATTTAATTAATAATTATTTTATAACCTTAACCATGACCTTAACTTACAAAACGATATTTTCAGAAAATAATAATTTTTCAGAATTTTCGACAAAAGAAGGGGGAATTTCAGGACGAAAAATGTTTTTGTTTCTATAAATTGATTTAGATCACACGGTACGAAAAAAAAAATAATAATATTATAATAATCGATTAATTATCTTACTCATTATTTTTAATCGGGATTGTTCAATTTGTTTAGTAATAGAATGATGATGAATTGATGAACATTATTTTGAGAACGAATTTCATTGAATTGCCACAACTTTATACTAGAACTTTTTAAAATATTAAATTTAGTGTTATAAAGAATATTGCTATTTAAAAAAAATCGTTTTATCTAGTTTTCTCATTACCACCCTTTTTTTACCTTATTTTATTGAACTGCCATATCCAGAAATTCCTCATCAGGTATATTTTATATATTTATTCCTTGTTTGTTTGCGCGTTAAAAAAGTCGACAATGCATCTGAAAATATGATATATACAATAAAGGTTTTGTTTAAAAACAAAATTATATTTTCCCCATAAAAAAATACTTTTTTATTATTTTTTCAAAAAAGATGGACCGAATACTGAACTGGTAAGTTTCCATTTTTTCCATTGCCACAAATAGCAGGTTTTCTAAGAATTTAAATCAATGTATTGTTAATTAACTGTATTTAATTTCTTTCTTTTGTATGCTTCCAGTGATAACATGAAATGTATTTCTTCTGTACTCTCAGAAGTTTGAAATTATCACTCGTATTTAAATTTAATTTTTCGCGTCGATTATAATAGAAGTTAAACGTAACTAAGAATGAGATAATTTTCTTCACTAACCTCGTAATTAACTCGTATACCCGTACACTAGCAAAGAAATTTATAATTATCGTCTGTGTTGAAATATTCCTTTCTATTTATTAGGATATTTTTTTTTAAAAAAATGGAATTATAATTTTGCTTTTTTCATAAATATTATTATCGTTTTTAAAATGTACTCTTACTTTCATAAGTAATTTTTAAAAAAAATTTGCTGAGTCTCATACAAATATTCGAAATTAAGTTCGAATTGTTTTAAGAATGCAATGTTATTAATGTTATTGATGACATACATCAGACCATGAATACTAAAAACCAAATTTAGATTTCAGTGCTAGAACCCTTATTAAAGTGATTAAAAATCACTGAATCAAAACAAAGATTTTAAACAAAGGGAAATGGTTTTTGCTTGGTTTCTTTCTATAAATGAAACAATTTTTCGTTTTCATTTGTCAACATTCGTTTGAATCATACATTTCATTTTTAAGAAAATGGTGTTTAACTTACTTTAAATGAACGCGTAAAATGTGATTTCAACGACTTTCACGTTTGAAAATAATTTTAGTAAATAACTCTAAGAAAACACAGAGAGAGAAGTATTCTCAGAACAAATTAAAGAAATACAGCCGGATCTCTATTTAACGAAATCTTTAAATCCCGAAAAGAAATTCGTTATATGGAAAATTCGTTGTACAGAGGTTCATCTTTCAATCTATATATATAAAGGAGAAAAGCGACTCACTCACTCACTGACTAATCACGATATCTCCGGAACTATAAAACCTACAGACTTGAAATTTGGTAGGTAGGTTCCCTTCATGGAGTAGACGTCAGCTAAGAACGGATTTTGCAAAGTTCGAACCCCAAGGGGCGTTACGGGGGTTTAAGGGGCGTTATAGATAATTAATTCCATTACTAAACTATTAGATGTACAGTCGTGAAACTTGGTACACAGATTTCTTTCATAAAGTAGAGATTCCCTATATAATGATTTTTACGAAAATCGTTCTCCAAGGGGCGTTGAGAGCGCTTAAGGGGCGTTATACATAATTATTTCCATTTTTAACCTATTAGACGTACAGTCTTGAAATTCGGTAAGCGGATTCCTTTCATAGAGTACAGATCCCCTACAGAATGGGTTTTGTGAAAATAGACTTCCAAGTGGCGTTGTAGAGAATTAAGTGGCGTTATAGGCAATTAACTCCTTTTTTAAACTAATAGACGTAAAATCTCGAAATTTAGTAAGCTGATTCCATTCACTGAGTAGAGATATGCCGTAAGATGGGTTTTGTGAATATCGTTTCCTAAGTGGCGTTGCGGGGGCTTAAGTGGCGTTACATATAATTATTTCCATTTTTAAACTATTAGACGTACAGTCTTGAAATTTGGTAAGCGAATTCCTTTCATGGTGTAGAGATCCGCTACAAAATAGTTTTGGGGGAATTGATCCTCAAGGGTCACTGAGGGGGATTAAGGGGCGTAATAGATAAATATTTCCGCTTTTCAACTAATAGAAACACCTGCTTGAAAATTAGAAGGTATGTTCCGTTCATGGAATAAAGTTCCTTTTACAAATATTTTTGCGAAAACGGACCCCTAAAGGAGTGGGGTTGCGAGGGATCAAGGCGTGTTATAGAAAAATTCCTGTTTTTGAATTTAACTCATTTACTTGAAATTTGTTGAGCACTTTTCTTTAGTTGAATAGAGTTCCACTAAGAATGGATTTTACGGAAATCAACTCCAGGGGGAAGCGGGGAGAATTATGGGGGCGTATTGATAGACAAAATTCCCGTTTTCGAACTGCTAAGACTACAATAATAAAATTTGGTTTGCATGCTTCTTTTGTTGAATTAGAATCCGCTATAAGTGCTTTTAACGAGGTATTGATGATAAAAATTTCGTTTTTGCTCTGTTAGATTTAGACTTGAAATTTAGCACGCATGCTTATTTTATGGAGTAGAGATCCACTGAAAGTTGCTTTGGTGGAAATCTACTTGATTATTAGGTTAAGTGGGCGAAAAATATCTTTCTCCTTTAATTTTAGATATAAATAGAAATTAAATATTATAATTTATGTTCTTTTTATATCAAGGGGCGAGAGTGTAACAGCTATAAATTCATCTTTCAATACAATCAAATTTTTAATGCTAGATATCAATAATTAATATATATGTAAGCAGCATACATATATACAACATCGTGAAATACCCAGTGACGCGGGTTGGTAACGGCTAGTATACTTTATAAAGCCACATAAAACAAATTTTAAATTCATAAACCCTACATATTATAAAAAATAATTATTCACACCTTTTTGTAAATTAATATATATTTATTTAACATATATTACTCATCAAAAATAAAACAAAAAAAAAAACCTCCAAGGAAAACAAGAAAAAAGAATTTCGAATAACACACTGTATTTTCAACATTAAGAAAATAATTTTATACTAAAATTAATGAATTTTAAGGACATTTTCTAATTTAAATCATACAAGTAATTTTAAACATTTTTTTTTATAACTAGAAATTCTAAACATACAAATTACAATCGAAATACAATTTAAACGTCCAGAATTTTATTGCCTTTGGCTAGTTAGGCATCTAATATAACCAGTTCAAGATTTATGACCACCATAAATTTTTTTAAAAGAGAGAATAACTTAAAATGTCCAGAAATACTGAAAAAATAGAGAGAAAAAAGAATGAATCACAAAAGAAAAAGTTCGTTACATAGAAAACGCACTTCGCTATTGAGGGGTTATTTTATTAAGAAAATCGTAAAATGTGTTCTTGGTTCCAGGAAAAAATTCGCAATATACAGGTTCGTTTATATGGTGTTTCGACTGTAATTTTGTTTTTTCCGTTACGCAGTGCTACTATTCGCAAGAGTTTTAATGCTTCATTTTTTGTTTAAAAAGTGGATCCGCTTTCGGGTCATCTAGAATTACTCATCAATTTATCAAGTACTATATGTATATAAAAGCGAAAAGCAAAGAAAATAAAATTAATGGCTTTTAAATATTCTTATATAAGTTATAGCATTCCCCTATATCCGTGACAAACACCTCAAAAACCCTCCTTCGTTTCGAAACCTCCAAGAATTTCCTTTGTACCAGCGGGGTAGAAAACCTCAACCACAGATTAGTGACCCATAATCAGGTGCCATTCTCCCCTCGTTAGATGAAGAGAAAACTATTGTCTGAGTCCAAAATCTGGCGAAAAACTTGGCACCACTTTTGCTCCCATTGGCAACCTCGAAGGTTAACCTATGGGGTAGGGGGAATCCGACAAACGGGTGGGAAGGCACTTTTTGACGGACAGATCGCTGAAGGGGATGTCAGAAAATGAAGATAAGGATAAGAGTCATCCTTAGAAAGTTGGAGGGGTAACAAGAACAAGAACATACCACAGATCGGTCCGAGTAGTCACGGAGTGAAAGTCTGCAGTGATGATGGTGGCGCGTTTGCAATTGACGTGCTTTTTTATCTTTGCTCTGGCTCTTCATAAAGCCCAGGGGGTTAGTAGAGGCTCTTGTAGAGAGGCCCAGCTTTGCTGTACGGGGAGGGATGGTAGTTGTGTGGTACACCCGCAATCGTATAATTCTATAGATTCGGACGATGACCAGCAGAATGATCATGGAAGGCCGTGTTACTGTGACCATGCTTGTCTCAAGGTAGGGGATTGTTGTCACGATTTTCAACAAGTCTGTGGAGGTAAGGATTTTATTTGATATGCTCATCCATTGACCTAATTGTAAGGAGGAATCAGGGACTTGACTAAAAAATCTTTTTTCTGAATATGTCAAGTTTTAATTGACGACAATAAACAATGTGTTTCAGATTACGTATAGTTAAATTTCAGGAATTAATTTGAATTATTTGTTTAGTTTAAGAGTACAATGAGTTTTCCAAGTTAAAATAGTAGATATAATAACATGGCACAAACACAATATATTTTTATTCACTTTGAAATTTAAATGTGTGTTAATTTAGTTTTAAAATTAGTTAAAAACTTAAGGGATTCGACGACGTTCGAAATCGTTATTTTGAAAAGAGTATAAATGAATAATTTTTTTTTACACATTTAATGTCACTTGAATTAGAATAGACATGTAAAGCTGCTTTAAGAATATTACTACGATAAAAATTACTTAAATGCAAATTTTTAGCAAAAAAAAAAAAAAAAAAAAAAAAAATTAAGGAAGAATGACATATCAAAGCACATTTTCCTTTCATAAAAAATACTTCTATAATATTATATTTTGCTTTTATACACAGCTATGACTTCTCTATAGAGCACGAACTATGATTATTGAAAAATTCCCATTATTTTCAGAGTTACTATCAATTGAAGTAATATAACCGGCGTTTTTTGTTAAAGTTTCTCTATTCTGATGTAATAAAATATTGTATATAAATCCACTTCTCAATTATATATTTCAAAAATTCTAGTTCAGACTCTGAATTAATACATAAAATATTTTGATTAATACATAAAATAAGAAAAGATCACCCAATGTTTGTAATTTTTTTAAATCTTTGATTGTTATTGTGTGAACTTTAAACCAAATGAGATTTTACAGGTATATTTTTTCATATAATGGATTGAAAATAACAGCTTCAATGTTCCTAAAATTTACTTCACTTCACTTTAATTACGTTGATTATTCATAAAATTTATACTACAATATTTATATGTTATTCATATAAATAGTATTCTAATAATATTGTAATAAAAATGTTGTATACACATATGTGATTACATATTATTACCATAACCAAAAGCATAGTTTTAATAATTTTACATTATTACTTATTATGTAGTTTTATAGTTACGTTAATCATTACTAAGGAGAATAATCTTAAACGCTTTGAAATAATTATCATGTTAAGTAATTTGTATAAGGAAATATTAAACCCTAATATATGAAATATTTTGAAGAATGGAAAGAAAAAGTTTATTCTCAGTTATATATAATTTAAATTAAATTAATTTAACGTCAATAAAATAAATTATTCTAATGATGTAAACAGTTAATAATACATAAAACTTTATAAAAATAAGAATATAAGATATCAAGTTAATATAGGTTGTTCATTCCCCGAGCTATCTACTCTTTAATCTGAAACTAATGTCCTGGTTATTTCATCTTCATTTATAAGTTGTTCTTATCATGTGGATTGAGCACTTAAATTATTATTTCCTCTTATCTGAGAAGCAAAAAAAAAAAAAAAAAAAAAACCTTTTTGATCTTTTAATAAGGATATGGCCATTTTGATAATGAGATTATTCTTAGTCAATGAAACAATTTTTTTAATGATGTTATTGCTAGAAGAAAACAAAACCTTATTTTTTTACAGAAGATATTTGCAATGAAATAACACTCGATGTGTGACTTGAAATTTTTTCTAAAATGAAGTATTCGATTTGTAACTGCATTGCATGTCTGAAAAAAAAACAACCCTAAGCGCGTTATTAACCCTATAATGAAGGGCAATATAGATATCAAATATTTAACTTTTTCTACACAATTTTGCGAGAGACGTAATAAGGGTTTTAAGAGAATGTGTTTTAATGTTTGTTTTCGTGCCCCTTCCTGACAAGAGGGGAGCCTGTCGGAGATTCGAACATGGTACCCTCTGATTCGTAATCACGTAACATACAACTAGTTAAAAATGATCACTCCTGTCCTGTGGCTGCTACTGCCTTATTTAGATACCACATTTTGCTGACTTATTTCCCTGTTTAAGGCCCAATGGCTGAGTGGTTGTGTGTCCGGGATTCTATCCTCGGGCTGGGCAACATCGGCTCAGTCTTTCGTCCCTTCAGTGGGTCGATACATAAGTACTTGGCTTATTTAGATACCTTTCTACCCTGGTCCCCCCTTGAAAAGTTCCAGTGTGTGCCACCGTCCATGACGTACATATTAAATTGTTCTTGTTCTTTTACATATGTTTATTACAATGTATTCTAGTGTCGTCCATCCGGTATAGTGGTTAATGACGCTGACTGCTGTGCCGTTGGGCGTGGGTTCGAATTCCAGCGAAGACATGAATGTTTGTAAATGTACAGTGCCTTCGCGGCACTTTAAATAGCCGTCGAACCGCAAGTCCTCTCGTGAGGTTGGTGGAAGGGGAAGAGAGGGGGAGACCCCTGACCACCCTAGGGTATTCTCCCTCAAAATTGAGGTGAAATCGTGCTAAATCGTTTTGTCACCTGCATGGTGCTCAAAGCTACAGCTAACGACAGGCGTCACTTAGCACTTTGCCATGATGAATTTCGTAGGCCTTGATCTGGCCTTTGCCGCTCAGGTGTCCTTTGTAACAACATGATATTTCGTTCGAAATAAACCTGTTTCTATAAATTTTGATTTTCTTTGCGGCCCGCCTAATGTTAAACCTTATGTATTTGGACCAAGTTAGTCTTTGAGTTTGACGCACTTGTTGTAGAGCAGTGTTCCGCAACCCCCGGTCCGTGGATCAAATAGTACCGGGCCGCACATTAAATTATTTACTGTGGTATATTTTTCTTGGATTTGAGCTACTTTTTATGAAAATCACTTTATATTCCTTGTTAAATCACTTTATATTCATTTTTTGTTGTAGCTATATTTTATTCTAATGTCACGATTAAATACATTTGAATTAAATTTATTAAAACAAAACAGTCTAAAATATAAACAATCAACGTTTTCACGTCAGCGGGCCGCGGTAAAATTAACAAATGTTGACCGGTCTGCGGCGATAAAAAGGTTGCGGAACACTGTTGAGGGACAGATACACGATATAACTATCATGGCTCAAAGTCTTCACATTGGCGAGGGGTGAAAATTTAGAATGGGGAACCAGCTCAGGTGTCATCCTCGCCACTTGACTGTGGTTCAAAATTACGAGGCTCGTTGCCAATTGTCCCAGAATTGCTTCAAAGTGAGATGCAAATTGAAATGAATGTTAAAACGAATTTATTCTTAATACCAACTTAGATATTTGGAAAATGTTTAATTTTTATTTTTTACTCGCACATGATATCAATAACTGTAAAACAAGCTTACAATTAAAAAAAAATTCTTTTAATAAAATAGTATATGGTTATATAACTTCAAAGTTGTCCCGAAGAGGTTACGAACAATACAAGTGCACAAGGCTACGGACGGTAACTGGTTTTGAAAAATAAAAAGGCATCAAAATGTCTGTTGTTTTTATCGGAATATACATACATTAGAATATTATCACATTATTAGTACACATTTCACATCGAGTAGTTCAAGGGCAAGGTTGCACGCTTTGAGTGAATGTACTTCACCAACACCATCTAGTGAGAAAAGTAGAAAAAAAAACTTTTTATCCTGACAGTTGATAGTAATTAATGCGCTTTTATTTTGAGGAGTGAAATAATATATATCAAATTTTTAAATTTGAAAGAAAAACAAGGGTTAAAAAAGAAATATTATCTCCAATAAAATGCAATAAATGATTGTTTTATTACACGTCGGCCCTCTTTAAGGCAATAATAATATATAAAAGAGCTTGGAATAGATTACAGAGGTTAAGCATTTTGGGGGGTGGGGGCGACCTCACTATTCGTGCAAAATTTTTGTGTCCTCACCTCAGTGCTCAAGGATATGAAAAACTGAGATGGGCACAGAAGACCTTGGTCTTCATGGATTCTCAACATTGCCGGACAAAGTACTTTCATAGTTTTCTTTAGGTACCTCAATAAAAATATAAAGAAACAAATTATCCATTGGTTTTCTCTAATAATAATCTAAGTAAACAATTAAAGTATTAATGGTGGACAAGTTGTTTTATACGAAGAGATATATAAAAAAATTCTAAACTTTTTGACGACCCCGCTGCGAGTCACGTGACCCTATTTGGGGTCGCGAACCCTGGTTTAAGAAACACTGTAATAGAGCACATATCTGCAATCTGTGTTCCTTAGAACTTAGACAGGAGTTCCGCAGGTGATCACTGTTTGCGTAAAAATTGCAAACACATACCTTGTTATTAAATGTAATACATTGGTAGACGACACCTGAAGCACGAAATAATGAATAAATTACATTAATATATCATACTGAAATATTTGATAAAAATATGCAGTATTTTTTAATTGTCTTTACTTAAAGTACCTAAAACAATTTTTAAGATTTTTTCCTTTAAGGTATCCACACACAACTACGTTCGGAAGCGTGATTTTAAAAAAGCGCAAAAATGGATAATTTTTATGATATTTAGTGTCACTTAAATTAGAATACATGTATAAAATTGTTTTAAGGACATTTTGGCAAAAAAAGAATTACTTAAATACAGTATTTCGGCAAAAAATTAACTTAGAATAACCTTTTTTCAAAATGTTCTCCTTTTGTGAAAAATGCTTTTATTATAATAATATTTTGCCTGTATATAGCTCAGACCTCTATACAGAGGCTCAATTATGATTTTTGGAAAATTCACATTATTTTCTGAGATACAACCATTTGAAATAATTATCGGCGTTTTTTTCTTAAAATTTCTCCCCTCTGTTGTGGTAAAACAAGGATAAACCCACTTCTAAGTTATATATTTAAAAAATTCTAGTTGAGCCTTTGTACAGAGGTCTGAGCTATATACAGGCAAAATATTATTATAATAGAAGCATTTTTCACAAAAAGGAGAACATTTTGAAAATGGGTCATTCTATGTTCATTTTTTGTCAAAATATTGTACTTAAATAATTTTTTTACTGTAATACTATTCTTAAAACAATTTTATATACATTTTCTAATCTGACACTAAATATCATAAATATTATCCATTTACACGCTTTTCAAAATCACGGTTCCGAACGTAGTCGGATACCTTAAAAGGTATTTTTTTAATGGGATTCCCAGAAACACCTTATAGTTTCAAGGGCTACTTCAAGGGCTGAGTAGACAAAGTTTCAATATCCTTGTAATAGAACTGAAAGTCATTTACGTACACAAAAAGAAAGGGTTTGGAGCTTTAACCCCTCCATAAAGATCAACAGCTTTTTAATTTTTAACATAGAGATTAATCTTCGGCGCTTTCCTTTACGTATTTTTTAGAATGTACTCCTGCCTCCCTCTCATAAAATAGCGCACTGCAAAAAATGATCATATATGAAAAGATAATTTTTATTTCCTTGTGGCGAAAGGGTCTAAATTTCGAAGCTAATGTTTAAGTTTTATATATATATTTACACTTTTATTTAAATTTTAAATTTAAATTGCAACTAAATTGGTTAGGATTACTTTGTAAAACAATCCACAAGAAGTCTGAACAATTGACAGATGAAAATATATAAACTTACATGATGTTAATCCCGAAAGGAATTTAAACTTTTTCTTTTAAAGTCTGGACTAATGTACCGATTTGAATTCAATGAAGTTGAAAAATTATTGAAGGTTTTCGTGAAATTATGTTTTCCTCCCATGTTTGAGAATATCTCTAATTATGCCTCGAAGATGAATAATTAAATTAGACGTAAAATCATCTTCAGAAATAAGAACAAAATATAATTCTAGGGAAACTTTCATTGTTTGCTTTTTCGGGTGCACTTTACTGCATTCAAATCAATGTACCAATATATATTTGAGAGCTAACATTACATTCACGATAGTACTAACATTACATTCACGAATTCAAAGTTGGCGGTTGACGAGAAACTTAAGTCCGGTTTTACACGGGGCAACTTTGTGCCATTCAACTCGTTTTCTGTCACCACTCCTCTGGTGTGAAGAGGGTAGAGAATTCTTTTCACACGTGGACACAAAACTGACTGAAAGGGAGTACCGGACTCATCAGTACTGTGTGTAGAATACACTTTATATATGTATATAGTTTAATTCTATACAAACAAGAGATAAACATCCATCAATCACATTCGAAAAACACATAGACAGTACGAAAATTTACACAATGAAGGACAAATGAGCAACCGAGATTAAAAATTATAAAATGGGTGCTGCAGTATTATAAACGTTGCTGACTTAGGGTAACTAATATATAAAATGATTTATATAAAAGTGGGGTTGAACATGTTTTTTGGCCAGCCAACCTTCCCCCTTTATGTAAATAATACTTAGCAAAAATCTATTGAAAGTAATGGATAGGAATATCTAAATCCATTACAAGATAGAGGTAACTTACCTAAAAATTGTACTTATAAAAATGCAGAGCACGCGCTAAATCTGAGTGCAATAAATAAGTTATTGCCAGATTCTGGACCCTAATGCAGATTCAAAGCATGTGAATGGCTGAAATGTAGCACTTAACAAAAGTATTTAAATAATAGAAATAAAAATTAAAAAGAGAGTTACAAATTATATATATATATACCATAACTTTAGTGACGCTAGAGTATATATGAATTAAATAATAATAAGTAATTTTATCTAGTATTAGAATATGGAGGTAACTATAACTAGGAAATATGTAAATTTATAGTAATAAACTATTATTAATCTAAGAATTTTTAATCCTTACTATTTCGAATAATTTTATTCATATAACTATGTATTAATAAAATTAATTGGGTATTTCTGATTTAAGCAATATATAGTGAAATGTTTATAGTTATTTATTATTTCTGATTTTTTGACACTACAAATTGATTGCGTTGTATAAACGTATTGGCGCGACAACCCATGCGGGCCAAGGCCTACTGTGCCCAACTTAGTACACGCGACCTTGGGCCCTGAGGTGCATGAGCAGATGTTCCGGCTATGTAGTCAGTCTGACGTGAAACCCACTGTGTTAAGTTTCCAAGCAAGCTTGGTACTTATTTTATCGACCCACTGAAGAGACGGAAGGCCGAGTCAACCCTGAACAGCCCGGGGTATGAACCTCGGACCCGTGGTGGGAAAGCGGGATGATCTAACCCCTCAGTCACTGGACTTCGTATATATATATAGTGGGTCGATAAATGAACCAAGCTTGCTTGGGGACATAAACACTGGGGGTCTCGCTTCAGACTGTCCACCTGATTGGGACATCTGCTCATGCATCTCAGCGCCCAATGGTCACGTATACTGGTATGGGCACAGTAGGCCCTGGTCCTTATGGGCTGTTGCGCCCCTGAGCCCTGAGTTTGAGTTTATATATATATATATATACTGGATTCGTTTAGTAATAAATAAGAAGTGTAGTAAAATATGCTGTTCCTTGTATGATAGGGAAGTCAAAATGTAAGTTAATGATGAAGAAATTTCCAGTTTTATAATTAGATTTTATTTCTCAACAATAAAGTGGAGAGACTGCTTTCAAACTTAAAAACTCCAACAGAAGTATTGATTTTGTTTTAAACCAAGAATATCATAACTAATAATTTGTAAAAATAGGAACACAAGAAGCAATCATCACAATTTTTTTAAAAAAATTTGCATATTCCAGCTTTGGACTGCCAAGTGTCTGGATGGGGATCCTGGTCAGAGTGTAGCGTAGACTGTGGTATTGGTACCATGACCAGGGAGCGTCACGTGCTCAAGCAACCGAGGAACGGAGGTGCCCATTGTCCAGAGTTGCTGCAGAAGCGTAGTTGTTTCGGTTCCCATTGTGGGGCAAAGACTCACGCCAAAGCAAACAGAGGTACTGAACATTCAACTGTTTATTCAATTCTTACTATTAGTTCACACTCTCCCCATATATATTTATTTATATATCTTGCTCAAATTTTCAATCGTTAATAAAACACTTTTTATTCATCCACTCAAGTTCAAATACATTTTTTTAAACTTGTAATGTATGGCACTTGATATTAATACAGTTTTTTTCTTATATAAATTCATTAATTCTATTTAATTACTGAATAAATAGCAACAAACAAAATAATAGTCCAACACCATGTATAAAAAGGAAAATCGCTCGTTGTGACCCCCCTAGCGCAATGGATAGCGCGTTGGAGTTCTAATACATATTTCGAGGGTTCGAATTCCACTTGGCCTAATTTCTGAGAATGAGATTTCTTTTTACTATACTAATAGGTGTACAACTTTGCTTCCGCCGTTTTTTTCCGAAATTCGAGGCTTTATTGTAAAAAACTGATTGTACATTTATGATTCAAATTATTGTCCATCACTGGCCACTACTTTCTCCCATCTTTCGGGCAGCGTACGAATCCCGCGTTGAAAAGACTGGTCATTTTTTGAAGTGATCCAATTTTTTACTTCTTCATAAGACCGGAAGTGCTGGTCAGCCAGGCCGTGTGCCATTGATCGAAACAAGTGATAATCCGAGGGAGCAATGTCTGGAGAATACAGCGGGTGGGGTAGGACTTCCCATTTCAACGTTTCCAAGTATGTCTTGACCACTTTCGCAACATGGGGTCGAGCATTGTCATGCTGTAAAATCACTTTATCACGTCTCTCGTTGTATTGCGGCCGTTTATCTTTCAATGCTCAGCTCAAACGCATTAATTGCGTTCAATAACGATCACCTATAATTGTTTCCGTCGGTTTTAACAACTCATAATACACTACGTCGAGCTGGTCCCACCAAATACCATGCTGGTCTTCGACGTCAAAATCACCGTTCTTGAAGCGTTGAAACCACTCTCGGCACGTTCTTTCACTAATAGCAGCCTCACCATAGGTATTTGAGAGCATTCGATGAGCCTCAGCGGCAGATTTCTTCATATTAAAGCAGAAAATTAAAACCTCCCTCAAATGACGAGAATTTGGCTCGTAAGCTGACATGTTTAATCGAGAATAACTTTATGATGCAGACACAAATCGACTTATATTTCGATGGCGTTATGTTTACAAATACCTAAGCTTATTGTATGACATCTACGATCTTTTTATTTCGACTTCCACTTACCGCTACAGCCATCTATTCAAAACGGCGGAAGCAAAGTTGTACACCTATTATTTTATTGGAATAGTTAAATTTAATTGATGAATAAATAGTAACAAACAAAAATAATAGTCGAACATCCTATACAGAAAGGAAAATGGAAAAATTGCAAGGAAAATTGAATTTTCTATTTTGTCACTTAATATCGCGATTCTGTCATAAGTATATAAAGGGTGTTTTTTTAGAGGTATAGAACTTTAAATTGCAATAAAAAAACGATGTATTATTCGATTGACATGAATTTTTTTTTATTCGAAAGATAATCTTGTGGCATTACATTTTAAATATGATCAAGCAAGGCGTAGATTCGTCGAATGAGCCCAAAACGAGATGGCCGTTGTTCCCGATTTTCATAAGCGAATTTTGGTTAGCGATGAAGCGCACTTCTGGTTTAATGGCTACGTTAACAAACAAAACTGCCGCATTTGGAGTGAAGCTAATCCACAAGTGTATGTCGAAACACCGTTACATCCAGAAAAACTGACTGTTTGGTGCGCTTTATGGGCTGGTGGAATCATTGGTCCGTACTTCTTCAAAAACGATGAAGGCCACAACGTTACAGTCAATGGTGACCGGTATAGAGCCATGATTACTAACTTTTTCATTCCTGAATTGAACAATCATGATGTCCAGGAGCTGTGGTTCCAACAAGACGGCGCAACATGTCACACAGCTCGTGCCACAATCGATTTATTGAAAGACACGTTGGGTGACCGCCTAATTTCACGTTTTGGGCCTGTGAATTGGCCTCCAAGATCTTGTGATTTAACACCGCTATACTATTTTCTGTGGGGCTATGTGAAGTCATTGGTCTATGCGGATAAGCCACAAACGCTTGACCATTTGGAAGACAACATTCGCCGTGTTATTGCCGATATACAGCCACAAATGTTGGAAAAAGTCATCGAAAATTGGACGTCCAGATTGGACTACATCCGAGCCAGCCGTGGCAGTCCTATGCCAGAAATCATATTTAAAATGTAATGCCACAAGATTATCTTTCGAATAAAAAAAATTCATGTCAATCGAATAATACATCGTTGTTTTATTGCAATTTAAAGTTCTATACCTCTCAAAAAAACACCCTTTACATATTTATATTAATTGTAACTATTTAATTAAAAGTATCCAAATTAAAAATTTTCTTCGTTGACCTAAGTAGGAATTGACTTAAAATTCTTTTTATATTACTTGTTTTCCAGTTCTTTTTATTCAACCCAGAGAACTTTCTTAATTAATTTGCGAAACATTTTTATGTGTAAATAACATGCCAAGTTAAGAAAAAGGGATAAACTCTCGATTTTCAAAAACATGTAACTTTAAAACCACTTTTTTCATTTAGCTGTATTGAATTCGAAAAGTAATTTTAATCCAATATAGAATGGATTTTTTTAAACACTTATTTCTCAAAATGAGAAAATCATATTCATTTTTTACTGTAAAACGTACCCAAAAAGAAAAAAAAAATTAAATTTTGCTGACTTATATTTCCCCGTTAAGGCCGAGTGGCTGCGTGTTGCACGTTCATACCACAAGTCCGGGGTTCTATCCTCGGGCTTAGCAATGTCGACTCAGCCTTTCATCCCTTCAGTGGGTCGATAAATGAGTACCAAGCTTGTTTGGGAACTTAACACTGGGAGTTTGGCTTCAGACTGACCACTTGACTGAAACACCTGCATATGCTCCTCAGCGCCCAATGGTCATATATACTGCGATGGGCGCAGTAGACATTGGCTCTCATGGGCTGTAGCGCCACTGAGTTTAGTTTATTTGCCTGTTTGCTAATAGTGGTTTTATGACATTTAACAGCTTCTAAATTCGAATTTTCAGAACTTTCAAAAGCTTTTATATAGGTGTATCTTTCCATGGTTAACATATAAAATGTAAGTAGTTTTGTGTTCTTTGAGATTATTACTTAGTTTCGAACAAAATAAAACCACACTTGCTACACTAAAGACAAATTTCAACTAATCAAATTTAAAAAAAAATCATTTCTTAAAATTTTAATTAGAGATGTGTAAAAAAAGTTAATTTGATTATTGTAAAAATTAAATATACACATTATTTCTTTAACATTACATTTTAAGATTATTTCTTTTAACAATAAACAAATGTTAAATTTTATTTCAATATATTTAATTAGTATTTTTTAAAGAAAATTGTCGTCTATAATGATGCATTCTTTTTCTCCATACCCCCCGTTTTTTTCGAACAATCTTTTGTCAGGGGAATGTACTGTAATGAAGATAATTTGACTTTAATTATATAACCACACATTTTTTCTTTCTATTTTCCTTTCCGCAACAGAACTCGTAATTTACTAGTAATAACTAAATCTGATATTGAATGTCATATTAATATATTTGTTTTAGAAAATATACATAAAAATCCCTTTGCTAGACTAATTAAATTTCATAGATCAGTGGCTCCCAAAGTGGTCTCTAAGGTCCCCCGGAGTCCCCGATTATATTCAGGGGGACCGTGATAAATTAAAATTGCTTTTTGGGGGGGATCCCTGAACAACGTCAGGTGGTCCAATCATATACATAAAATAAAAAAAAAATTGATCCACTTTTATTTTTATGGAAATTTGAATAAATAGCTATAATTCAATTGGATATTCCCTACTGGGGGTGTTGAACCTTTTAGCGCGTGGACGAACTCAGATCCCAAACATAGATGGATCCATACTAATACAGAAGTATCTTATTGAAATATCCGCAATTGAAGGAATTAAACCAATGATTGAACAAGGATACCACAAATTCTGGTTACAAAAACAGATTCCGATTTTATATCCTGCATTATGGGTTATTGTACAGAGAAGTTGTTGACTACTCTCCCGTCTTCCAATATGGTAGAACGTGGATTCAATGCCGTATAAAAACCCTCCTCACACACACACACACACACAAAAAGAACCCGACTAAAAACTAGGGCTCGTGGTGAGAGAGAGAGAGAGAGAGAGAGAGATTTGCGGTTGCTATTGACAAACATTGAGACAGTAATAAAGACACTCATAACATAACATCAAGTTCAACCTAGTCATTAATTTTTTAAAATTTTAATTTAAAGAAAAGTTATAATTTCAATAAATAATACTTGAACAAAATGTTTTTTTTTTTAATTTGTTACTTTTATACTATGGATTTATGTAGATTTTTCACTTGAGATTCCTTGGGAAAGTTTTGACTTTAAAAAGGGGTCCGTAGGCAAGTTTTGACTATAAAAAAGAGGTCCATGGGTTAAAAAAGTTCGGGAACCACTGCCAAAGATGATGTATAGCAGTGCTTCTCAAACTTTCAATATTTGCGACCCAATATTCAATCATAATTTTCATCGCACCCCCTACATACAATAACAATCTATTAAATTCAATAATGCTATACTTTGACGCTAAAGCTACAATACGACTTTACCTCTTAAGAGTCTCTGACGTATATAAACGTCCCACTCAGCCAAAGCGTTAGTTTTCCAGACGTATATATACGTCTTACCAAAGCGCGATCTCTGTGCACTGCTATCCGTAAAATTATTCCTAAGGCAATAAAACAATAAAAGGACCTTGACAGTTTTGCAAAGGGTTTACTGATTTCAGAGTGTCTTATTTATTTATTCCTTTTCGTCCCCCCCCCCTTCAATACATCACATACACACGCTTACGTGAAAAACGGTGGCATTGGGGAGTGAATCGTGTAACTCTTTTAATCAGAATTTAAGGGGTTAATTATAAACTGTACATATTATCAATATTCGTGTTAATTTTTGTATATAATTTTATATATGACCCCATGTGGTCACTGGTAATAATTAAACTTGTTCCATAACTTAGTACTGTTAAATCAATAATAAAATGCATCGTGCAGTACATTAATAAGTGTATTATATCAGTGCGAATGTGTATTTATTTTTTTTTATTATTACGTTATAATGTATTTTGTTTGTTTACTTTCAGTAAATTAATATTTTTTTAAAATAATCTTTTGTTTTCGACTTTTCAATATGCTCGCGTCCCCCTCGTAGAGTTATCATGCCCTCTTAGAAGGGCGCGTCCCACAGTTCGAGAAACGCTGATGTATAGGGATTATGGAAAATGGTAATATATGCACTTTTTTTTCTACCTAGAGACTGCAATGATTCTTCCAGCATCATATTCAACAATTCGTCAATTGAATGCCACCCAAGACATTCGCAGTAATTTGCGACTACGATATAGAAAAGACCCAGAAGAAGAAAATAGCAAAGAGTAAGTACACATACATATTTTGCGAAATACACCATCCCAATGATGTATTGGCCGAATGAGATGTTTTAAATAGTATGATATATTCATTTTTTGAATATTAATTTTTGCTTAAGGTATCCGACTACTTGCGACAACTTTTTTTTTGAAAAAAAGGAGATATGGAGATCTTTTTGTGATTTTTATATTTGTTTAGTATATTTTATAAGGAAAAAATCCTAAAATTGGTAAAAGAAAAAAAATTATTATTATTAAAATGGGAAAAAACTAGTAAAAATGTACGAAAAATTACATAAACGGGGCCCGCTCTGTACAAAGATTTTATCAACAAATTCTCAATTTTTCAATTTTGATGTGTTACTTTGTTATTCCTGTTTGAAGTGACCTTCACGATAAGAGATATTTTAACTTTTATAAAAACTAGAGCACTTTATCTAAGTCATTATACGAAATTGCTT
Organism: Trichonephila clavipes; assembly: GCA_019973935.1. NCBI lineage: Eukaryota > Metazoa > Arthropoda > Arachnida > Araneae > Nephilidae > Trichonephila > Trichonephila clavipes. The sequence continues at coordinate 173,671 of BMAU01019792.1, read as the reverse complement.
AAAAAAACATTGACTATATTCACATAAAGAACTGAAAATTTTGAAATAAAACAGTTATTGATAAATCTGAAGATCAAAACACTTCTACTGTTATGCAGAACATAAGCAAAAAATTTCAGCTAATTATTTTCAAAACTTTTTAAGCAATCGCGGTCCCCGTTTGAATTTTTCGAAAAAAACACATTTCGAGTAAAACGCATTTTAAAGTTTGACATCTTGTGTAAAGTTATGGCATTTGCTTTTACTAAAACGCTTGTAGTTTTTGTTCTAGTGGAGGGAAAATAAAGTACTTGGTATTGTTATTAAGTTAACAAAATGGTCTATAAAATAAAGTCATAAAAAAATTTGCCAATTTTTGAAAAAAATCATGGTTTTAGGGTTGTCGGATACCTTAATTTAATTTAACCTTAAGACAAAGAGAGATCATATGACATGCAACTTTTTGTTACTCAGTTTTGAAAACGATATAATTGTACAGTAGATAATAATGAAAGCCCATTGGCGGAGTGCTAGTACATCGCGCTTCCACACCACGGCTCCGGGGCTCTATTCCCGGGCTGGGCAAGGTCGACTCAGCCTTTCATCCATTGGAATTAAACACTGAGGGTATTCGCGTAAGATTGACCATCTTACTGGAACAACTGATCATACACCTCTGCACCCAAGATCACGTATACTGAGATGGGCATAGTAGGCTTTGGCCCTCAAGGGCTGTTGCACCACTAAGTTTAGTTTAGATATTAATTAATACTTCCTTTCTCTATTACAAAAAAATTGAATCTTGGAATTGACTTCTTTGAAATTACGCTGGTGTATGTTCAAAATTAAAAGAATTTTTATATTTTGTCGATTATCTCTCGAACTACTCAATAGATTTTAATAAAATTTATATATAGGACTGATATAATGCAAAAAAAAATCAGCATTTAAAATAAACAAGCGTGATCGTGCGTAACACTCATCGACGTCGGAAGGCATGAAACAGCAGTTGCAGAATAAAACGAGAAAAAAATGGTTAATAGGGGTATAGTCCCCTCTTTCAGGCAAAGCTTTTTTTTTTTTTTTTTTTTTTTTGCTCCCATTTTACTATTAAAAAAAAGCAAATTTATAGATTTAATTGCTAGATTGATAGAATTTTCCGCTAAATTTTTACTACATTGTTCACCGATAATATAATTTCTTAGAGCAGGGGACAATGACCGGGTCACTCAGATAAGGCCCATGGGCCACATGGGGGCCACGGATCAGAGGCTGAGCATCACAGCTTTATACGGATGAAGGTCTAACTGACCAATCCATTCGGTGAATATCCTCGTTTTCCGGAAATTTGTTGACCAGATGAACTTAATATATCTCGCGTTGTCATCCGTTAAAATAAAAGTAGGGTCAACTGTACCCGTGAAAACGTGAACATAGGGCCCCAAGAACTCATCCCGACTAATTTACGATAAGATAAAAATCCTAAAAAATTTCAAACGTTTTCCGGACATATTCTCCGAAAACAGGGAATTTCAACCTGCATGTCAACTGGCAAAAGTGGTAAGACTGTATTGCTATGTAATCATCGTAATCCATGTCTATGCCTTGGCCTAATACCATAAACAATCATTCAACTCATTCAGTGGAAATGTGGCCGTTAGTCGAGCCGGCTTTACCTAGGTTTTTGAGATTGTGAGTCGTGTACATTTATTATAGTTTCAAATTACCGTTTGAACGAGTATTTGACCATGCATACTATTCACTGTCCACTTTTAAAGATCTCAGGTAGAGTTTACTTTTGCATAGAGGCACATAGCTTCAAAATATCCTAAGATTTCCTTGGACCCAGGGCTTCAAAGTGTCTTAAGACGTTCCTGTGTGTTACTGGGGCGTATAGATAAAAAAAAAGGAACGAGTCTTACAGTAGTCGCATATGATGTGTAACATCTGACACGTTATAGTGTTACATACGCAATATTAACTTTTTTCCTGAAAAAAATATGAATCCGGAAGGACTGGAAAAAAAAAATTTTCTATCGAATAATTATATCTTTAATGGAAATTGTATTTAATTAACAAAAGGAGTAAAAAAATGCAATATTTTATCAAAAATAATTATTCTTGTTCAATTTGGGAAAGAGCGGAGACAATAGACTTATGATAACTAAAATATGACACGTATACTTGTGATTTCAAAGTATGTAAAAACCGTTGAAAAACAGCGTCAATAACAGTACCACTGTTAGCAGTCGAAACATTTTGTTTTGTGTTCATTTCGAGCTTGAGTTCATCATTCATAAAAGCTATGAGCGGCCCAGCTTTTGGCAAACTGAAGTTAAAGGTAAAATTACCACTCAAAATCAGGGGAAGCGAGGGATAATTTTTTTAAAATAGCAGAACCATCTTCCTTATATGCTAAAAGTACAAAATGCAGGAAATCTTTATTTTTTTTTTAACCGTTTGATTCGAAGAAATGTATACGACCACCAAAATCACTGTTTGTCCATTTTCAAATAAGTGTTATGCCGCACTTATGTCCCCCAATATCGTGACTAACGGATTTAGAATCAAGCGATCGAGTGCTTGATGGCTACTAGAGTTGGCGCGCCCTTATGTCACATCCTGTTACACACATCCGTCCCTTTTCACGAAATCACTTCCACAAATATCCAGCAACCGAGAGGAAAGATGTTACACATAAAAAAACACTCGTTTTTTTTTCCAAGCTACAAGACCCACGATAATGAAATTTTTATGCATATTTCTTTTATTCAGTTGAAATATACTATGAACGGTTCTTTCGGAAATCTATTCTTTAGGGTGGTTACGGGCATATTGATTAAAAAAAAAATTCCATTGTTGAACTACTACACTTAAATTTCAAATCCGGCAAGCTTATTTATTTTGTAGAGTAGAGATTCACTAAAAATAGGTTTTGTGAAATTTCACTTTGGGGGAGGGGGTTACGGGAGCGTAAAGGATAATTCTACTTCAATTCTAGAAATTCAAATCCTGTCCTTTTTAATCAGTAGGTGAGGGTTATAAGAATACTTTTCAATGCAACCGAATGCTAAATACAAGGACTTATATATCTATAATTTATATATATAAACAGTATATATTTATACAACATCATGAAATACCCAGCGAATCGGATGGGTAACGGATAGTATATAGAGAAAAAGAAAATTCTTTTTTACAAATTAATTAACTATGTTAATTATATATATATATATAAATCATTTATTTTAGTATAATTTATTTAAGACACTAATACTGATACCAATACAATGAGAATTATGAAGTTATTAAGCTGATCCGTATCATTTTTTTTATATGAATTGAAATTTTTGTCATTTAACTCCAGGTATTGCGTTGTCTTCGAAGTCACCAAAGCGAAAAAGGCTTGTGAAAGCTTAGGCAATGCTGTTTCGACCATGCTCGAGAAGGGCGCCAAAGTGTGCGTTATCTGCGAAACAGCAGCCAAGCGGAAACATCTTGGCTACCGTTGTCATGGCCACGGAGTTGATCACAAGCCCACAAGTTTCGCTTATTTAGCTTTTCCTCAGTGCCACGGTCGATGGAAACGGATCCAAGTGTCTGAAAAATGCAGCTGCAATTCAGAAGGAAAGGCTGATTTCATTTTTGTATAATTTTTTTAAATTCTTATGTACATTTTTTTTGTAAAAAAATTTAATAGTTATTTTCATAAATACATCTGATGTTCATATTGGAACGATAAAAATACAAAATAGGACTTGTGTGATTTGTTTTTGTGTGTGTATGTGAACATTTAAAAGTTTTAAATGCGAAATTTTATTAAAAAGTAATAGAAATAAATTTAACCTCTTAAGAGTCCATCACACCATAAAACAGATTAATTTCCAAATGGGATATACAGCCCTTGAGAAGAAATATATGTATATTTAATTAGCATAATCTACCAGTTATTTTTATTTCCTACTTTTCATAAAAATCAAATTAAATTTAGTACACACAGTAATTAATAGTTTTAAAACATTAAATATACTTCTTCTGGTAAACTATTACATGCCATTTTGTAAAATATATAATCAATAATTTCTGTGATAAAGTTGTTATTAAACAAAAAAAATCTTATTAATTTTTTACAAGGCAAAGTTATTTATCCAATACACAGTTAGAATTTTCTGAATTTACTTAACGGTATATATTATTGATCACGATAAGGATCAATTAGATTAATCATAATAATTACGATCAAAATAATGTTGTAAAGTTTCGAAGCTTTGATATTCTTATGAATTTAGTTCTAAATAAAAATTGTGTTAGTTTTAACGGTAAATTATATATAAAGGGTGTTTTTTTAGAGGTATAGAACTTTAAATTGCAATAAAACAACGATGTATTATTCGATTGACATGATTTTTTTTATTCAAAAGATAATCTTGTGGCATTACATTTTAAATATGATTTCTGGCATATGACTGCCACGGCTGGCTCGGATGTAGTCAATTTTCGATGACTTTTTTCCAACATTTGTGGCCGTATATCGGCAATAACACGGCGAATGTTGTCTTCCAAATGGTCAAGCGTTTGTGGCTTATCCGCATAGACCAATGACTTTACATAGCCCCACAGAAAATAGTCTAGCGGTGTTAAATCACAAGATCTTGGAGGCCAATTCACAGGTCCAAAACGTGAAATTAGGCGGTCACCAAACGTGTCTTTCAATAAATCGATTGTGGCACCAGCTGTGTGACATATTGCGCCGTCTTGTTGGAACCACAGCTCCTGGACATCATGATTGTTCAATTCAGGAATGAAAAAGTTAGTAATCATGGCTCTATACCGATCACCATTGACTGTAACTTTGTGGCCTTCATCGTTTTTGAAGAAGGATTCCACCAGCCCATAAAGCGCACCAAACAGTCAGCTTTTCTGGATGTAACGGTGTTTCGACATATACTTGTGGATTAGCTTCACTCCAAATGCGGCAGTTTTGTTTGTTGACGTAGCCATTCAACCAGAAGTGCGCTTCATCGCTAAACAAAATTCGCTTATGAAAATCGACCATTATTTTCGAAATAAAATTGCACAATTTGAAAGCGTTGTTCAGGCGTGAGTCTATTCATGATGAATTGCCAAACCAAACTGAGAATAAATCACTTGACAGCTGTTAAATCGGTCGCCATCTTGGAAAGTAATGCCAACTTAAACTTCTATACCTGGAAAGAAAACACTGTATAAGCAAATGAAAGGCCTACCACAAAGTGAGCTTACTATTATTATTATTTGCAAATGTAATTATCTTATCTCTTATTAGCACATCTACTTCAGAAAACTATTCAGATACTTTTAAAAATTAAAATTGCAGCTGAAAAGAGGACAATTAATTTTATTTCTAGATCCAATGTGATAATATAACAGGGACTTTCTCTTACGTGAATTTGAAAATACACTATCTTGTAAACATAAATAATTTCCAGTGTCTTATATAACATCACATCTGTGAATTCCCCAAACACCTATAAAGAAATTCCTTTTTTATCTTTTAAAATTTTATATTAGAATCTAGCGGAAACACAGATTCCTATAAATTCATGAAAATATGCTTCTATTATTTTTGTTTTAAAACAAGGCTAAGATATCCCTCAAATCTTTTTACTTATTGACAAGGACGTTTTAAAACGTGTGCCAACTAGCCCAGAGCCTTGAGTCTTTTTCGTTCAAACCTCCCTATAGACCAGGGGCTCTTAACCTTATTCTTCGTCTGGGCACATCTGACATACAGAAAATTGCTGGTGGGCGCAGTTAAAAAAAGTATAACTATTCTTAATATTTCTTTATTTTACTGTGCAATTATAAACAATATCCTACATCAAAAAAAAATTCAAAACAGTTGCATTTAATGTGATTTTTGGCATTGCATATTATCCACTAATTTTTCAAAGTCAGGCGTATAAGATGATATTCCCATTCTTATAGCATCTTCGAAATTGCTTTATTTAAGTCGAGATCTGACTGTTGATTTAATTGTGTTATTTTTAAATTAAACAACTTTAAAAGTTAATCGCTGAGAAAATTCTTAATAGGCAACAGATTGAACGAGAGGGCCTTCAAAGACAAAACAGTGTTACCAGCACTATTGGTTACAAAACAATATTGCAAGTACAATAATTTTACGGCTTATATTTTATTTATAAAAGTATGACGAATCTCGCGCCTCACTAAAAATCGAGGTGGGCTGCGATTTGGCCATAATTGTTATTAATACAGTATATAGAGGACAATCACGAGCGCACAAAAATAGCTTCAAGGGCACATTGGCATCCATGGGCACGGGGTTCAGAAAAACCCTGCTATTTTGACCAATACATTCTTACCATACAAACTACCTCTCGGTGCTTTCGTCAACATTTTTTAAGTGTACCCCCTCCATAAGAGAGGTTTATGTAAGCAACTGATATGGAATATGCAATATATCAGTGGTGAAAGAAATTGAGTTTGCCATATTATTATGGCCACGCACTTTCTCTCCAATTAATATATATTTTTAAATTTTATCAAAGAGGGCACAGCTAATAATATTGTCGAATATGTCTCTCCCCTCCTGATAAGGTTGTTATTTTATCCGACCCAAGTTCTGTCCTTCAGGCAGTGGCGTAGTGAGGGGGCCATGATCCCGGGCGGCATACGACAAGGGGCGGCGGCAAGCAACGCAATATTTAAATTCAAAAAATATTTCAAACTCCAAATCGCGCCCACGCGACAAAACTGAAGGAAACGAGGTGAAGTTTTGATACACGCACATATGCAGGAAGTTTATTAGTCGCTATGTATTCGTATTAGAAGCAAAACGAGAGGAATTCGTGGATGATGCTTTAATATATGTTACAAGTTTATGTGAAGAACTTGAAATTTCTTTTCAACCCCCAAGATGAATCAGAAGGAAGCATATTTTTGGCGACGGAAATAAAAATGTTCAATTATCGTATGAAGATGACTTGAGGCGAACAATGTTTTCTTTAATAGACAGAGTAACTGCTGAAATTCGAGAAAGATTCCAACAGTTGCAGAATCTAGCGCAAAAATATGCTCACCCCCCCCTTTTTTTTGCCTGAAGTGATATTGAGCATGGATGAACTTAACTTAGATCAAGCTCCTCTCAAGACATTAATAAAGAACTCCAAATTGAGAGCGTACGTCTACAAGCTTTCGTAGCTGCAATGGATGTACCAGGATGTAAAAAAGAACTCATTAGGTCCGGCTCTCTGGGCTTACTAAAATATATTATTGAGTCCAAACTTGAAGATGGGCTACTAAACATTGTGATAATGTTGAGAATTTTTTTAAACATCTGCCATCAGTAATGACAGTTACGAGAGAAGCTTCTCTCTCTCTCTCTCTCTCTCTCTATATATATATATAAGCTAAGATTAATTAAAAATTATCTCAGATCTATTATGCCCACGTTAAGTCTAACAAATATAGCTATTCTGGCAATTGAGAACAGATACATATTGATATTGGCAATTGTTTAAAAGATTTTTTTATGAATAAAACACAAAAAGTGCATTTTTAATCAATAATAAAATTTAAAGCTGCTTTTTTTTTTTACTTTCACTAATTTTCTTGACTAATAATTAAAATAGAGGAGCAGCAAATTTCCAATCGGCCCCAGGCTGCGAAAGCCCATGCTACGCCGCTGCCTTCAGGTCCTGGAAAGTAACCTAGATAAACAAAGTTCCCGAGTCCAGAGCTGCAGGGAGCTACTAAACGGAATTCAAACATAGGTAGTATTCCTGTGGGTGCCATCCCTTTGTGGTCTTTGAGGAAATGAGATGGCGAACCTTTTTGGCAAAAAAGGGGGAAGAATATTCTCCAAAAACTTACCACTTTACTCTTCTAAGCTCGAGATTAATAAGATCTATAAAAAATGCTTTCAGAGTGCAGCTGCGAGTACCACTAAAAAAAACTTTAGGAGGTGCTATTAAAACCTGACTGTGTCTCGAACTCTCCTTGTGCTACAGCTGTGGCTGAGTTTAGACCAGTGATTCCCAAAGTGGTCTATATGGTCCCCTAGGGGTCTATGATGACCTGCAAGGGGGTATACGTCAGTGAAAAAATAATTTGGAGGTCCATGAGGGGAAAATGGGGGCCTACAATAGCCTCAAGCAGATCGTGACTTTCATTTTAAAAGAAAATTTAATCAAGTGTAAACCTACTTAACAGCTTTATTAACTAAATTTACTGGGGTTAATTTGCAGTTACAAGGCGACAGCATAAATTTTATTAAAAAAGGAACATCATTTCTCTCTCAGTGTTTCTTGTGTGTGTGCCAGAAACAAGCTAAAGGAATATAAAACTGAACATCGTAAATTTTAACAGTTTCTCAATTTGTCACAGACAATCTGCAAGAAAAATGACGTTTTAACCTATGTTCAGCATTTAAATGCCCTTTATTCAGATTTTGAAACCAGGTTTGAGAATGCTTTCACTATGGTAATATCACAGTAGGCAATGAATTAATGTTGTCACATTAAAAAAAATGTCTGATTACAAAAGCAACTGATTTTAATAGCTCTAATGAAGATCTTAAAATAAAGTTTAGAAACGAATGTCAGTAATTTTGGCTTTAAAAAGATATGCCTGTTATTTATCCCGGATTATGGAACATCACAAGAAAGTTTTTAATTGCTTTTCCCAGAAAGGAAGAGTTTCAGCGGACTTGCTAATCTCCAAAATAAAAAAGAAAGATCGGATACTATACTAACCGAGGAGATTTAGAGTTAAACCTTAGAAGATTAAAGCCAAATGTGTTGAAAATTTGTTACTGAAGCACAACAGAATCCTCCCAAGTAATAAAAACATTTGTTTTTTGCTCAGTTATTTTATGTAACAATTATTTCATACATTAATTAAATTTTAATTTAATTAATTCACATGTGTTTCTTAAGTTTAAACACTCTACTAAACTACAGTTATTGACAAGTCATTGACGCTGCTCATTTGTTTCGCTTTCATCATTTGACTGTCTCACCTTTACGTGTTTTAGGTAATTTTGGACAAGTCATTGACGCTGCTCATTTGGACGTGTGCTCTTCACATAAGAATTTGAACTGTATTGTAAAAAAGTATTGGAGAACCCGTTGTCTAGTGACCTGATGGTCAATGGCGAGACATTTGATAAAATAAAAAACATTTACGAGTATATATTTAATAACTTTGTTCACCATTTTTCTAATTCTATCCATATTTACATTGACGGTTTCATGTCAATGAATAGTATTGGTGACTTTTATCTGATCTCCCAGTCCTTCGACATTTTTCACCTTCATCCAGCAGGGTCTGTTTTTATCACAGAGTTACTTGCCTTCGAGAGGAGACGTCACTTGACCATGGTTCAAAATTACGTGGTCCGTCGCCAAAAGCCCTCGTGCAGCTGAACAGTGCGACGTTAATCTTCACTCACTCACTCACGCCTTTGAGAGGGTTAAAAAGTGTTCCAAGTAGGAAATATGAAAATTTTCTTGTCGTTACAGATACTTTGAATGTTCTGGAGTCTTTTCTTATACAAAATATTCATCTCAATCATTGATGATCGAATCAAACATATTTTAAAATTAAAAAATGGATAACTAATGTTTTATGGGATTATCTCCCATGTTGAAATTCAAGACAGGGAAACAGTCGGTAGTGCCGCGGTAACCTAGTGGTCAAGGTTGTGGACGACATGTCGTGAGTTCGAGCCTAGTACCGCTAAAGACCCGCCGTGTAGGGAAGCGATGCATGTTAAATCTGTTGGGAACTCGAACATCCTCCCGTTCATGTGGTGTGGATGCTAGGAGAGGGAGGTACCTGCTCAGGTGTCGTCTTCGTCACTTGACCATAGCTCAAAATTATGAGGTCCGTCACCAAAATCCCTCGAGTCTCTGAATAAAAGTGACTTTAATATTCACTCACTCACTCGCACTTTGAATTAATCCAAGGGCTATCAACAATGGACTTCATAATTTTTAACCACGTCTAAATGATGAGAACGGTACATCGGTCGACACCTCACTTTAAGAACTTCTCCACTATGGAAGTGAGAAGTTCGCGCGATGACAACGTGAGGACTTTGAGTTTCAACAGATTTAATGTGCATTAGCTCCTCTAAACGGTAGGTCTTAAATGATACCAGGATTATAAAATTCACCATTCGATATAAGCAACACCCGCTAAGAGATCATAAACATACAAGGCAGCAAACAGGGAAGATGTGGCTAATCAGAGCTTTTTGCGGCCTCTCGCAAAAGCTTCTGAATCGGTATACCTTCATAAGTCTCTAACTATTTCCTTTGCATGATTGGATCCTTATATGTATTCACCTTTTTGCGAGAGAAGATCATTTGATGTGTAATCAGTGCGTTTGTCCTCTGACCATGTATAGACCGTCGTAGCCTAGTGGTTATGGTCATGAACTCGTGGCCCTCATGTTACGAGTGTAAGTCCTGGTGCCACTGAAGATCCTCCGTGTAGAGGAAACTTAGGTTAGTTAAATATCTTGGGGTTCAAAGTCCTTCCGTTGGCGTGATATCGTTATTTGGAGGGGGGTCCTCATCTCTTGTCCGGGGTTTAAAATTACGGGGTCCGTCGGGGTTAAAAACCCTTGTGCTCCCCTTTATAGTAAGACGACATTAATTCTCACTCTCTCTCTGCCCGTGAGATATATTTTGATTGAATATTTCGATTTTCAATATATCCGCAGGAAACATTTTAAATAATTCATTTTAACATTGATGGATTTGTTAGGGAATTTCCTAAATCACAAATTTATCATTTTTCGCATGACGTTTTTTTTCTTCCATACAACTAATTTTAAAGAAAATAGAATTCTGCTCGTTATACAAAGTTAGATTTCATATTGTTTTAAATTATTAATTGAAAAATTTTTTAATCACGTGTTTGGAAAAACGTATTCCATAAGGAGTTAAGCTACATTCACACCAAGGCTGACAGCCTTGAGCCAGCCGTCGAGCGTAGATGAAGTCTCTGATTGGCTCGACGCTAACGCTCGACGCTAACGCTCGACGCTGACAGCCTTGGTGTGAATTCAGCTATAGAGCCAAAGATTTCAACCAATCAACTCAAATGACGAGTCACAACATATTTTTCAAAACTTGAAGCAGCGCTGGCAAAATACGATCAAACAAAGGAAATGGGAAGTCGTTAAAGAAAGTATGATTTTTCTACAGGAGGAGAGGAAAAAGCCACATGATTCTGCAGAGTTACAGAGCCAAACATTTCCCTTGCCAATATTGGCGCTTTCTTCGAATACGATGCCAAACGTTTTGTTTTCTCCGTGGATATATGAACCGAGTATAACACTGTATGTCCGAATTCTTATTCAAAAATATTTTGGATAAGTAAAATTTTTTAAAAATTACTCATCTTTCGAAAGTATAAGCTTAAATATACATGCTGTAAAACTAAGCTATTCATTTTCTTTTTAAAAAATTAAATGATGTAACTATTGTGGATACGATTTAGAACAAAAAGCACTTTAAAAATTAATATTCTCAGACGCTTGCTTAAATAGTAAATTCTGCATTTCCTATTAACAGAAACTATTAATCCCAACTTTATTTAAACACATCTGAAATGAGAGATAAGTATTATTAAACACTTTTTATCGCTCTAATCAAAACTTTTTTTTTAACAGTACAAGACATTAAAAGAAAAGTCTTTTCTGCCGAAGGGGGAGGGGAGGTTAACTGTTCTTATATACAAAGCAACATGCCGAAAAAGGCGAGTCACCTTCTGTTTGACTATTCTCCCTTCAAATGTTTACAACAAAATGTTAAAAGAAATTTACATTTTAATGTTCGCCCCCTCTCGCTTAATCTGTCTCTCTGAGCAGGGACGGATCTAGGGCCGGACAAACCGGACCCCTGCCCGGGCCGGCATTTGGATTGAATTTGATAAATATATATATATATTGTTACAAAATTTTTTATATATTTTTTAAATATTATTGTGTGTGAGTTTAATATTTCATTTTACGTGTCTTACTTCCTTATTTTGTATTCTGTATGTTTAATATCAGTTTTCTTTTATGTTGAAACTTAAAGTGTTTTCGAGACGGAAGTATCAGTTCAATCATGAAATTTGAATAAGTTAACTCATCTTTCACTATTAACTTTCTGTCCATCTCGAAATATGGTCACAATGGACATTCCTTTCATCCATAATATGCCCGATTTCAACTATCCAATAGGAGACAGGGGAAATAAGAGTTTTATGTAGATAGAGAGTCACAGGAGAAATTTTATTTTTGTCTTGTGTGTGTGTGAGTGTAGTCACTATAACTTAAAGTAAACGTTTGCAATCCCCTCCATCAGTACTCTTTTTAGAACAAATTGGCATGTTAAAATGGGTGATTCCCCCTCTCTTACATTTTACTCGTTTGAAATAACTGGTAATTAAGTCAATTTTGAATTTTTTTGTCTTATATATATATATATATATATATATATATATATATATATATATATATATATATATATATATATATAGTATATATATAATATTGTTATGCTGCTTTTTTATCCGCAAGAATTATTCAAGTTTTATAGGTGTTTATGCATGTGAACAATTTATCTTTTTAATTATAATTTTTTGTTTTGGAGAGAGGGGTGGCATTTTCCATTTTCGTCCGGGGTGGCAAAACTGCTAGAGCCGGCCTTGCTCTGAGCTTGGTAGGGTAGTGTGGTAGTCTAGTGCTTATGGTCATGGACCCGTGGTTGGAGTATCACGGTTTCGAGTCCTGGTGTCACCAAAATTCCACCTTGTAGAGGGGCCTTATGCACGTTCAATCTGTTGAGGCTCAATATCCTCCCGTTGGTGTGGTAGTTTGGAGTGAGGGTGCTAGCTCAGGTGTCGTCCACATTGCTTGACCGAGGCTCAGAATTACGAGGTCTTCCACCAATGGCCTTTGTGTTACCTTATAGAGCACCTTTAATATAAATTTTACTCACTGAACTTGCCGCCCCACCCAGTATGGTGGTTATGACACTCGCCTTGTAATCGAGAGGGCTCGAATCCCGAGTAAGGCATGGATGTATCTTCGAGTAAAGAAATCGTACTTTCGCCTGAAATGGATTCCCGTCTCGAAAGGAAAGCAGCGTACCTCTTCTGTTCTTTGCTGAGATCATCGTTTGTAATAAAATCTGTATTCTTCTGTGGTTGTGTTATATGTTTCTGTTCATCTATTTCATGGCTTTCGTATGTATCCCGATAATAAACACACAACAACAACTACTCACTGAACTTGGTAGGTGAGGCGTTGGTTGCGTTCTGCCCTTTCTCCCTTCGGGAGAAAATGTTAATGCTCAATTTCATTCCCGTTACAGTTGCGACTGAGCATAAGCATGAGGCTGGAGCTGAAAATCAATCTAATTTTCTTTTCGTACAATGACTACTCTATCGTATTATATTTCCCTTGGCAAATTTAGAAATGTGAAAAATATACTAGAAGTGGAAATTTTTGTCTTAACTTCTGTCATTAAATATCTAAGAAATGAAGAATTATTCCAATGTGTGTATGTGTTAAGGATAATTGCAATAAGTATGGAAATGGTGTGGAATTTCTTCAGAGTAAAGTGTTAGCTCAAGCTGGATCGTTATTAACCTCCCCGGTGGCATAGACACTTCAAACTGTTACGCCTCCCCCTTCTATTTCCAGAGCACCCCCTTCCTTCAGTTCTTATCTTGCCAAGTTATGGTTTGCGAGGGATTTTCCCTTAACTCTCTTATTCTTTTCCCTTTCTTTGTTTTTGAACTATGAAGAGTGTTTTCATTTTCCACCACCTATGGACACGCTATCCTGGACTGACAATTGTCAATTATCATATTTTTCATCACTTATTGCTTTACCATCTTTTACTTTTAAACAATTTTATTTTTTGTTGAGTCACTGTCTTTGTACTTGTACAGCATAGGTTTTCTTTGAACTTTGTGATCATTGCAAAACCAATAATGACATAATTGTGATCGATTTCAATGTAATATAGTGCATAGTAACATTTGAATGCATAGCAACATCAAACTATTGAGCTTTTTTTTTTCACGGTAGATATCATTTCAGGCTTTTCTCATGATTCGCTAGGCAGGGGTACGTTCGCTACAATTTTATTTTTCTCTCTTTTTGCATCCTTCAGTATTTTGCGCCCTAAAGCAAGTGCTTAGCATGCCTTAGCGGAAAAGGGGCCTTGAGCTCAGGTATTGTTCTTGCCATTTAATTTACATCGCACACTGAAAACAACACGAGGACTATTGTTCGAGAACGTCGTAATTTTGAGAATCACAGTCAAGTGACGAGAATGATGCCTATTTGATGCTTCCTCTCTAAGCTTCAGCATTTCTCCATTGGAGGACTTTGATCCATGATTGATTTAGCGAGCATTAAGGCCTTATCACACGTACACGTTTCGAGCAATTTTTTGTCCAATTCGTGCAATTTTTATTCAGTTGCCATGGCAACGGCTTTCGAACAACTTTTTGCTAGTGAGCTCGAAAAGTTGTTTCAAGCAATAGTTCGTTGAAATTTCAGCCAATGGGTTTCTTTGACGTTTTACTTTATAAACAAGATGACGGCTTCAATTCCATCAAACGCATCAGATATGCCGTACATTTTAATGGTGTATAATATTTTAACAGCGTATAATATTTTAAATATAATAGTACTCCATTTCTGTTTACGCCCATCAACAAAAGCGCGAGCGAAATAAAAGAAGTAATTTTGGATGTTCGTTTGCCGAAACAGAAAAATCGGGGAGTAATTTTTCAATGTGGAGATAAAACGTGGATGACGTCAGAGCATGCCGTTTTGTTTACGGTAACCCTTCCCCCTCAGATTAGGCAAAAAATTGGACGAAAAAAAGTTGCATGGAAAATGTACGTGTGATACGGCCTTTAGCCCCTCTGTAGCACGGGTCTTCAGTGGCACTAAGACTCGAACCCATGCCACAACAACTCGGTCATGAGTTCTTGATCATGCTCATCCAGTTACCGCTGCCATTCGTGTTGCTTCTTAATGCCACGTTAGTAAACTATCATACAATGCTTAGTAAGACAACTTATACAACAATTGAATTACATTAACAATAATTACATTCCACGGAAGAGGCTAACTTCGTAGTTCTAAGCCTCTGTTGGAGGAGCTTTGTTTTTCTCCGGTGAAAAATATTAATAACATCCGTATCAACATTCCAGTTCAAAAATAGAAGATATGCAGTCGAACCTCCATATAACGAACCTCTATATTGCGAATTTTTCTGTATAACGAACTTTTTCCTGGAACCAAGAACATTTCCCGATTTTCTTCGTAAAATAACCTCCTTATAGCGAAGTCCCTTTTCGTATATAACGAACTTTTTCTCTTGTGATTCAATATTTTTCTCCCTATTATTGAAGTATTTCTGGACATTTAAAATATTCTCTCTTTTTAACTCATTTCATTGTGGTCATAAATCTTGAACTGGTTTTTTTACGTGCCTAACTCACTGAGAGTAATGGAATACTGGGTGTTTCATCCAAGAAGTACAACCTTTGACCCCCATTGTCTAGTTCATTGTAAACATCTTCAAATCTCCTTTCACCCTGAGTGGAGTTGTCTGGTGTCCTTGAACTAGTCTCTGTTCATTTGTAGTGTTGATCAGTCGTACTGGTAACTTTGTTTCCTGTAGCTCGAAAATGTTAAAACTTAAGTGTTTGAGCATCAACACTTACATCACATCATTAACATCACAAATTTATTTACATACACAAATACATTTAATTCTTCAGGAAGGATAAAGGTGTCGAGAAATTTTCCTTGCAATTTTTATTTCTTTTGATGATTAAGATACATAAAATAAATATATATTAATTCAGCGTTTCTCAAACTGTGGGTCGCGCCCCCCTTGCGGGGCGTGACAACTCTTCAAGGGGGGCGCGAGCATATTGAAAAGTCGAGAACAAAATATTATTTAAAAAAATATTAATGTACTGAAAGTAAAACAAAATACATTCTGACATAATAAAAAATAAAATATACATTTACATTGATATATTACATTTATAAATATATTGGTGCTACACAATGAATTTTATAATTAATTTAACAACACCGAGTTATAAAAACAAGTTTATTATATATATAATTACCAGTGACCCCAAGGGCTTGTCATATATATAATTTATAACAAAAATTAACACTTATCTTGATAATTTTTGTACGGATTATAATTAAACCTTGACTGCCGATTAAAAGTTTTGCGATTCGCTTCCAAATGCCAACCATTTTCCACGTAGGCACGCGCATGTGATGTACTGGGGGAGGAGGAAGGAATAAAGAAGCAAAAATAATCTGGAATAAGTAAATCCTTCGCAAACATTGTCAAGATCCTCTTTTATTGCATTCCAAAGTCTTCGGAATAATTTTACAGATAGCAGTGCACAGAAAAGATCGTACTTCGGAAAGACGTATATATACGTCTGAGGAAATAAACACTTTGGCTTAGCGAGATGTTTATATACATAGGGGGTTGCTTAAGAGATAAAATTCGTATCTTAGTTTTAGCGTCAAAGTATAGTATTGAATTCAGTACATTGTTATTGTATTGGGGGCGCGATGAAAATTATGATTGAATATTAGGTCGCGAGCGTTGCAACTGTGAGAAGCACTGTATTAATTTACAAAAAGGTGTGAATAATTATTTTTTAAATATATAGTGTTTATGAGTTTAAAATATTTGTTTTATGTAGTTTATAAAGAAAATTGGAAGGTGAACCTCTGTATAACGAATTTTCCATATAACGAACTTTTTTTCAGGATTTATCGACCGACTGTAAATTGACTGTTTTTCAACACGGAACATATTTTCTTCTACAGTTTACTGATTCCATTTTTAATTTTATGCTCACAAAATTTTCGGATTTTTTTTTTATTTGAATACCTTTTCTACTACACTCATTTACGTATTATTATATTTCCTCAAAATAATTTTATTAATTATTACTGTTTGCTTAGATTTAATTCTAGCCCTGAGAGATTTTCACACACACAATGAGGGTTTTTATTCTTCATTTTTTTTCTCTGTTATGTATAAATGTTTTACTGAAGAAGAAGGGTAGGATCCTGTGCAGCAAGCTGAGCCCTACCTCATTGCCTAAGTCAGTGACAGCTTTAGATAGCATGTTTTTCCTTTTTGGTCAATTAATTTTTTCTTCAGAAATTGGTTTTCTATTCCAGAGAATTTAAGCCTCTTCTGATTTGTAGGATATATGATCTATCCATCCTTTCTTTGATTTAAAACACACACGCATACACACACACACACACACATATATATAATGATTAATTTTTCAAATAATTTTCATCGATTGCTTGCCATGAAGTGGCGCACACAAGGTGGGGGGTCCTGATTTTTTTTCCGATTGATTATTATTCTAAGTATATAGTACGTAAAATTTAATTAAGTATTTGTTAGTAATGATTAATTTTATTAATTAATGCTGATTATTTATTCAATAATTAGTCTTTTACTGTGTTTTGTTCCCGAAAATCGACAAAATCAAAAGGAGCATGATACAAGAATGGTGAACTTTCAACCTCGGACCCCCTCCCCCTACCTTGAAAAATTTTTGTGCGCGCTACTGTTGCCATGTGTATACAAATATATTATAGCTTCGATCAAAATAGTAAGATTTTATCAGTTATGAATTTCTCTGCAACACGGTAATCCAGCGTTTCTCAAACTGTGGGACACGCCCTCTTAAAGGGGCGTGATAACTCTACGGGGGAGGGGCGAGCATATTGAAAAATCGAAAACAAAAGATTATTTAAAAAAAATTATTAATTTGCTGACACATTCTCTGACATAATAAAAAGTAAATTTAGCATTTTCAATGATATAATACACTTATAAATGTATCAGTACTGTACAATGTATTTTATAATTAAATTAACTATAGTAAGTTAAGCACAAGTTTAATAATTATCAGTGACCCCCGTGGGCGTGTCATACATAAAATTGCATACAAATATTAACACTTATCTTGCTAATCTGTGCGGTTTATAATTAATCCCATAACTGCCGATTAAAAGTTACGTGATTTGCTCCCCAGTGCCATCGTTTTCCACGTAAGCGCGTAAATGGGATGTATTGGGGGGGATGGAATAAATAAAGAAATCCTCTGAAATAAGTAAATCCTTCTCAATCACTGTCAAGGTCCATTTATTATATTCCAAAGCTTTCAGAATAATTTTATGGATAGCACTGCACAAAAAAGTTTGTACTTCAGAAAGACGTATATATACGTCCTGGGAAACTAACGCTTTAGCCGAGCGAGACGTTTATATATGCAGGTGGCACTTAAGAAAAAGTCGTACTGCTGCTTTTATGTCAAAGTATTATTATTGATTTCAATAAATTGTTATTTATATGGAGGGGGGCGCGATGAAAATTATGATTGGATATTGGGTCACACATATTGAAAGTTTGAGAAGCACTGCGGTAACCAAAATGCAAGAACTAAAGGGTGTTTTTTTAGAGGTATAGAACTTTAAATTGCAATAAAACAACGATGTATTATTCGATTGACATGAATTTTTTTTTATTCGAAAGATAATCTTGTGGCATTACATTTTAAATATGATTTCTGGCATAGGACTGCCACGGCTGGCTTGGATGTAGTCCAATCTGGACGTCCAATTTTCGATGACTTTTTCCAACATTTGTGGCCGTATATCGGCAATAACACGGCGAATGTTGTCTTCCAAATGGTCAAACGTTTGTGGCTTATCCGCATAGACCAATGACTTTACATAGGCCCACAGAAAATAGTCTGGCGGTGTTAAATCCCAAGATCTTGGAGGCCAATTCACAGGTCCAAAACGTGAAATTAGGCGGTCACCAAACGTGTCTTTCAATAAATCGATTGTGGCACGAGCTGTGTGACATGTTGCGCCGTCTTGTTGGAACCACAGCTCCTGGACATCATGATTGTTCAATTCAGGAATGAAAAAGTAAGTAATCATGGCTCTATACCGATCACCACTGACTGTAACGTTGTGGCCTTCATCGTTTTTGAAGAAGGATTCCACCAGCCCATAAAGCGCACCAAACAGTCAGTTTTTCTGGATGCAACGGTGTTTCGACATACACTTGTGGATTAGCTTCACTCCAAATGCGGCAGTTTTGTTTGTTGACGTAGCCATTCAACCAGAAGTGCGCTTCATCGCTAAACAAAATTCGCTTATGAAAATCGGGAACAACGGCAATCTCGTTTTGTGCCCATTCGACGAATCTACGCCTTGCTTGATGACCGTTTTGATGAATTGCCAAACCAAACTGAGAATAAATCACTTGACAGCTGTTAAATCAGTCGCCATTTTGGAAAGTAATGCCAACTTTAACTTCTATACCTGGAAAAAAACACTCTTTATTAATAGATTGTATTCATTAACTGACAATGCTTATTTTGACGAGAGAAAATATGTAATTAATTAACTCTTTTTGGTAACATATGATAACGGAATTATTGATTTTTTAAAAGTGTAAACAAATTGCCAGATGATTGGATTATACAAGGGTTAGCCAACAAGGACGTGTTAAGACATAGGCCAACTGAGCCGGGCCTCGTTTTGCTCTCAATTCTGTCTTAATAAGATAGTGTTCAGGATAATGTAACGTGGTCAAATATTATTCCCATACATAATCTTAAAAAAAGTATGAAATTTCCAACTGCATGTCAACTGGCAAAAGTGGTAAGACTGTACAGAGTCCTGGCCCATATCTAGGAATAGACCTAATACCATAATCAATCATTCAACTCCTTTAGTTGAAATGCGGCCATCGGTCAAGCCGGCTTGTGCCTAGATTTTTGAGATTGTGAGTTGTGCACGTTTATTTGTTTCAAAGTACAGTTTGAATGAGTGTTTGACAATGCATGCCATATATCAGGGATGGCGAACCATTGGCACGCATGCCATTGATGGCACGCGGCACAATATTTTGGGCATGCCACCGATCAAAATGATCTACCGCGATCGATTCTTCAATCAAGGGATTTTCAGTGAGATCTTCTCAGTTCAAAGAATTATGAAAAACGCTCAAGTTTATTATGTACCCTGATGTGGCATCATTTAATTGATAAACTGAAATTGCCCCAATTCGACGTTGGAAATTGAATAATTTGAAATGCAACTTATTGATTTCTAGTCTAGTTCAATATGGATTCAAAAATTTGATGAAACAAGGAAAAAAGTTAGAATTGATTGAGACAGAAAGATTAACACACACACACAAGCAATACAAGTAAAAATGCCAGTAATGAAATTTTGGAAACATTAAATTCGATTCCAAATATATTTAACTGGTTGAAGAAACAGGATCAGGCTATTTCAACCACATTTTCATCGACCTATGACTACGAGTCATTATTTTAAGGATGTATAACATTAAAGACTCGCTTAGAAACCATTTGGCAGATGACTTCAATTCAGCATGCATTCTGCTAAAAGTAACATCTTACCCAATGCTAATATAATTTATTTGCCATCTAATCTGCAATAGCAGAAATCCCGCTAATGTTACTTTATATAATTCGAATTACACGTTAACTAAAACATTTACTACTATAAAATGCAAACTGTTTTTTTCCTGTAGTAAATAAAGAGTTTTGAGTATTTAGTTTTATTATTTTCCCAATAATCACAAGTCAAAATTATTTGACAGCACGTATATACCTCATTAAGCATTTCGTTAGAAAAAAAATGGCCCGTTGATCGATACAGGTTCGCCATCCCTGACTTATACTGTATGCTTTTTAAGATCTCAGGTAGTGCCTACTTTTGCATAGGGCCCAGGGCTCCAAAAAATCTTGAGATGTCTCAGGGCCTCTAAGAGTCTTAAGACGTCCCTGGGGCCAACCCAAATGACCTTGAAGGCTACTTCGGAAAAACGTTGTAATCCCGTGGCCGCATATAAAAATATATATTTTTATATTAGAATTGGACCCATTACAAACATTTATTGGAGCGAAACTTTAAAACAGAATAAACTATTATTATTGTTTTCATTATTTTCCATGTATTCAGACATAGATGACATAATAATTATAATGCAATGATAAAAAAACGTTTAATTTATTTAAATAATGAAATATTTATTTCTCAATTCTTTTACTTAGTTTTTGCAAGTCAACCTCGATGCGTGTATTTGAACATTGTAATTGATGTTGCAGGTTTTCGTCCGTTAAGTTTTTGTGTGATTTATGTTAAGTTATCGAAAAAAAAATGATTCACAGGTGTAAAGGGGAAAAAAAAGTTATATTTAAGAACCAAGCATGTGTGTGATGCTGGGGGTCACTGCAATGCAACACTGTCCACTTCTAAGTATCTACAAAAACAGAAGCAACGTGACAAAATGGAAGCAGTTATGGGATTTATTTGTCACAAAACACTACACTGAAACCAAAGATATTGCACAAAATAATCCTTTTTTGTAAAGTTGTGAAGAATCTAGCAAGCTGCGAGTTGGCTACCCCTGGACTATACAAAAAGGAGGGCGGGGAGGGGAGTAAAACTCTTTCTTTATTTCTGTATTTTTTTAATTTCTTTCTTAAGCAAAATCAGAGTGGCATAACGTACGCCCCGGCAAACCCCGCATCGCGATGGGGGCAAAATTCTAGAGGGCCCAATTCCTGACTGACGCCAAGTACGACTTTGGGCCCCAAACTTCACTTTGCAAAGGGCCCTAATATTCTCCATAACGCCACGAAGCAAAATCAGAATCTTACAGCGTAACTAGTTTTTTTATTACTTGCATAATAAGCATTCATCAACTGGCAAAGAGAAAAATATTATAACTTCTTGTACAAAAAGGTTTTCGTAAATGTTTTTTGATACCGGGTAGGTGGCGTAGTTGATTAGGTGCTGGCCTTGTACTCCCAAGTTTGCGGGTTTCACTCCGGCCCAAGTCGGGGGATTTTCATGAGTCAAAAAGTCGACTGCTTCCATGTCGTATTATTACGCTTCATGTTAAAGATCCCTAGGGAGCCTGTTTGGGTTGGGCACCGAAAAATGAACTCTTGATCTACCGCATTATGATTTACTGCAATTTTTTTTCATGTAATATATTTTTTTAATCACTACATTGAAAATTAAAGGATATACATAAATAAAATACTCCTCTTTAGGAAATTTAATCCGTTAGAGAAAATTAATTAATTTGGTACTTTAGAGTATCGTCAGTCCACAAAGGTCTAAAATATTTTCTTAATACGAAAAGACCGAATGACTTTTTTATCGCAGTTTTAATTCTTAAAAATGCTAAATAACCAGAGAACACTAATATTTTACAGCACAAAACATCTATTTTTTTAAAGATTATTAAATTTTAAAATTTATTTACATATTTTACTCTTAAAAACAGCTTTTACACACATAAGCTTAATTTGATGGTATTCAAAGAAAGTTTTTCTTTTTTCATTAATACACGAAAATTCATTACACGTTATGCATTTTGAGTGAGGTTTCAATTGAATATTTTTTAAAGCACTTCATCTTGGGGGTAGGAAATACTGTATTTTCTTAAGATGAACTACTGCACCTTGAGTCTTGTTCAGTCTCTTGATCGTTATCTTAAGAATCTAACGAAAATCCCAGCAGATTATTTGCTGGGACTTCTTCATCTGAAAAATCACCTGTTAGTACATCACTGATTTCATATGGTGTTGTTGTTTCCAATCCCTTTGGAGCAGGAAAGCCTACACCAAGTCCATTGACCATTCCGCGTAATAGTCTCACACACCAGGCCTTGTTCTCCATACAACTGTCGCAGGGAAATGCCCCAGCAGTCCAGAAGATGAGCCGGAGAAGCAAGGAGAGAACAGGGACAGGTAAAGAAAGACTATCCCCTGCACAAAAGTCATACTACGCAGGTGACCGCTTCTAAGGCGTGCCAAGGCCGTCTGATGAGCCCTGGAACTCCTGCACTGTATAGATAGTTACATCACTGATTTCAGATGGCAGATTCTGTAATAAGTCCAAAGCCTCTTGAAGACTAAACTTCTTTTTTCCAGACATTCTAAGAGAAGGAAAATATTATAATAATAATAGCACCTTGGAAATCTCCTATTATTGTTTAATCTCAGTTACACATAAAGAAATTAAAATGTTTTTAATTTTTGAAACAAGAATAGAGATATTTCATTTAATTGTGTGGCAAAAAAAGGGGAAAGTTTAATTTATTTAAAAAACGTTAAAAGAAAGCAATAAAAAAGCAAATAAAGTTAAGCTAAAAAGAAATGCCAAAAAGAAAGCATAAGTCTACTGCACTATAGTGATGACTCTACAACACAACAAAAAACAACAATAAGCCACACGGATGGAAAAAAAATTTATTGCTCAAACATCCAGTGTAATGTCGGTACTTATAAGTACCACAAAATTATTCAACGGTAAAATTAGTTATGTACACTGTTTACGTAAAATAAAAAGTCAAATCGTTTTCTAAGGTCTTCATTAACATACAAAAAAAATTAGATACATACCTTTTGACATAATTACTTTTTGGGAACAAAAATGACAATCTTTGCAATCCGATCAAAATGTCAGCTGAAAACGCAACTTCTACTGTAAAACTATTCACTTTCCCCACTAAAATACTCACTACAGAACCCTTGCTGCTATATATCTTGGAAGAGTGGATTTAAAAGAATATTCCTGCTAAGTATTGTCAGAGTATTCGTAAAAATGGTTATTCTATGTAATTTTAAAGTGAGTGGCACTTCCATTCCTAAAGTTCCGTTGGTAGATAAAGGATTAAATTCCGAGAACAATTTCGCATCGTCAGAATTCTGGGCGGAAACTGGGTTTCAAAATTAAATTGTTGCAATTGGTATCCACCTGTATGGTAACACACTAAAGGCCCTGTCCCACGTACACGTTTCAAGCAATTTTTCGTCCAATTCGTGCAATTTTTACTCAGTTGCCATAGCTACGGCTTTCGAACAACTTTTTGCTCGTGAGCTCAAAAAATTTGTTCCAAATAAGAATTGCTTGAAATTCTAGCCAATGGGTTTCTTCGGCGCCCCACGTCATAAACAAGATGGCGGCTTCAGTTTCGTCTAACACATCAGATATGCCGTATAATATTTTAATGGTGTATAATATTTTAACGGCGTATAATATTTTAAACAGGATGGTGCTCAATTTATGTTTACGCCCATCATCAAAAGCTTAAGCGGAATAAAAGAAATAATTTTAGATGTTCGTTTTCCGAAGCAGAAAAATCGGCGAGTAATTTTTCAATGTGGAGATAGAGCACGGCTGACGTCAGAGCATTTCGTTTTGCTTTTCGGTTGCGTTCGGCAACTCTTGCACCTCAGTAGGACGAAAAATTGCTTGAAAAAATTGCATCAAAAATAAACCTTATTCTTGGCCTGCAATGGTAATTACCATTCCGCAGCTCCATTTGAAAGTGAAAAAAATTGGGTTTTGTGTGTGTGTGTGTAAAAGTCACGGATCCCTTTATTTCATTATATTTTTCAAAAATAGAAATTAACAAAAATTCAAGAATAAGAATTTATTTACGAAATTTAATTTATTAAAACTGAAAGAATTTTCTTTTAGTTCTAAAATAAAAAGTAAAATAAGATATTTCAATAAATTAAATTAAAGTATGAAAAAATAAGATTTGCATACATGCAGCAATGCAAATCATCTCTTTATTTACATAACCGGAGCTACATGAATAATTGCACATTTTTTAATACATACTGCATGCAAAGATCCAATCTGATAAAACTATGAATTCATTCCTTTAAAAAATATTTTTAAATAATATTAGTAAAAAAATATGTACACACATTATATATCTTGCATGTTTTGTTTATTTATAATTTACATACAGGTTTAACTTGAATTGCATAATTCTTTTTTAAGTATTATCAATAAATATTAATTCATAAATAAAAACCCCTTTTCATTTATTGTTTAGTTCTTCATTTACTTAGTTCGAAGACTTCCTGTCATAGAAAAAAAGAAATTGTGTGCTATTTTTGAGAGGAAAATTAAATAATTACGAACTCCAGTGTATTAAAGGTATATATACTTAAACTAAGGAGGAAATAAACAGCCCGAAAAAGGTTTCTAATGAAGAGTCAAATATATATCTTTACATTTCAATGAATTAAAAGTAATAAAAAACGCTACAGTGCCAAATGAGACAAACCAAATAATCATATAATTACGAGTTAACCAATGAGAAGTAAGTTATTTTCTTTGAGCTTGACGAAGAGGCGAGAGTAACGGCGTATATCCCTCTCTATAACGTTCTGTAAGGACATGTGTGTTTACTTGGAAATGTCAATGTATAAATAATTCTGTTTTTACTATTGAATAAAATGAGGTTTTTTTAATGTGAACCATATCATTTCCTATTTCGGAAATTGTATTTGTTATTTCTCTGAGACTTACCCAATTGAAGATTAAAGTATAGTCTAAAATGCGAACTTGCAATTTATTAGCATTTAATAATCGGTAAAATATTACGTGTCTCGTAATCATTTTAAATTAATATTTAACTCATTATGTATCCGTTAAGAAATTATGCATTGCATAGAACTATTTTTTATCCGTTGAGAAGAACTCGAAATGAAGAAAACCTCCATGTATATTATCCGAGGTATCTCGCAATGCAATGTTGCCAGAATAAGAGAAAAGTAAGTAATTAATCTTTTCTTGATACATTCTTTGGCACAAATTTGATATCGGTATGGTGCTTGTTTTTGGTATTATTTTGGATTTGAGCCAAATACAGTAGACCACAAAAGTGTTCGTACACTTGCAGTTTCTAATAAAATTTAGTGTTTTTGGTTAATTAAAATTAATACATTGAAATTGTGTAACTTTTTTATAGTATCTGCAACTTGTTCTTAATGAAATGACAATCATTTTTTTAAAAAAAAGTATAACTATTTTTTTAAATTAATAATCAAAAAGATACTAAAAAATTGTGCCGCTAAAGTCATTGTACACTTAAAAATCTCAACATAGGTTTAAATATTGGCTTTACTCTCATTAAAAATTAATTAGTTATAAACAATTCCTTATTAGTTTTTTTTCATATTGTTTATATATAATTTTTTTCAGATACTAACTTTGAATCTTTTATGAGAACTTTTTTTATGCTAGTTATTCAGAGTGTGTCTTTTTGTTTTCATTTTATGGTACTTGTTGTCTATTCCTTGTTGTCACATTTTCTGAACGACTCTCTTGGTGACCAAAATAAGCATCATTAGTCTCTTTTACATCCTGAAATTTCCTATTATTTACTGTAAATACACGAATAATATAATATACCTCCATGAAGGGCTGCTTTTCTGCTTAGGCATGAGCCTAGAGCGCAAAAAATTGGAAAGAGAAAAAAAATTTAAATTGCAGCGAATGTACCACTGCCTAGGGAGTCATAAATTTATGTCCTAAAGAGTAAAGACAGTAATGAGATCTACTATGGGCAAAGAAAAGCTTAACAGTGACGTTGCTTTAAAAATTGATCACAATAATATCATTAATGGTTTTGCAATCTGTGCTAATTTTAGCTCATTTTTGGCTCTGGGCGCAGTAGATCTACAGGCCTCCATGGTACTGGTGGATCGAAATTAATAACCAGAAAATCTGGTTAAGTCCAGCTCTCATTCAGGGCCCTAGGCGCCCGCCCCAAGTGTCCAATGGATAAATCAGCACTGTATATCAAACCTGGAAGAAAGCTTGTTTTGTACAAGTACACAGACTGTGACTCGGAACGAAAAATAAGGATGTCTAAAAGCGAAAGATACTAAAGTGATAAGCAATGAAAAAGATGATGATTAATAAGTTGATTACAGTTCATACAATAAAATATTCTCTATACCAGGGGTGCCATTTTTTCTAAAGAAACGTTTAATGAGATACAGACATGCCGAAAAATAATTTTGACTTGTGATTATTGGGAAAATAATAATAATAAAAAAAAAAACTAAATACTAACTTCACAAAATTCTTTATGTACTACGAAAAAATATGTTTTGCACTGTATAGTAGTAAATATTTCAGTTATACGTGTAATTAAATTTCAGTAACATTAGTGTGACTTCTGTTGTTGCAGAGTATGTATATAGATGACAAATAACTTATATTAGGATTGTAAGATGTTATACTTTTAGCAGAATGCATGCTGAATTGGAGTTATCTGCCAAACGGTTTCTAAATGTGTCTTTTATGTTATTCATCTCTGAAGATAATGACTCGTAGGCATAGGTCGATGAAAATATAGTTAAAATAGCATGAGCCTGCTTCTTCAAATTGTTAAATGTGTCTGGAATCGAACTCCATGCTTTCAAAATTTCGTTGCTAGTGTATTATTTATATTGCTTGTTAATCTTTCTGTTTCAATCACAATTCCAATTTTTTCCTTGTTTCAATACATTTTTTAATCCATATTGAACTAGCCTAGAAATCAATAAGTTGCGTTTTAAATTATTCAGTTTCCAACCAATCGAATTGGGACAAGTTCAGTTTATCAAATAATGTCACATCAGGGTACATAATAAACTTGAGCGTTTCTGACAATTTTTTGAAATGAGAAAACCTCACTGAGAATTCCCTGATTGTGAAGAATCAATTATAGAAATAAATTCTTCAATTATTATACCTTTGTGGTTTCTCATGTACATTTTAATCTTAGAATTTTTTTTCAAGTTTGGGGTTCTTTGTAATTATATAGTTTCTGAACTAAAATGCAAACCATTTAAATCGGTAGCGTGCCCAAAATATTGTGTCGCGTGCCATCAATGGCACACATGCCAATGGTTCGCCATCCGTGCTCTATACTGTAATTGCAAATGATTTCATTAATTTACTAGGTACTAATTAGATTTAGGAGTGCTACATGTGCCAAGTTGTTAATGTTCACCAAGATGGGTGATAATGTTACAATATGGTTACCTTGATATTTTTATTGTCTGGCAATGTGGTTGCCATGGGGATAACATACTAGAACGAATTTTTATTGTTTTTTCCCTCAATAACCCTATTAATTTCAGACGATTTTAATTCGATTTCTTAGAGAATTTAACCATTTTTGTTGAAATTTTTCTTCGAGTCGGCTGCTTTAGCCTTCTATTGTATTTTGTGCTATTTTCAAATATAGATATTTCTAATATCATTGGTGAGTACCAGCATTTTTTTTAAGGACTATGCAACTTGTGCTTTTAACTTATTGCTGCACAACTTGTTTTTAAGCTTTATTTTATTTTTAAATAATGCATTTTTGTATGTATTTGTTTATTTTAAGCACATATATCATGGAGATCCAAATCTAAAACCATTTTCTGAAACTGATGAAAATATATGGGTTGGCCCCCCTCACCCAGTGTCTAATATAAGATTAAAAATTTTCCCAAATTTTGCTGAACAAAGCAAAGAAGAGGAAGACTTTTACACACAAAGTAGAAAAATTCAAGAATGGAATCATCAGTACTGGGAAGCTCATAATAAAGACTTCCAGGAGGTAAATGATGGCTTTAAAAAAAAATTTTTTTTATTCAATTTTTCTCACTATATATCTCAAATGTATTTCTTGTGACATCTGTGTAGTAAGTACTTGTGTACTATCATAACCATATTGGCGACATGGAATAAAACTGTACGAATTCTAAAAATGGAATATGCTGATGGGAACACAGATCGCACAGTGTAAAAATACATGTGAAAAATAATAAGTAACTGTAAATAAATAAACTAAACCAAACTCAGTGGCGCAATAACAAGGTCTACTATGCCCAACTCAGTTTTCGTGACTTTGGTCACTGAGGAGCATAAGCAGATGTTCCAGTCATGAGGTCAATCTGACATGAAACCCCCAGTGTTCGATTCCCAAGCACAAGATTGGTACTCATTTATCAACCCACTGAATGGATGGAAGACTGAGTCGACCGTGCCCAGCCTGGGATTTGAACTCTGGATCTGTGGTGTGGAAGTGCAATACACTACCACTCAGCCACCAAGCTTTAACTAAAAATAAATATTAATCAATTAAAAGAATAATTTTTATTACTTAATTTTATTTTTTAAAGTTTTATTATTATAAATTTTATATTATATTATTTTTTTAGTAT
The DNA here is from genome assembly GCA_019973935.1 of Trichonephila clavipes. Taxonomy (NCBI): domain Eukaryota; kingdom Metazoa; phylum Arthropoda; class Arachnida; order Araneae; family Nephilidae; genus Trichonephila; species Trichonephila clavipes. The sequence continues at coordinate 144,523 of BMAU01019792.1, read as the reverse complement.
ATATAATAATATAATTACAATAATGTATAATTATATTATTACTTTTATTATTTAAGAATTCTGTTAATCCCAGATTCACATTTTACTATTCAAGCCTACCAAATCAATACATGGTTACAAATTCAATGCCTACAACATGTACAAAATTGGGGTTGCCAATTTGGTGAGTTATCTTGAAAGTTTGCATGGTTGTGATAGTGTGCAAGTAGTGTATTATTTCTACCATATTGATGGGAATCTTTTAATTCTGGCTATCCATAGCTGGTATATCATGATAACTGTATACAGGATTTCTAATTGTGTTATTACAAATTTTACAACCATTTTAATTTATCTTTAGTTCCTGTGTTTCAAATTCCCCCCTTATCTGAAGTCTAACATTTACAGCATTCAACATCACATCATTTTTAATTTTGCTTATTAGGAAATTACATTTCTAGAAACTTGCATTTTGGAAAACTGTCACGTCTTTCATCACAGCTATATGAATTTAATTCATTGTGTATTTCAATTTCCTTCTAAAAAAGAATTGCAGAACCCAGCTGAAAAGTTTAAAATTTTTAAGAAGTAATTAAAACTGAAAATACATCTGTAGAAACATATTTGTATGCAACAAGTCAGGGGTGGGAAAATAGCAACCTGCAATCCATCGAGAGTTTTTTTTTTGCAGCCCGCCTAGGCAGAAAATCCCCCTTGAACCACAATTTCTTTCTGTTGGAAATAAGCCTTTGTTAGAAATAAATCTAAAATCTTTTTTTAATGTCATGTATTAAATTTATTAATTATCCCTTTATTTAAATTTAATCACTTTATTTTGTTTTCATGTTTTCTATCAGAAGAATATAAGTTGGTAAACTCCTAGGAGAGCCCCCACCCTTGGCGCCAAACCGGAAAAAGCGCCAAGCGAAAACGAAATGGCGCCAAGCAAACCCGACAACGGTGACAAGTAAATATAGCAGTATAAGATGGATGCGCAATGAAAATACATGTAAACAATACAGAAATTTAACATTTAAGATAAAAAATATAACAACAGCACTTACTTTCTTATTGTTGATCCTTCCCAAGTGGAGGGTAAAGTGTAACAACTGCTTTTAAAAAATTCTGGAAAGTCTCGTCGCTGAGTGAGTGATGGCGAGAGAGAGCGCCGCCATAAATACTCAGCGAGGTAATGGTCGAACATGCCTTCTGCGTGGCTGGTGTGATTATGGAGAAAACGTTTTATTGCCGATTAACTTACTATTGGAAAACCACGAATTCTTTCTTATACTTCTGCAAACATCATGCGTATTCACACCTTTTTTTCGACATCTCCATTCAAATCCATCCAAAACAACACTCTTTCGTTCATTTAATACCATTTGCTCATTACATTTAGGACATTCATAACTTGAAGCAATTAATCCTTCTTTCATACACCATTCTCTCAATCAATTCTTTCTTGCCTCTAGCATTCAATAACGTAAAAAATTCTAACGTGTATTCACTTACAAGCGCAGCCATACTTTCAACCCGGTGCCCAACAACAAAATGAAATTTGAAATGCGCGCCACAAAATGACGAAAATTCTAGAAAAGTTAGGGTTGCCATATGTTGTATTTAAAAGCAAGGTTACCATGACGGCGCAATTATCGCCAACCAAAGTAATTCGCGCCAAGGGGGGCTCTCCTAAGAGTGAACCTATAAGTTAACCCATATCCATGGGCCATGGATAAATGTTATTCATTTCTATCACCAAATGGCCATGTGCATATTAAGATAGTATGTTGATGTTTTCCCCCTTGGGGCAGTTTCCCGTTTTAAAATTTAAACTTTTATTTTGCTTAATAAAAATGTTGGTTATGTTTGAATCATAATTTTTCAACAAGTTTTGATGTTCAACTGTTCCCAATACTTTCCCATGCGCAACTAAAGATTCATCTCTATTTTCCACTAAGACTATCATGTCAATGTACATATGTAACAGAAACTTTTATAACAAGCAAAAATGAAGAAAAGAAAATTATAGAAAAAATTGATAAGATACATGGGTTTCATTTATATCTGATTCTAAAATTAAAAACTTGCAACTACAAATGGTATGAAATCCAGTATAATAAATTGAATGAAACTGTCTCTATATTGATTTCTAGGGTATAATTTATACCTTTTCTGAGATGCATAGTTAGCTAATGACTGCAAGCATTTTAAAAAGGTGTGGGCATTTGATATCCTCCTGTTCCACAAAAACAATTAATTACCCATCCTAGCAATAAGTAGCCTTTAATATTGTAAATTCTCATTTTTCATTCCCCCCCCAAAAAAAAGTTGCCAAATTCTCTAACTTGGTTGCAATAATTTGTCTTGCATTTCTGTGATCTGATACCATATATACCATTTTCATTCAATACATACAGATATCAACATAATATTTTTAAAGATGTAAGCCAAAATAAAAAGGATTTTAGAATAAACCAATAGAAAAAATTATTTTATTTAGGAATTTTTAAACTGCAATATTCAAATCAATCTAACCTGTGCAATAAAACAAATTATTTATTACACTAAGAGAAGGTAAATTACACTTTAATGTATGTATTCAATAATTTTTATTTTCATATAACAAATGCTCTATGCCTTCATAAAGTACATATTTTTCATTGTTTATGGGTATTTGAGCAATTTATTTTCTGTTATATTCCCAAGCAGACAATGCCTACAAGTGCAGTACAATATTTTCCTCGGAAACACTTGTACTTTTTCTTTTTTAATCCCATTCTCGATAATCTGGCATTATCACAAACTTGGCCACCCTTATGTCCACATTAGGCTGAGTTTACAGGGCTCTACTGTATTCATTAAAAAAAGGGGCAAAAAATATTGAGTGAAGATTTTTAAAATAATATAAAATTTATGTGTATATTTAAGATTGCATTCTCCCATTTAAATGTGTAGATGTATAAAACATGCATATTTTTTAAAAATTGTTTATTGATACTGTAACTAAAAAACCTTCTCTTCAACATAGTTTAGATTAGTTAATTCTTTGAGAGATAAGGAATCTATACTTATAGAGTGATTTCTATAAAATTAGTACCAAAGGAATATTTGTTAGCTTTTCTGCATTTGATTAAAATTATTATTGTGTACAAAAACATTTAAGTTGTTGTGATATGTGCAATAACTAATGAAATTATGGAAAGAAAAATTTTCTAGTAGCAATAGTATATCAACATTATTTATAAGATACCATGATTTTTAAGGTTTTGGTTATTTTAGAATTTCACTTTTTATGTCTATTTTTTCAGTCAAGAAAATTATTCATAGAGCAAGTTTCTAAGGAGAAGAATGTATCTAAAGATGAAGTTGCAGATAGTGAAGAAATGGCTCACTTTTATGAAAAGTTTTTGAAAAAGAATCATTCAAAACATATAAGATATAATTGGTAAGACATTTTTTAGTGTTTTAATTCATTAATACTTTCAGTTGCTTATTTCTCTCCTTTTAAAAAGTCAATTTTGCTCAAAATTCTTCACAATTCAAACCACAGTCTGACAAAAAAAATGAACTCTAACTCCATTCTCTACACTTTGCTAAAATAAAAGCAGTGAGACTTGTAAGCTCTCTTCAATCATTTGTATGATTGCATAGTTATACACAAATTCTTAAGCAATTATTCTATGAAATTTGAGTTCAATAAAATTTAGAAGACCTGACTAACCAGAATTTTAATAGTTTTTTAGTGTGTTTTTGATCTGTAGTTTGGTATTCTAAATGTTTATTTTGAATTTAAAACTTGTGAATTTCTTAAAGCTATTGAATGGTGCTCTTGCAATTAATACCATTATTAAAACTTTTCTGGCATGTAATTCACAATGGCTTTCTTCTCTTTGTAGGGACTGGTACAAGAAAAATTTTGCTCTCCTGTATTTGGCTGCAAAAGCTAATTTGTTCAAGTTTATAAGAATTTTCAAGAAATGATTTTCTTTTGAAGTTTTATTGTGTATATAAATTTTATTGCATGCCAAATTGTTTATAAAACATCCAGTCACCTAAATTTTTACTTACTATACTGTTTGAATTACTTGGGACAAATGGAAAATTTTTAAAAAAAAAAAAAAAAATTAGCTTTTAATCATTACATTCCTCTATTAAACTGAACAATCTCTATATCAGTTTATCCTCATTTAGCTGAAATGGCCTTTCCAACATGTCTTGGCATTGACTCCACTAATGAAATGCACATGTTCTTGATTTCATTGTTGAACCACACTTGTATAGAACTTTTTTATCATTTGTTCTGTTGTTGTGCAATGCATCTTGGCTAAACGATTCTTGAGAATATGCCATAAGTCTTCTATAGGATTTAGGTCTGGCCAATGAAGCACTTTTATTTTATTTTCCAACTTAAAAGTCTGAACCAATTTCGAATCTTGTCACAATTCAACACCAAGTCATCTTGAAATGTTCAGTCAAATGTTTCCATTAATGGAACAACACTACTGCTTAATATTTCTATTTATCTCTCTCTGACAAAATTCATCACATACCTTTAAGAGGAACCAGGGGTGGCTCTAGGGCTGGACAAACTGGATCCCTGCTGGGGGTGGCAAATTTTAAGGGCAGCATTTGGATCAAATTTGAAAATTTTTTTATTCCCTGAAATACTGGGTGTGAATTTAGTATTTCATTTAACATATCTTATTTTGTTCTCTGTATGTTTAATATCAGTTTACTTTTATGTTGAAACTTGAAAGGGTTCGAGGCTGGAGTAAATGTTAAATCATGAAATTTGATATTGCACATGTGAGGTCACAATGTACATTACTTTCACCCATACAATATCTGGTGTCAACTATCCAAAAGGGGATGGGTGTAATAAGAGTTTTTGGTTGATAGAGAGCCACTGATATTTTTAGTATTAAATGTAGTTACTATAAATTAAAATAAACACTTGTGATCCCCTCCATCAATACTCTTTTTGAAGAAATTGGCCTGCTAAAATGGGTGATTTCTTTAACATTTTACTCATTTGAAATAATAGCAAATTATTTTGTATTTTTAAAGACTTCAAGGAATATATATTGTTATGCTGTTTTTTTGTTCACAAGAAATATTCAAGTTTTATAGGTGTGTATCTATGTGAACAATTCCCCTTTTTGTCATTATTTTTTTGTTTTGGAGAGAAGGGTGGCAAAACTACTAGAGCCGGCCCTGGAGGAACTAAACTTTCAGTGCTATTTTATGTGAAAAAAACCCAAAACATTTGTTAAGATGGGTGTTTAACAGTCTGTTGGATATGATCTGGTAGCAAAGTTTCACCTTCACTTGATTTGTATCCTTACACAAAAATGTTTCATCACTTAAAAATCATCTTCCAGTCATTAATAGTCCATGATCAGTATTTTTTGTTCTATGCTAAATACTTTTTCATCATTTTCTGTGTTAGAAACTTACTTTATGGCCAACTTCCAGAAGCCCTTTCCATACAGTTGAGGTACTCCCAACACCATAATCCAGTAAATCACTTTGAAGGTCTGTGCTTGTCTTTCTTGGATTTATATTGTTTTTACTTATTGGAATTTTATCAGTTCAGCAACACATTATTAATTTTTACATTATAACTACGGGATGCCACAAGGAAACCAGTCAAACAAGGAAATTATAGTCAAGGTCAAACTGTCACACTACCTCTTGGCAGGTGTAATCAGTTTGAGGTGGTTCAGAACATCACTGGTAATTGCATACCTATTCAGACGGGAAAAAATACTTTTGTCACAAATACTTCCAACAGTATAGTAATGTTTGAGGGACATTTTTTAAATTCTCTTGTTTGTGTTATGACAGTATTAACATATAATTCATGTCTTCAGTTGTGAATGTAGCATATCAATCAAAAACATTAAATATCTTGCCATTTCACCTATTGTATTAATTCTTTTTGTTTAATTATAAATCATTATTATGTACATCCTTGCATTTTCACATCAAAACTTTGTATAAATTATTCATACGTTTTGTCATTTAGTTTTCCATATTTACCAATGGATATTTCTACATTTAAAATTATGCTTTGGGTACAGAAATATAAAGCAATCAATATCATTGGTAAATTTTAATGATATTATTTATGAAATTGAGGTAGTGAAACACAAATTTCAGTAAAACTATTTTCTATATTGTTGAAATATGCTCATATAGTGCTTGACATTTCATAGAGTAACATATTGAATATATTATTTTCAAAATATACTAAAAAATTTTGAAAAAAAATATTTTTATTATCAGTTAATTGAAATACAAACTTTATTTATAATATAAGGCACATAAACTTTAAAATTCAAATAAAGTTGTTACTTATTATTAAAAAATAGTCTCTGAAGTTTTCATTTAAAAATGTATATATAATACAATTAACACTTCAAGTAGTAAAGTTTGATACATAAGACTTAAAGCACCAGTGTTAAAAAATGAGATTCTGTTTTCCTTTAAGTAGAAATAACTTGATGCATCTTTGATTTTGGCTCAGTTTTAAAATGGAATAAATATTATACATACACTAATTTTAACACACAGTTCTAAATTTCTTCCAAAAATAAAATATCCAAAAAAGTGTTAAACAATTATAAAATTATCAAAAGTGAGATTTAGAGCTTCTATTGTGAAGCTTATTGAGATTCCTTTTTGCCTCTTGGCTTAGGTTGCCAGTAAATAAATTCTTCTTTTCCAGATGCTAGTCCTGTTACTCTTGCAACTGTAAACAGGTAATCACTCAACCTAATTTTAAAAAAATCAAAATTTTATGCATAAAAAGATTAATACCATAGAATTGATTTTTTTAAATGAATTAACACTTTTGACTGACCTAAGAACTTAATTTTCAGATGAAAAATATACTAACTTTTTATGAGTATATATAAAACATTTTTGAATAAGACTCAAATTTAATAAATGCAGAACTTTACTGTAAATTATAATCGATAAAAGATTAATTTAAAGAGGGAGCATGTTTTTCTAGAAGAATTACAATGAAAATCTAGCCTTTTTTGAAAGATTTATCCTTGCATTTTTGTAATTATGATGAAATTCAATACGAACTTAAATATAATTAATTCTACAGAATGCATTCAATTATAGTTCATTTATACATTAAAAAAAATCATGAAATTCAATACGAACTTAAATATAATTAATTCTACAGAATGCATTCAATTATAGTTCATTTATACATTAAAAAAAATCTTATATACTTTTAGTGATCTAAAAAAGAATACTTATTGACCTTTTTCAAGACTATCAATTATTTGAGAATTTATAGAAATATAAAAACAGATAGGGGGGGGGCAATTAAATAGCAAGCTGAATTATCTGGAAGTAGAAAAGTTATATAATGTAGGTAGATAATGAGTATAACTTGTATTTTTCTTTTTCATACAGTACTGTAATGCATAATGCAAAATAAAATGCTATTAAGAATTAAAAGTATAGCAGACACTTTAAAAGGATAAAGTATAAATGTATTTTCAATAAGAATAAAAGAGAAACAGTTTGAACAAATTGTTTTCAAAATAAACATGTTTTTTACCTGTTCAAATAACGCATTGTGGCATCATCCACTTCCTCTTCTCTCACCAAAGGTACAACCCTAATAATTAAATATGTGAGAATTATACTTAAGGAGATTTTTTTTTTTTCAGATTCATTATTTTATTTAAATACCTAATAAAAGTGTTTTTGCAATTTATCTATTGGACTAAGAATTGTTTCATTTTAGAGTGCCCTTTTATTTCAAGTGCTTCAGAATTGCATTCATTCAGTGGTGCACACAAGGGGGATCCTTGGGGGCCTGACCCCCCAAAGCCCTTAATTTTTTCCGATTGATTATAATTTTAAGTATATAGTATGTAAAATTTAATTACGTATTTGTTATTAATGATTAATTTTATTAATTAATGCTAATTATTTATTGAATAATTAGTTTTTTACTGTGTTTTGTTCCTGAAAATCAACAAAATCAAAAGGAGAATGATACAAGAATGGTGAACTCTCGACCCCGGACCCCCCCTTGAAAAATTCCTGTGTGCGCTACTGCATTCATTAGTGATAATTTTTTAAAAAATACCATGACTTAATTTACTTTAAAGAATAATAGTATTTGAAAAATTAATTGCATAAAAAAGAATTTAGAAATGCATATTTATTTTCTTAAAGCATTAATAATATAAGTCTATAATAAATGAACTGGAACTTTCAAGTCATGTACACTGGCAAGATGCTAAGAGGGTGACATAGTACTTGTTGGGGTGAAATGCTAGGAATGACAGATGGTGTATCAATTCACAATTCAATTTTTCATGTTAATAGCAGAACAAGTTTTAAGAAAGTCCATTCTGAAGTGGAGTGACACATTTAACATTTTTGACATGTGAAGGTGCCAAAACAAGTAAAGCTTTATACGGATAGAACAGTTTGTGGATGTATCAATGGTCCAAATCCTTTGCAAGAGGATGAGAACAAGTGGGAAATGTAAAGAATGACCACAGTCCATCTACCAGCTATACACAACAACCCCTTCATAATTCAGTTGATTTCCTTCATGACGGATGTAAAATCATTGTTGTGTATTATTGCTAATTTTTAGATGAAGTGAAACTTGCTCATCAGCAGAAAGGAAGCAAAATCTGCACATCAGAATAGAAGAAATAAATAGAAAACATTAAACATGTCAATCTACCTGAATCATATACAACAATTGCATCTGCTTGTTGGAATCTCATAAAAATGTCCAAGTAATCATTTGGGAAACATCTGGTTTTATGTAATGCCTTCAAGGTAGGTACTGCATTTGTTGATTGCTCAACACAAGGCATTTCCTTTTGATGTGTAACAATAATTTTTGGAATGCTATCACCAAAAGGGAAATGAATTTTTAACATGCATAGTAGTATGTGATAAAACATTTTGACACACATGATATGTTATGAAGCCTGGATAAGTCTCAATACTCTGGAATCAGCAGTAAACTTAATTATTAGTAAATTTTTCTATGTCTATGTTTTTTAAAAATTAACCCCAGTCCATTTTTGATTCACCCTAATGAACCAATTTTTACAATAAAATAAGTAGTTTTATCCTAATTTACTTTTGATCAATGTAAAAAAATTTCATCAGTTATATTAATTTCTAAATTTCTATTAGAGTACAGAATTATGCAAGAAAATTTCTGAAATAATTATTTCTGTTGAAATTAGCGACAATTATATATCAATTTAAATATTTTTTACAAAGTTAAACAAATTTGAAAAGAATGCAAATGGTGTGCACAGGTTGGAGGACTTTAGTTTTTACTTTTAGAACTTTCACTTTTAATTAAATATGTTTCATTTACCAAAATCAACTGTCCTTTCAGTTTGGGTGCTTTATTAAGAAATAAATACAAATATGTCTAGCTTCTGTAAAAAGTATTATAATATTCTTCTCCACAAAGAACTGCAATTTAAATATTTACTACTTGCCTTCTTTCAGCTCTTCGACATACAGATCGAGCTATATGCAAGGCGGATCCACCCGGACCTCCAGACTATAGTAAAAATATTAATTTTAATTCTTCACTATAGAAAATTTATATACAAGTTTAAATTATTATTTTTTCATTGACTTATACTTACAGGAAGAATAAAATTGTTTAATGGGGGAAGTTCTTTTGTATGATCATCAATCCATTGTTCTAAAGTATCAATGTGTGCTCCAGAAAACTTTGTTTTATCTAAAGAAAAAAATATAAATAAAAATCCCATCATACTTATATATCTACGGAATACATATAATACTTCATTAAGTTTGAAAGATTCTGAAATTTTAACTTATTGAAATGTAGATTGAAAAAAATATTTTTTAATTATAATTTAGTAGAGGGAGATATAGATCCCTTCCCATAAATACACCACAAATTCATATTCTCCAAGTGTACATTTGTAAAACTTTAACAGTTATTACCCTAAATAAAATTTAGGGAAATTGGAAAAAAACTGATTCTTAAGATACCAAAACATTATGTTTTTCAGTGTTTTATATCCAGACATTTTTATTATTGTGTGGTAATTAATTTTTTAACCCTTAATTAAAATACTCAGTATAATTGAGGAAAAAATTATTCTTGAATGAGATAAATTTTGAAAAAGTTTTTCCAAATTTCTTAATTAACCAAACACAATAAGCAAAATGTTCGTAATTTACTATGCATACTTTATTCTTTTGTATTGATCATATATATGGAAAATCAAACTGGATAAAATCAGCAATAACAATATCAAATTTTCATAGTTTAATGTTTACTAGAATCAAAGAAACAGCATATTGTGAATTATTTCAATTTTTAAAAACTTTATTTTACTCTAACATTTATGACTTATCAATATCCTTTCAAAAATATTTCTGACCTTAAGTATAACTAGCACATTTTTATAGGATAAAATCAAGATTAAGAAGTTTATGTTTCAGAATTTTCATTAGATATTGATAAAATTAAAAAATATCTTTCCTTTTAAAAACGTGAAGGATAAAAATAACCAATAGAAATAGTGAAATAGGGCAATTTATTTTAAAAATATAGTAAAATTTGAGAAATTTTTAGAAAAAACATTTTTGTTAAGAAATGGTAGATATATCACAATTTTTTCCCCCTCTACAAATGTTGGCCATGTCATCATTTCCTTCAATATATATGAATCCAAACTTGACTTTAATATGTTTTTGAAGTTTTCAATCTAAAACTTCTCACTCAAATCGTTCCCAAATACTTTATGCATTTAGGGATAGTAAAAATAATGATCATTACATCTTGTTTGTTATTGAAAACATCCTTGAATTAATTAGCAAAGTATTTTAAAATGATTTAGAAATATATATATTTCTTTTGAAAAAATAAAAAATTTTATCAAAGAAAAATATATGTATGTGTTTATCATGTTACATATTAGTTTCATCAAATGTTGTATAATTTCATGCTTATTGAATTTAAATTCAAGAGATGGCTGACTTTAGACCTATTAATCCACGAGTTTTTTTTTTTTTTTTTTTGATTTTTTAAATTTGGAATAGAAGGAAAGAAAATTCAAGAAACTTGCATACAACTAAGAAAAATAACACACAAAATAACTTTAAATGTAGAAAAAATATCTTTACCCATATGGCGTTGTTTACTGGAACTTTTAGGTGTTGCTACAGCAGCTGCAAGATCTTGCAAAATGCATTGTATCTAGAAAATTAGCATTACATATTATTCTTTGTACTTAGTTAAAAAGCCCAACCAATACACATTTAGGAAATAGTCATACTTCTTGTAGCTGATCATTTATCTGCTTACATGATTCAGGCAAAAATTCTCGTGCAAATCCTATAGCACTTGTAAGTTCATCGGTAGTTCCCAGTGCTTCAAAAATTACATCGTCTTTGTTTCGTCTTTCTCCACTAAAAGTTGAAGATCTTCCTTTTAAAGAAAAAATATACATTATTGAAAAAAAATTTCAAGAGACTACAATGAATAAATAAATAAAAAGTGTAAAACATTTTATTTTGGATATACATGTAGATATTACAGTTATGTTACAATTATTATATTATATTTTACTAATCATTTAATAAGTAAAAAAATTGATAAAAAGTTATTTTTGATGTAATTTCTTTCCATCTCTTTCCTTTGCGAGTGGACTGCATTTTTCTAGCAGAATTTTGTATCTGCCCATTAATTATCCCCCCTTTTTAAATTTTTCTCCCTTTATTTTATGTCACTCCATCATTAAGTATCTTTTTCTTTATTAATTCTGATAAGGAGGTATGTCCCTAATGTGGGGACAGGTACTCCGTAAATTACATGTCACTTGTAATTTCTTATCTGGCATGTTAATAAAAGGACATAATTTTAAATTTAAATAAAAGTATATTACTATAACTCAAACAGCACTATTTCAAAATTTTTAAGCAAACATTTATGTTTGTAGAACATGTAATATTTTAAGCTAGTCACTTAACCCACACGGTCCGACACTCTTTCAGAAGCTCATCGCTAGCGACTCGGCTTGCCGAATCGCAGTGATGGGCACAGACTAGCTCCACAAAGGAGCTCTTTATCTTCCTCATTCATACTCTCATTTTAAATTTAAATCTTATCCACATTTATCTTACAAATTAAAGCATTTTTCTCCTACTTAAAGTATCCAATCTCTTAATTTCAAAAGCACTTTAAAATCTAATTTAACTGTAATTCTTAACTTTTAAAATTTTAATACTTTAATGCAGTTCTGGGCTAAGGTAAAGCCGATGCAAAGTTCAATGATTGGAGGTGAAGTTTGCCTGCAGGAAACAGGAACTCTGTAACCATTCCATGTATATATATATAGCCACTTAAATTTATTCTAAGCTAATTTGATATAAATATGATAACTTATTTTATGCACATGATACACTATAATAATTATGCAAGTAAGGTATATTTAAGAGGAAAAACACAAGATCATGTATACATTTTCCCAAGAATTTTTTAAAAAAATTACTGCAATAATAATTTTAACAAATATACTTCTGGTTTATATAATTTAATTTGATAATTTTTTTAAAAAATTCTTTGAAAAAATTGTTTTACTAACATTAAAAATAAGTATACTTCTAAGTAATGAAAAAATATAATAATAAAAAAGAATATTAATTTGATAAAATAATTCATGTTTGTATTGATTTTTGTAATATATAAAATTATATTTTTGAGAAAAATATTCTAGATTTGATGAAATTTAAAAATAGTTAAAATTATTAATTACAATAAAATGATACATTTAATCTTATATCAAAATCTAATTATTTTCAAAATTATAAATTATTTTTTGACAAGATTTTATGATAGTACATATTTAAAAAACAATGGAACAAGAATTCTCTCAGTATATATAGTAGTATTTCCTTCATTGATAATCTTTATAGGAACAATTATATCTTATTTTGGTACTATGTATTATTGCAACCATATTTATATGAAATGAAGCACAAGGAAGCAATAGTATGTAAGTATTCTTTTGAAATTTACAGGAAAATTTCAAAAGCAATCTCAATGCAAACACATGGTATAGTAAACTTTATTCCAAAACATCTCCAAAATGTTTTGAATTTTTTTTTAAATTGTAGAGAAAATGTGAGTTAGATAAATCTTTAAAGAATAAATGTTTTCTAATACCTAGATATTGAACAAACTTTCCCATTTGAGCAAAATATCACTATTATTAAGCATAATATGGATGTATTCCGAAAGGTAAAAAAAATATATATATAATCGGAAAGATAAAAATTATTCATTGTTTTATACCCATTTGGGGGAATATTTGTGCTGAATTTCTAAGACTTGCAATGTATATGTACACATTTCAAATTTCTTCGGGGGAGTGCGCGTTACCCGGCTAATATACCTGGAACTTAAATAATGCAATTTTTGAAAGTATAGTTATGTGTTATATATGTCGAAATATACGGTAATTCCTTTTACAAACCAATAAAAACCCAATAAGTACAATGTTTCAAATTTGAAAGAATTATTTAACAGAAGGTTTGAAAATACATAATTAAGTTTTTTAAAAAGTTTACCAATGTAGTTCAATATATGTATTACGATATCTTTATTTACCTTTATCTCCAGTTTTAGTATATATTTTGAATGTTGTTGCACTGAAAAGTAAGACAAAAATTAATACTGTCCCCATTTATAAATCATTTTAATATCTAATAAAATTAACAATTAAAAAAAACGCAATTTTTTTTTCTATCAGGAGAGGAAACCTTACCTAGTGGAAATAAAGCGTTTAGCTGATAAATAATGAGAATATTTACTTAATACTGTAAGCATTTTAAGTGTTAATGGCCTGGGAAAATTTCTTTCTTATATCGATCTTTGTAACTTGGTCCAATAGTCTTCAATCGCCTGACAAGGTTCGAAGTTCCTCTTTGAAAAGCAAAACTTATTATTTACAAGCTTGCAGTTACAGTTAACAATTTTTTTTTTTTTTTTTTTACGCACATCAGCATCTCATAAAATTTTCATTCGAATTTGGTTTTGTTAAGTAATTCTTCTTGTATTATTAAATGATGGAAAAAAGAGCATGAAATGGTGATGGACTGGTAAATTATTCACAACTTAATAAAAAGAAATACTTAATGGTGTGTTTCACGTGTGTAAGTAGAACTTAGCCGTAACTGCAAAGCTTAAAACGGGGGAAAACTGCAAGTCCACGATAAGACTTTTGAATCTGGTATATTTTTAGTTAAATTTTTTTCTACAAAAATGACCATATCCTGGAGAGAAGTTGAACAAGCTCAGGATGAGAAACGATGCGAACTTGTTATCTCTGGGCCCTCATTTTCTGGAAGAATCGAAAAGAATGGTTTAGATCCCGGCATATTTAAAGTAGCACATCTGAATTTCTTAGAAATTAGTAAAACTCATTTAAAAGCATTACCCCCCGATATTGGTTTATTAACAAACTTAACGAGAGTAGTAATTTCTCATAATGATTTAATTACATTGCCTTCTGAAATAAAAAGTCTTAAGAAACTGAAGTTTTTAGATGTTTCTTACAATGCTTTATCAGAATTGCCTGCAGAATTGTCTGGTTTAATTGAACTACAGTCTTTAAATGTCAGTTTTAATCAACTGTCGGCAATACCTCCTTTAAATGACCTGCTGAGATTTGTTGTGCTTAATATTTGTCATAATAAATTTTCTGCATTGCCTGTTGGTGTCTTCGATTCGAAGCTTATTCATTTCACTGAAATAATTGCAAATAACAATTCAATATCTGAAATACCAATTGAAATAGAAAATCTAGGAAGTTTGAGAGTTCTTGATTTAAGCGATAATGAACTTATTGATGTACCTGGTGAATTAGCTTGCTGTCCCAGATTAAAAGAATTGAATCTAAAAGGAAATAAGTTGAAGGATAAACGGTTGTTGAAATTAGTTGATCAGTGCCGTACTAAACAGGTTATGGACTACATTAGGGCCCACTGTCCAAAAGCAAATGCTGTTGACAATAAACAAGGAAAATCTAAGAAGAAAACAAAGCAAGCTAAAAAAACTGATGTGGAAGAGGTGATGTTTGTTTCTTGTGTTACTTTGATACCTGTAAATTCAATTTTTAATATAAATGCTCAATTATTTATAAATTATGCAAAATAACTATGTTTTAGCCTTGTATGCAGGTATGACTTGCAGCAAATTTATCTCAAATACTGAAATTACAGCTTTTATACTGATCTAAAATAATTACTATAATTTGTAAAAGTTTTCTTAAAACAAATTTTTTTTTCCTGTTAAATAACATGGTAAGTAATTTATTTCTTGTTGTCATGTGTGACAAAATGCAGAAGTTATAATAATTAAACA
This sequence comes from Trichonephila clavipes, assembly GCA_019973935.1. NCBI lineage: Eukaryota > Metazoa > Arthropoda > Arachnida > Araneae > Nephilidae > Trichonephila > Trichonephila clavipes. Next base: position 129,120 of record BMAU01019792.1, on the reverse strand, counting down.
TAAGGATATAGTCAAATATTGCCAAAGGTGTGAATCACTGCCACGGTAATCTCCATGGCAAGATCAGAGTAAAGAATGTCCATGCTGCAGTCATTGTCTATATTCAAAATTAATTATTTAGTAATTTAAAAAAATTATTACTTAGAACACAAAATGTGAATAGAAAAATTTGATTTAGTTTTAGTATTTTCTTTATTGGTATAATAATTTAAAAGATGAATAGGCACTTTTGTATCATCACAACTATTTTGCCGACATCATATGAAAGGAAGCATGTGGTTGCCAATTCAGTGTGTATGACACTTGCAAAATCAGGCTTGCCAACTTGGCGAGTCATCTTAAACATTGGTATAGTTGCGATAGTACATAAAATGTGGTTTTGCTGATACATTAATATGGGCATGGTAGCCTTGTGGCTATGGTCACGAGCTAATGACCTGCATTTTGTGGGTTCAAGTATACCTACCTTGTAGAGAAGGCTGATGTATGTTAAATCTGTTGAGCTCAAAGTCCTCTCATTGGTGTGGTATTTAGGAGAGGTAGGTGCCATCTTGGATATCGTCGTCATTACTTGACCAAGGTATTTCATTAATAGCCCTTGTGTTGCTTTATAGTGTATTGTTAATATAATTTACTAACTTGGAGAGGGGTACCAACTCAGTTGTCATCCTCATCACTTAACATAGGTTCAATATTATGAGGTCTGTTGCCAATAGCTCTTGTGTAGCTCAAAACTGCGATGTTAATATTTTTGCACATTAATTCTCTTTATTTTCATTTTCTTTATTTACTGTAATGTAATAGAAGCAATCACAAATTTTCATATATGAGCCTATTATCATTATGTAAATGCAATATGATAGCAAATAAAATTGTTTTCATGCAAAAAAGTATATAAAGGCCAATGTAAAATAGACACTGAGCTATAGATGTAGTTAATTGTGACTTTTTTTTTCAATGAAAAGCTATTAACTTGTATATTTTTGTTTAAGTAATAATTATTCCTTTCGTAATGAAACTTACAAGTTTTTATGTATGTATTTTCTGTTAAAAATTATGTTTATTCAACTTTTACATAATTTTTTTTAAATCTCCAGATACATGATATTTATGTATAAAAAATATGGTAAAATCCTAGGAGGATCCACTGGTGGTTCTTGGCGCCAAAAAGCGCCAAATCGAAGGTTTTCAAAAAGGCGTCAATGACGAAAAACTCTTGGGAAGCGTATGTGTCAGAGGGGGGTGAAATGGGCCAAGAGCAACGGTTGGTTTCTGAAAGTGGGGGAAGGGTACGAAAAGTTCAAAAATCATGAAATGAACAGTGATTCAGGAATGGCATCAGAGACGCCCGAAAACCGTTGGTAGTAAATGTTTTACATTAAAAAAAAATGACAAAATGTGCCTTTTGCAAAGATAAAGAAAAAAATGCAATTAATCATTTTGAAAGAGATTTAAACGGAGAAATCAATGAAATTCATTTTAAAAAAGCACTCAAAAACCAGTACATGATTTATTTTAAAAAAAAGGACGAAATGAGGGTTTCGCAAAGATGAAATCGAAGAAAAAACCAATACATGATTTATTTAAAAAAAAAGGACGAAATGAGTGTTTCGCAAAGATGAAATCGAATAAATACATTAAATTAATCATTATAAAAAGATATTTTAAAAAGATAAAAATGGAGAAACTGATGAAATTCATTTTAAAAAAGCAGCACTCAAAAACCAGTACATGATTTATTTAAAAGAAGGACGAAATGAGCATTTCGCAAAGATGAAATCGAATAAATACATTAAATTAATCATTATAAAAAAGATAAAAACGGAGAAAGCAATGAAATTCATTTTAAAAAAGCATTCTAAAACCAGTGTGTAGAACATGATTTACATTTTTAAAAAAGGACGAAAGGAGCGTTTTGTAAAGATAAAATCGAAGAAATACATGAAATCAATCATTTTAAAAAATTTTAAAAGGCACTTACCTTACGCTTGCAGTTCATCATGTTCCGTTGGTGGATACACCCTTGCGATGGATGCAAGGAAGTCATGAAAATTGTCATCCACCAACTTGTGGCCGTTAGATCGCCGCCACATATATTCTGCAAGGTAAGAATCAAATTGACCCTTGACGTGCCCTTTATGAAGGCCCTTTTTAATTGCAGACCGGTGCCTTCAATGGAGTTGGTATGCGCACCGGCCTCGGGATCCACAAAAGTCAGACTGTGGTTGACTCTTAAATGAACATACCCCTCGTCTGAGAGGCAGTCATAAGACTTCCAACAGTCTGAAATAATAGTGGTTCCTGGAAGGATCCATTCATGAATTACCTTAGGTAATTCCTCTTTCGTTCTGGACTCAACCACAAGGAAGAAACATTTCTTGCTTTCTCTCTGCACTCCTCCAAACACCCATTTACCATTCACTCTTCTACCTTTCCCATATTTCATCTTTCCAAACAAACTTTCATCAATTTCAATTGCACCTACACCACCCAGTTTCGCACTCTCTTTCACACATGCAAGCATACAAACCTCACGACAAAACATGTACCAGTCCACGACGGTATTCTTATTAACTTTCAAGTCATTCACCACGAACGCATTCATGCTCTTGCCGAACCAATATCTGGTCAAACGCATGATAATAGTTATACCAAGTTTGCTTTCGCTAAACCAAGTGCCCTTTCTTGCACTCCGAACGACATCGTGGGGATTATCTTTCGACTGGCTGCGGCAACGCCATTCGTAGCCGTCAACCGTTCCCTTTCGCTCTTGCATACTCATTTCTTTTTTACACCTCGGACATTCATAATGAGAAGCAATTAAATTAGCTTTCATACACCGTTCTAACGTCTCTTTCTTCCCCTTTGTGCCCAGGAGCACAAAGAAACCTGTCGTAGCCTCACTTTCAAGTAATTTCCTTTCACAAGCCATTCGGTATAAGTTAAGTTCTTATAGTCATATTAAAATCATGGCAGCTTCTAGTTCTTCACTTATTCATACACCTCTAGCTCATGCTGATAATCTAGGAGAAGAGCACCCGAGGGGGGAGCCCTTACAATGGTAGTTAGTTTTGGTGTTTGTGCATAGTTAAATTGTTGTTAAAAAAATCTCATCAATTTTTCATTTTATTTCTTTGAAAATTAGGTTATTGAACAACTAGATGAACTCACAATCCTTCATGTGAATGATGAAATCTTGCATGCTGTTATAACTCCAAAAGTAGTAGATATTCGACCATTTATTGTTTGTTGCAAAGTTTCAAATGTAAATCTAAGTGATCCCAATACGTTGAAAAGATTTATCACTGCACAAGTAAGAAATGTTTTTTTAATTGTTTTAAATGTAATGGTCTCTTTTTAAAATAATCTCTTAAAACATGTTAATTGTAATTTTTCTTATCTTTTTTTTAAGACTAAACTTCATGACAGTATTTGTGAAAAAAGAACGGTTGCTACAATTGCCACTCATGATTTGTCAAAAATTCAAGGAAATCTGACATATGATGCAAGGCCTCCAAAAGACATTTTGGTATGGTATCAAATTATATGACTTAATTCTTATAATATTATAGTACAAATCTTAAGTGTTAAAATTAATTTAATTAAAAAAATTTTTTTTTTCATTTATAAATTTATAATTTTTAAAGTAAGTTAAAATTTCATTAAACATTTAACTGTTTATTAAAATTAAGCCATTTTTTTATTTTGTATGTAATTTTCTTATAATATAAGTTTATTGATTTGTATATATCAGTGCTTGTATACAAAATCATCTTTCCTTTCTTTTAACAAGAATTAATGGTTTCTTTTTTGTAATCTAGAACTGCACAATCTGTTTAAATCTGCTTTATAAATAGCTCCAAATAGCTGTTAATACATAAAACAATTACAATAAATAAATTACAAAACAATACATAAATTTATACATAAAACAACTGATCAAGAATCAAATATTAAAATGTGAGGGGTGAATCTTTTGCTTTAATAACAAACTTTTGACATCAATCTTGTCAGGTTTAACCCTATATTTCCTCATTTAGTAGTATCCAGACTTTTTCTTTTTTTTATTTTGTAGATCAGCAACCATACTGAAACTCCTTCTCACTAGGAAAAGCAATTAAAAACTTTATCACAATGCTCCATAAATTGGGTTAAGTAACAGACATGTCTTTTTAAAGCCAGAATTACTGCATCCATTTCTAAGCCGTACCTTAGGATCTCCATTTACTGCCTATTCTGAACAGTTCCTCTTGTAATGTGACATTTTTTTCTATGTGACCATGTGAATTTATTGACTACTATGGTAAACATCATAGTCAAAGCATTCTCAGACCTAGCTTAGAAATCTGATGCTAAACGTATGTTAAAATGTCATTTTCCTGGCAAATTATCTGGCTGATCGAGAAACTGGGAAAATTTACAACATCCAATATTACACACTTTTAGCATAATTCTGACAAACACTGGAATGATGGTCCTTGTTTTCATAAAATTTATGCTGTCACCTTGTAACTGCAAATTATAACCTCATTAAATTCAGTAAAAAAATATGTCAAATAGGTAAAATCTGCTTTTTCCATTTGATAAAATTTTCTTTTAAAATTATAGTCACGATCTGGTTTAACGACAGCCACTATCATAGACCCCCAAATTATTTCTACGTGGACCCCTGGAAGGTCATATACCCCTGGAGGTCGTTACTGACCACTTAGGGAATCATTCATTTAAAGGGACAAAAATCTTTTCAGAGGATATATTAAGTGCCTAGTTATTTTGATTTTCTGCATTTTTTTGGTGATGAGTCATTTTTTTTTTTGCTTAGTTCCATAATTATTGGTGAGAATGTTAAACTTGTAAGGAATGGTAATAGAGCGCCCTCTCCTGGCCGGATGGACAAGTAATCAGTCTGACTGCCACCACAGTGTAGAAAGGACATGCCAATGTCCGCCCTCGCAAACCCCTTATTATTTGTATAAAGATTAACGGGTTTTTATGTGTTTGTAACTGTGCTCAATTAGAATGTACAACCAATTAAAATTATTTGAGCTAGCTGCCGGTGTTATTTTTGAGTGCAGGTTGCATTTTGTAACCTGCACTCAACCTGAGCACAGTTACAAACACATAAAAACCCGTTATAATCTTTATACAAATAATAAGGGGTTTGCAGGGGCGGACATTGGCACGTCTGCCCTCCACCGAGGTGGCAGGCTGACTCTGTAAGTATCCATACGACCAGAAGAGGGCGCTCTAGTATCATCTTTTTTCCATTCGTTACAAACTTCATTTATAATGCACAAGGACAATTTTAAAATAAAAACAAAAGACAAAAAAAGTACAGGAATAAAGATAAGAAGCCTTTATACTTAATTTTTTTCTCAACAAATGAAAGCATGTAAAAAAAGAGAAATTTGGAAGGAAAAGTTATTGAAATGTTTTGAACTTACCTGAAATTAAAAGTTAACTTTTTACAAATTTTTATATGGATCAAAATGTTATGAAAAAATGTAATGATCATTACTACACAAGCATAATAAACTTAATTAAGAATGTATAAAGCAGCATTTTATTTACATAAAATTAAAGTAAATGAAATGCTATCTCATTAGCATAAAAATAGAAAATTAGAAGTACATATGTAATTGGGCAATATTATTGTTTTGAAGTATTGTATACTTTCTTAAAAATATACAATATTTTTGTAATCTTAAGATAATTAAACTAACAATTTATTTTCATTCAAAGATTTCAAGAAAAATCTAGAATCTGGTCCTAGGGTTGCAAGAAGTAATTGGCCAATAAGTTAGTTTGGTGGCCTAGCATGTACAATACCCAAGTCCTCATTCCATTAAATTTATTAGCTATTGATAGTAAATGGCTACTTTATTTTTTTTTATTTAACAAAATCTTAGATGTATTAATATTCTGTGTTCATTCATTGAGGATTTTATGCTATGGCTGCTCTTTTAATTTTAAACACTTATTTTCTTATGCTTATTTTTGCAATTATTCAATGTCTAAAATATTAGATGTATTTTGTGTAGTTATAAAATAGCTTAACATTTTATTGTTCTGCATTCCCTTTATAGCAAATTTGTATCATTTATTGTTCTTTTTCTTCCATTGCTTGTATTGCTTTTTCACAGACCTAGAATTGCACTTTATTAATTCTGATGTACTATTTATAAAATTTCTGTTTCAATTAGAATAACTAAAAAACTGCAGTCTGTATTCTAGACATTGTTAATATTTGATTATAATTGGATTCTAGATTTAGTTAAATAATTTTTAGAATTAGAGTTAGCTTATGAATCCCTCCCCCACCTTTTTATAAAAGAATGGGATATTATACACTTAAGCTTTTATCCTCTTTTTCTTTTAGTTTTCAGTTCATGCATTTTCAATTTAAAAGGAAATTTGTACTTTTTCTTTCTGTTCAAACATGATAAATTTCATTTTTTTTACAGAATAGTTATTTTAAATATTTGTTTTGTTAAGTTCTTTTGTCAGCAAATAACTTCACATTCCGTCAAGTCTTATAGGATAGATCAATATGCATTTATTTGGATTTTATCTTTTCCTTTTAGATATTACCATTGAACCGCAAAAAAGACTTAACGGCAGCTGAGTTGTACACTCAACTCAATGAAGAAGCTGAGGCTATACGAAAAGAGAAAAAGAAAAATACTTATTCAGGAATACACAGGTAAATTTTTCTTCCTAAATTTAAAAAATATATTGAATTTGCTTATTTATCGATATTAATATTATAATACATTTTTTACCTTTTTAATAAATATGACTTTTTTTTTAAGGTATCTGTATCTCCTGAAAGACAAACCTTTATACCCATGTTTAATGGACTCATCCAATACAGTCATATCTTTTCCTCCTATAACAAACAGTGAAAAAACAAAGGTGATTTTTTTTTTAAATTATTAGATTTTTTAGTTTTATTGAAACTGAGTTTTATTTTCAAATTCTATTAATCAAATTTGTTCATTACTGTATCATTTTTTTTAAAAAAAAATTGTATTACACCTGCATGTTACATTTTTGAATTTCTCATTCCCTTTTTTTGTGTAATAATGAAACATTCTTATGGTGAAGATATTGATTTTAAAATCTAAGAGGATTTTTATGTATGTAAATATCTATTTTTAAGTATTGATTTTTTGAAGTGACTGGATGAATTAGAATTTTGGGCGATTCACTTTCATGTTTAATGCATTGTATATAAGTATATTTTTATTCTGTTCTACTGATTTTTTTTATTTCTCCAAGTCTTCATTCATTCTGAAAGTTTTTTTTATGCAAGCATATAAAGAGTTGCAAGTCTACAAAAAAAAAAATGTATTTGATGTAGGATTAGACACAGGCCTATATATATATATCGAAAGAATACAATTCACTACAGATAGGGAAAGAATTTCATCATAAAATAAAGTCATTACTCGCAATTAAACAAAATTGGAAAAAAATTTAAAATTTCTAAAATATTAAATGGGTTTGTAAAGAAGTAGAGGAAGGTATCTTAAATGAGGCAGGACGATTTTTTTGTACAAATAAAAAAATATTTTAGTATTCAAAAAATTGTTTTTCGATTTAAATTCCTTCTCTGAATGCTACTTTCAACCAAATCCTTGTATTGGACACATAATTATTAAAAAGTAACAAATATTTAATTATAAATTTGATACATTTATATTCTTGCTCCCAAAGCTGGATTTTATATGCACTTGTACATTGGAAAATTTTTTTCGGTTACTTCAATGTTATGTTGCAAAGAAAAATTTCAGGAATTCATTAAATGTTTACATTGTTTCTTATATCTCCTGGTTATAAAAAGCATAGCTTTTATCCACCCTAAGCCCTAGATTTTATTTAAAACTCTTAATGTAAAGTTGTATGTATGTAAATACTGTGGTATGTGAAAAAATTATAATTTTTTTTCATAAACAGTTTTTTTTTTCATTTTCTCAATTATATAATTAGTGAATTATTCCATTGCTTGAAGAAGTTAGTATTTCGTAAAGTTATCTCATGTATTAATTTTTTATGAAAGCATTCTTGTTTACTTTTATGCTTTTTTTGGGGGGGTATAAAATTTACATTTTTTATTCTTTCACTCCTGAATCAATCATATGCATGCATTTAGGCAAAACTTCCATCATCCATCTACTATTTTCTCTTGTAGATCTTAATTATTGTATGCCTCATGTAGTAGAACAATTTCTTTTCGTTGATTGTTTTTTTTTACCATGCTGTGTGACAAAAGCAAAAATATCCTCTCAAATGTATAAAGAATGTGTTATAGGAGAGAATTTATATTGCAGCATCTCTTAAGGTTAAAAAAAAATATGCATTTTGTGGGATAAGATGTATTGACAAACGTATTTCTCGCAATGCCTGATATGGTATTGCATGTTGTGTAAAAACTCTGAAGCGCATTGCAAATATGAAATAAAGTAGAAGTAGCTCAAAACTGGATTTTTTCCCAAGGATGCTGTTCAGTTAAATTTAATAAGAACTAAAGTACTATTTAATTTTTTTTTTATATATATGTAATGTATCTTTTGAGTGCAGGTAATCATGTTAGTCCCCCTTTTACAAAATATTTCAGAAGTCTGATGCCAAGGAGTATGGATGTGGAGGGACTAAAATATCTGTTGTAGTTAGAGTAGCTTCTAATCAGAAAATATGATTCACTAATGTCTTTTCATTGCTACATCTGATAGCAGTAATATATGAATTATAAATTATATCCAATTTGGGTCACTTGCAAAATATCTTTATTGTGAAATGTTTATCACATTATTTAGAAAAACATTTGTATATCAATCTTTGTTCTATAACATTTTTAAAATGTTTGTGTTTCCAGATTTGCTTGAAATGTTGTTCATACATTATTTTAAGTTTCCTCAAACTGTCAATCACATGTTATTTTACACCTCTTCACTTTCAAAAGTAGGCAGGAATAAAAATATTTAACATGTACTTCATATAAGATTGTGAAAAAGTATTATATCCTGAGATGTTTCAACAAGCCAATTTCAAGGATGTTTTCTTAGTCAAGTTTGAATTACATATATAATTACATAGAAAGTAATATGCTTTATGACCATTTGTAGGAGTAATTAGCACACAAATGATAATATTTATTTTTAGATTATATCTTAGCGGCACAATTAGTATAAATGTATTAATATAATTAAAAACAAATTAAAATAGTGTAATCCTTTATCTCTTTAACTGTCAAGAAATTGAATAGATACTTGTTAATTTTTTTGTGTTAAATATATATATTTGTTACTTAGATATCAAGTGAAACCAAAGAAATCCTCTTGGAAGTAACTGGAAATAATTTAAGCACCTGTAAAAAAGTGATGGATGCCTTATTGGTGGAGATGTTGAAACTGGGTCTTGGCAACTTGGATAATCAGAGTACCAATGGTGAAGAGGGGGATTCCCAAAGGAACCAGCTAACAGTTCAACAAGTTAAAATTGTGGATGAAGAAGGACAGTTGAAAGTTGTGTATCCTTCTAGAACTGATATTCAGACTGATGGTATTTTGGTGACAAGGCCTTAACCTTGATGGGTTGATGTGAATATCATTCAATTGTAATAAAACGATTTGAGCCTTGTGTGTTTAGTGTTATATTTCACTAAAATATGATACATACATAAAAGAAAAATATGAAATACAACATGAAACGAAAAACATGAAAAAATAAATAATAAAAAAAGTACAAAAATTAAACAAAACATCAAGGTATGTAAAAAAAATAATAAATAAATAAAAAGCAGATTAAAAATTATAGCTTAGTGTAACAGACTGTATTTATAACTGTAACCGTAAAGATTATGTTGCAACTAGTTAGGAAGTCTGTTCCGCCCTCAGTTGGTTCAGTTAGTGTTGTAGATGTCTTGTTGTTGTACGAGTGTGTGTCCTTTTACGTAATCCTGTGCCCATTCCGTTATCGACCCAGAAAAAAATGTTTGTATGTCGAGGATGTTGTCTTCTTTTGAATATTGCTAAGCAGCATTTGCACTCCCATACATCAAGACGTTTTCACAAATGGCAGCCTGGAATGTGAGGCCGGCAGCAGATCTTGTCACATGATAAGTAATTTTTACTTATTAGTTTCAAATATTTAGCACTGATCACCTTGATCCTTTTGACTTACGGTCAAAATTAATGTAATTTGAACTATTCTACTTTAATCAAGTACTCTGGGTACTCTCGGATCACCTTGATTCTTTGTGACTTAATGTAATTGGATCCATCTGGAATCCAAAGAGGTCAACACGTCTTGCAGGTTTATAGTTCCTGAAATTTGAATATTAAATCTAAGGATCACTTCAAATAGTAAACTGTCCAAGTGACAAATTTAAACATTTATTTGAATATTGTTTTCATGTGTTTCAGTGTACCCAGTGCTTTATGTCATTATTGTAGTTTTAAAACAATACCTGATTCTGTTTTTATTCTTAATGCAAATTGAAACTGTAACTTTTATTCATGTATTTGTATATATACTTTATCGAAATACACTCAGGAACATTAAAAATAGCGACCCGATAAGGAAGCTAAGTACAATAGCGAAACTTTGCAAATAAGTACAGCCTAATGTGATATGCAAATGATCCAAATTTTGTGCCAATACGCAGGCTCATACACACTGAGGTGGCACTACAATCAGGAAGATGGTACTTTACAAACCAGCGCAAATTCGAAGATTCATAAATGTGACGATTACCTGCCGATTGTAGGAAGACTTTGGTAAGCAAAACGTGCTAGAAGACATTTCTCACATTTAAGCGAGTTTGAGGGAGGCCTGATCATCGGGATGAAAATTGCAGGCTGGCCAGGTGGATCGTTCGGAGTGTGCCATTAGAAATTGTTGGGAGCAGTGGACACGAGAAGGTACCCATGCGCGAAAAACCGGGTCTGGAGCGACCAGGAAGACCACGAGGAGAGAGGATCGTGCGACAAGCACTTGTGGACCTAACAGTGACTCGTTCAACGATACGAGCAGACGTAGGTGTAGCAATTGTTCCACAGACAATTTCCAGACACTTTGCAGAAGCAAATCTTAAATCCAAGCGCCCTTTCCGTGCACTTCCTTTAACATCGGCAACTGCGTCTACAGTGGTGCCAAGCCAGATCAATGTGGAATGTCACAGATTGGCAAAAGGTTGTGTTTAGTGATGAATCCCGGTTTGTTTTGGGGACAAATGATAACCATGTACAGGTGTGGAGGCGCCCTGGTGAGCGGTACAATTACCCCCACACTGTTCTACGTCACACTGCCCGCACAGCTGGTGTAATGGTCTGGGGGGCCATAGCTTATGATAGCCGGTCCACTTTAATTGTGATGCGTGCAACCTTAACGGGACAACGTTACATTGTTGATGTTCTTCGACCCCATGTAGGACCTTTCCTAAATGGTCTCCCAGGGGCAATTTTCCAGCAAGATAATGCTCATTCGCATGCAGAAAGAGTTGCTCAAGACTTCCTACATCATTTTCAGACTCTTCCATGGCCGGCTTGCTTCCCCGATTTGTCCCCTGTATAGCACGTGTGGGATCAGCTAAAATGGCAGATGCCATCGTGTCACTGTAGATGATTTAGAGTTGGTTGTTGAAGATTTGTGGGCCCATCTGCCTCAGGACAACATAAGGTGTCTAATCAACTCAATGCCGGACTGTGTGGCGGCATGTATTGCAGCTGGAGGTGGTCCAACGCGCTATTGAAGTTGCCCTGTATTCGTTTAATTGTCTTGTTTTTGAGATTAAGTGAATCTCTCATCTGTGTATTAAATTTCATTTCACTCAGATGCTTTCTTCTTGGGTCGCTATTTTCAATGTTCCTGAGTGTATGTTGTGTTTATTTTGAAAGCAAATTTAATCTGTGTGCTTGAGATTCTGATAGAATTTTTTCAGAAAAATTGGTTTCATTTGCTTTGAGGGTTCTGTGGTCAAAATGGTAAATAGTCATATAATAATTAAATTCTAGAAAATTTAGTTTATGGTTTGCTATTTTCTGTGTATGATTGTATTGCATTGTGCATTTTTTTAAAAATGTTATCTGTATACAATTATTTCCAATACCGAATTTTGTCAATGTTTTAAATTGTATTTCAATTATTATTTAAGTTCTTTTTGTCTTTTATTGTGTGCAATTGCTAACGTATATTTCATTAGATTATTACTAAAAATTTACCTTTTGTTAAATATGGATTGCATAATATAATGAGGATAGTTTTTCTTATTTCTTGCTTGCATTATTGATAACTTTATTTAGATAGAACATGTGTGTAATCTTCATTTAAACTGAAACTTATTTTATTAGTATTTTTCCCTTTATCTAAAATTAAGCTATATATCTTTTATTCAAGTGAAAGGCAATGAGCCGTAAATCCACTTGTTTATATTAAAAGGAAATGTTTTAATATTATGACTAATGCATACTTTTAGCTCGAATATAGATTAGATAGAACCTTTTCATCATATTTCTCTGTGGTATGTTCTATTGAATATTGCATTCATATGTGAGATTTTGTTATTATACTGGATATTTTGTTTGCAGGAATGGTATATGTAAAATTTTTTTAGTCATTGAGTGTTCTAATTGATTTCAGAACAAATTATCTTTTAATAATTTCTTTACTGAATATCTTTTATCTATGTTTTAATAATTTACCTCTTAGATTAAATGTGTTAAAGTACTTTAATAAGTATTTTGTATTGGGCAAACTAAGAAAGAAAGAGGACATTTTAAATTTTTTCCCGAACTGAACTCTTTAATAGAACGTAATGGCGTTCCTCACGAAGGGAAAGAAGGAGGATCTGAGGAGATAGTCTTGGAAGATGGGACTTGTCATAGAAGATTTACAGATTTTGGATATTAAACAACTGATTTTAAGTGCCAAGGGGTATGAGGAAAATTCTATAAAAGATTTATTAATGAACATAATTGAGGAACAGATAGAGAAAAATAAGGTAGCCAATCAGGCGGCAGAGCTGGAAAGAAGGAAAGCCGAAATGAGTTACAGAAGTTGAAACTACAACATGAAGCACAAAAAAGTGGAGTTCCGCATGGTAATGACACTGATATCTCTGAGCAGCCGAAATTAGAATTAAAGAAGCTGATTCCCAGATTTAACTTGAAAGAAGATGACATGGCAATATTTCTAAAGCTGTTTGAGAGACAGCTGATATTTTTAAAAATACCTGAAAGCCAATGGGTTGCTTATCTAATTGAAGCTTTACTGAGTGACATAGCCACACTCATCACTTGGGAATTGGACGATGAAGCATATGACTATATGCATGTCAAAGAAATGCTTTTGAGGAGATTCAAGCTGTCTGTGTAAAATTTCAGACAACTCTTTCGTCAACATAAGAAAGTTCAAGAGAGCACTTAGAGAGATTATTACTTTGAAATAAAAAGTTATTTCAAAGGATGGCTAGATGAACTGAAAATTGCAAACTTCAACCAATTGAAGGATTTATAATCATATCTAATCAAATTAAAAGGTGTGTACCTCCTGAAGTGAGAGACCATTTCATAGACGACTGGTCTGAGGGGGTATCACCTTCTGACAAGTTAGACGTCTATTGCAACTTTTGAAATACTACTTCTTCAGTAAAGAAAATTGTCCATTTAAGAAAATACCCTTCTAAATCTTACGCTCCAAAAAGCTCACTTGATCGCAGATTCAACAAAGCAGGTTCCACATCACACATATCTTTCAACAGAAATGATAAGTTGAAAACTGATGGCAAATCAGAAAAAAAAACCAGTATTGTATAATTGTGGTAAGCTAGGTGTTATGAAACCCAGATGACCAAATTGCTAACCAATAGCGAATAGGGACTGAGAAAATTTTGGCAACATTAGTTTGCATTCATGCTCTTCAACTCCGAATCAAATTGCTGTGCTGAAGTTGGCTGTCAATGGCATATGGGGAACTGCATGCACCAATGGAGCTAACCACTCCATTGCTGGAGAGACTTTATACCTCCTTTTACAGAGAGAGGGGAGCCAATTTTTGGAAGATTCGACTCTCTATGTCCCTTGCTGATGGCCATAAGTCAAAGTGGACGTCTACACAACCAGTGTAGTTATTAGACTTGAAGGACGTGTTATCCGTACACCACTGATAGCTTTACCTTATGCTAAAGGAAACCGAACACTTTTAGAAAAATGGACTTTTTACAAAAAGCTGGGATTGTTCTGAATCTGAGACATTGAAACTGGTTTTTTGGTGATAAACCTCATCAAACTTATGAGTCTATTAAAGAAGTAGTCATCCAACAAGTTTTTTTTAAAGCCGACCCATTCTTGAAGAGAATAAATACTTACTGTGCAATGACAAAGTTAAATGTCTTATGCCTGAGCAGCAGAGAAATAAACTGAGTGCATTACTGAATTTGAACCAGGGGGAGACCCTACTCTCTTCATCCAACACCATATCAACCCTGGAGACAATCATCTTGTTTTGATGACATCCAAATTTCCAATGTATAGAAATACTAGTGCAACTTCCTCACCTCTTCCTTTCTCTCAGTCTACCTCAGCAAAGAGTAATTGTGCAAGTGATGGTTCATCCTCGTCACCATCACTTTTTGGTTCAAGTCTACCTAGTAGCTCTTCTAGAACATATAGGCCTGTAATTCCTGGAACACCTTATCGAAGACTAGATCCAACTTGTACAACCTTACCACCAAGGAGTCCTTTGCTGTCACTTAGGGATCATAGTCCTTCTCCAGCCACTTCATAAACAATCGATGATGTTAATAGACATCCTTTGAGTAGTTCTACCCGACAGTAAACATCAAGGTTTATACCACGCACAGACGGTCCCTGTGTTATGTTCAATGATCTACTACATTTGAGGTGGTCAATCTTGAGGATCTCGATGTTCCTGTTGGGATCTATCACACCTCAGCATTACGTCCTCATCAAGATCCATCGTTGGCCTCTAACTCGTAAAAGAGGCAGACCAAAAAAAGACTCTTCCTGGCCCCTCGAGGGGCCAGAAGGGGAGACTGTATTTATAACTGTAATGGTTAGGATAACTATAACCGTAAAGATTATGTTGTAACTAGTTAGGAAGTCTGTTATGCCTTCAGTTGGCGTTGTAGACGTCTTGTATGAGTGTGTGTCCTTTTACGTTATCCTGTGCCCATTCCGCTATCGACCCAGAAATAAAGGTTTTGGCCATCGAGGATGTTGTCTTCTGGATATTGCTAAGCAGCATTTGCACTCCCATACATCAAGACATTTCACACTAGTGAATAAATGAGATTTTAGACCAAGGACCAAATAAGAGGGGTTAAACTAGTTAAATGGTAATAAGACTTTTTCCCGTTAGTTACTCAGTAGGCTAATAAGGAAGGAACCCAAACAGAGAAAAAAACATAAGCAAACACTTTTAAATTAATGAGAATTTAACCAGTTTAAGTCTTGTAAAATATCATAGATTTATAAAGAAAGAATTTGAACTTGGTATTTGCAGTGTGATTCATAAAAATGAAAATGTTGAAATAATTGTAAAGCTACCTTTGTTTC
The DNA here is from genome assembly GCA_019973935.1 of Trichonephila clavipes. NCBI lineage: Eukaryota > Metazoa > Arthropoda > Arachnida > Araneae > Nephilidae > Trichonephila > Trichonephila clavipes. The sequence goes on along the minus strand of BMAU01019792.1, from coordinate 113,542 downwards.
GGAATAGGTTTTGAATATTGGAAAGTGGCTAAGAAATCATGGGTGTAAGCTCATGGCCAGTGTTGTTTAGTTGCCGGTTAAAATCCTAGTGCCCCACTTTTCTTTTTAACCCTACTGAAGACCCTCTGTTTAGAGGGGTTGATACACGTTAAATCTGTTGAAACTCAATGCCCTCCCATTGGCGTGATGTGGTGATTTGGAAACAGTGGGAGCAGCTCATGTTGCCTCACAATGCGACGTAATTTAAAATTTAATTAACCCTGCTGTTCTCTGTTCGTATTTACTACATGTACGTAGCGTTCGGGTCAATATGATCCGATTCAGAAAACTATCCTTTCTTGCCGTAAATGACAAGTGCCATTTAAGAAATGGTTGAAACAATATTAATGCAAGTTTAAAAATAGATCTAATAATATAAAGCATTTATAAAAATAAAAAAAATATTTGAAATTAATACTTTTATTTACAATTAGAACAGTAATATCTTGCATGAGTTTTAAAAATGTGATTTTTTTCTTGTAACAAAATATTGTTACGTAGATCCAGGTTCGATGATTTTATGCAAAACAATCACAAAGAAAATAAATAGTTCTTTAAGAGCGATGAACAGCAATCAAACACAATAAACAGTGTTTAAAAATATACGTAAGTAAAGATTATTCACAAGCACAGCCGAGTTAATCTCGCTAGTCAAAACAATCTTCACTACTCGCTGGTTTCATCAGGACTGATTGGTTGCGGCTGGCACTCCTATTTATAGGCGCGGCAGAAACTTCCAGAAATATAACCACTCGTGTCATCGAGCGTGACGTTAATGGAGATATCTTCTTTCTAGAAGAATCCAGAGGGTTCCGAACTCGCCAAAAATGATGCCAACTTGGCTCTACCACCAAGATTTCGCCAAGTTCTCGTTGAATCGCCATTATAACGTAAGAGGCGGCATTGCTTGTGAATAGTACAATTTTAACATGAAATAAGTATAACATAGAGTAATATAAATGCACATTAAACACCCAAATACAAATTATTTACACAAAATTCATAACATTGCCCCCTCCTCAAAGACTGCACGTCCCGGGCAGTACAATCCTTGAGTAAGAGGCATTTATTTACAGGCACTACTCGCATATAAAGTAACAAATGTATTCCATAGCATATGGAACGCAAATAAGTTCAAAGCACATGAAGAGATGTAAACATAAATTCCAATATTAAAGTAAAACTAAGGAATTAGAAAAGAGAAATACTTTACATTATTTACAAAATAATTACCATCTTAACTCTAATGTCTCTTACTGACTAATCTTATTTATCTTGACCAAGATAAGGTGCTAGCCTATTGTAATGTATTACCTTCATTTTTGAAGGTGGTGATTTCTGTATCCGCACCACAACGTTATTCAGTCTTTTTAGGACTGTATGAGGACCTTCCCAGTTTGTCTGCAGTTTTTGTGAGAGTCCTTTGATACGTTTCTCTCGGATTCCATAACCACACTTTGTAGCGTTCGCGGAAGTCGTGTCCGGTTGCTCTTGCGTCGTATCGGGTCTTCATCTTCTCATAAGTCATGCCGATTCTTTCCCTACCCAGATGATGCATTTCCTCCATCCGTGCCTGGAGTTTCTCGATATACTCCTCAGGCGCCAAGGGTGCATCTGGTGGCCGGCTGAACAGAAGATCTCGTCCGAAGAGCATCTGGGATGGGGAATGAACGGCACTCCTGTAGGCAAGCATGAAAAAGGGCAATTTCTTGTCCCAGTCCTGTTCATTACTGGATACCAGGAGAGAGAGGCTGTTCAGGATGGTCCGATTGAACCTCTCTACCATGCCGTCAGGCTGAGGATGTAAAGTTGTTGTCCTGGTTTTGTCGATGGCGAGTGTTTCACACAGTCTCTTAGAAACTGCAGAATCGAAGTTTCTCCCTTCATCGGAGTGCAGTTGTAGAGAGACCCCGAATCGTGAGATTCAGTGTTGAACTAGAACCTCTGCAACAGTCGAGGCCTCTTGGTCGGAAGTAGGATAGGCTTCAGGCCACTTAGTGAAGTAATCCATCACCACCAGGATGTTGTTGCCATCTGATGATTTCGGAAGTGGGCCTAGGATTTCAAAAGCTATTTGTACGAAAGGCGCTCCCACATTATACAGTTGCAGTCTTCCTCTAGAGCGTTTTCTGGGACCTTTGCGTGCAGCACATATGCGACGACACTTTTCCACGTCACTCCGCACATTGTTCCAGTAGAAGCGCTCGCGAACTTTTTGTAAGGTCTTCATAACACCTCCAGTTGGACTGCCATGGAGTTCCTTAAGGAGTGTTGAAACTCTTCTCTTAGGGAGTATTAATTGCCATCTGAATGTTTTTCTGTCGTCAGACTCCCATTTTCTATATAAAACACCATTTCTCAGAGTCCCAAAGAGCCCAATAACGCTTTGTTGTAGGATGGAAAGGGGCGATGTCTTGCCAGCTGGGCTTTTCTTTTGACGACTCTTTGAATTCTATGATTGGTTTTATTTCAGTCAGTTGATCTTTTCGGACGCTCTCATTACTCCACGGGTCCGATGTTGATGACGTTGTAACTTGGCGGACTATTGGATCTATTACGCCAAATTTCTTTTCGATTCTCGAGCAGTATCTGCAGCTCTCAGGACAGGGTCTTCTCGAAAGGGCGTCTGCATTTCCATGTGCTGATCCTTTTCTGTGGCGAATTTCCACGTCATACTCCTGTAGTCTCTGTATCCACCTAGCTATTTGGTCTTCTGGATTTTTAAAATTCAGTAGCCAGATCAATAAGGCATGATCAGTTCGCAGCAGGAACCTTCAACCGTGGAGGTAAGAATGGAAGGGCTCCACGGCTTTTACTATAGCGAGAAGTTCCTTCCTGGTTACACAATAATTTCTTTCTGGTTTAGACAGACACTTGCTAAAATAGGTAATGACACGCTCCTGACCATCTATCTCTTGATATAACACAGCTCCGACACTCTCATGACTTGCATCTGTATCCAGAATATATTGTTTCCTAATTTCAGGATATGTCAGGACTGGAGCAGATGTTAGTGCGTCCTTAAGCTTGTTAAAATCACCCGTCCAGATAAATTTCTGTTTTGCTTCGGTTAGCTTATGGAGTGGTCTAGCGATTGTTGAGAAATTTTTCACGAATTTCCGGTAATACGTGCATAAGCTCAAGAAACTCGGGCACTAGTGAACATCCGTCGGGCAGTTCCAGTCTTTCACAGCCGAGATCTTATCCGGGTATGTTCGTAAACCTTCCGCCGAAATGATGTGCCCGAGATAGGTGGCTTCACGCCGGAACAGGTGGCACTTGGATGGATTTAATTTCAGGTTAGCTTCTTTTGTAGCACACACCTGATATTTTTAAGATGTTCCTCGAAGGAACGCCCCACGATGATAATGTCATCAAGATAAACCAAGAAGGCTTCGTACGAAAGCCCTCCGAGGACTGTTTCCATAAGGCGCTCGAATGTTACAGGTGCATTGCACAAGCCAAAAGGCATAACCTTAAATTGCCACAGTCCGTGGTGAAGGCAGTTTTCTCTTTATTGTCAGGGTGGAGTTCTACCTGCCAATAACCGCTCTTGAGATCTAGGGTAGAAAACCAGGTATTGCCAGCAAGAGTGTCATCTATTCTTGGTAGAGGATAGCTGTCCTTCTTGGTGACGTCATTCAACCGACGACAGTCTGCACAGAATCTGGTAGAGCCATCTTTCTTCTTGACCAAGACAATGGGAAATGCCCAAGGACTTGACGATGGCTCAATGACATCATTATCTTTCATGTCCTTAATGAGTTTTTGGACTTCCTGTTTAGCAAACGGTAGTCGTCGGGGGTGCTGCTTAATAGGAGGATGCTTTCCCGCATCAATTCGGTGTTGCGTTAGTCTAGTTCTTCCAAAGTCCTCAGATGTTCTTGAAAATAGGCTTTGGAATTCTGTAATCAGTCCTCCTGCAGCACATCTTTGTTTCTCGTCTAAGTCCGTGTTTTGTAGTAAATCCTTGACTAGATCTTCTGAAGAAAGGCCTTGGCTATTGCACTTTCGGTCTACACAAGTGACAGGATCACAAGCTGCTATTACCTCTCCTTCCTGGATAGTCCTCGTCTTATCACTGATGTTAGCCATTCTCACCGGGATGACTGAATTCGAGAGGTCTACTACCGACTACGCTATCAATACTCCTGCTTTTAAACTCTCTCGAGTCAGGATAATCAATTAGACCGAATCGAAATTTCCTATTTTCTTATACTAAACCGGGTATTACCCCGTGTGGTGACCGGGGTTCCTCAAAGGTTACCATGTGGTAACCAAGGGGTAAGAATAGTCTCAATGTATTCCAATGCATGTCGTAAGAGGCGACTAAAATAGGGTTGGGCGCAGGGTTAACAGCCTTACCCCGTAAAAAAACTATTGTTACGAAACCTCAACAGATTGCTAAAACCGGCTCTAATATACCCAGACGACTCGGCATGAAAAAGAACTTGAGTATTGGAACATGGAATATTCGTACCCTATATAAGGGTGGAGCTTTGCAAAACTTAATTGATGTTTTTGTGGATTACCTAGCTATTCAGGAAATTAGATGGCTGGGAACTGGAATACTGGATAAAAAAGACTGTACACTGTGTACTACAGCTGTCAGGAGAAAGCTCACCATTTTGGTGTAGGTTTCATTGTGAATAAAAGATTGAGAAATACTGTCATTGACTTTCAGTCCATAAGCATGAGACTGTGTAAAATCCGACTGAGAGGAAGACATTACAATACCACCTTAATCTGTGCCCACGCACCGACTGATGATAAAGACGAAACAGAGAAGGATCTTTTCTATGACTTACTCATGAAAAGTTATAATTCATGTCTTGCTCTCAAGATATGAAACTTGTTATCGGAGACTTTAATGCTAAAATCGGGAGAGAACTTTTTATTAGCTCCAATGCTGGCCTTCATAGCCTACACAAAGAAACCAATGAAAACGGACAAAGACTTTGGAATTTTGCTGTATCAAAAAACCTATTCATCATTAGCACAGCTTTCCCACATAAGGAAATACACAAATAGACATGGATATCCCCTGATGGTCAAACCCACAACCAGATTGACCGTGTACTTATAGATAGGAGACATCGGAACAACATTATGGATGTAAGAAGCTACAGAGGTGCAAATGTTGACACTGACCACATACTCGTCAGGTCTAAAGTCAGATTTAGATTGTGCAAGAATTTTTTCCGAAAGAGGGAGAGCGGCAACTATAAACCTGATACCTCTAAGCTAATGGAGAAGAATATTCTCAAAGAACATAAATTAAAGCTATCAGCGGGAATCATATCAGAACTGGATTCATCAGGCAACGATTTCAATTGGAAATCTGTAAGGGAAATAATCTTGAAATCTGCAAATGAGACTGTGCTTGGTCTAGAACGTCGTGCCAGAAATGAATGGTATGATGAGGACTGCAGAAAAGCGACAGAAATGAAGAATAAAGCATATTTACAGTTGTTGCAGAAGCACTGCACAAGAACTCATGAAGAGAAATATAGAGAACTGAGAAAAGCAGAGAAAAAACTACTCAGAAGAAAAAAAGAAATCTTTTTCGAGAATTCATTAAAGAACCTGGAAAACTACAACAGCCAAAATGAGTGCCGAAAGTTTTATAAATCAATTAATAGAATGAGAAGTGAGTTTAAGTCAAGAACTATAACTTGTAGAAATAAGAGGGGAGAATTCGTTAGTGAACCACATGAAGTAACTAAAGTGTGGAAAGACTACTTTCAAGATCTGCTTGAGGGGAGAGATGAACCTATTGTCCTCCAGAATGTCCATACTGAACAGGACATCATAGCAGATGAGGAAAACCCACCACCTTCCATCACCGAAGTAACCCTTGATATTAAAAAATAATAGATCAACAGGACCTGATAGAATTCCATCCGAGCCTTTAAAGGTTGATGAACCAGAACTTGTTAATGCCTTGCATAAAATTATGGTTAAAATATGGGAGACTGAGAAAATTCCCATTGAATGGGAAGAAGGCTCTGTCTCTGCCCCATTTTTAAAAAAGGAGACCAACTTTAATGTCGTAACTATAGGGGGATTACTCTCCTTAACACGGCATATAAAATATTCTCCAACTTGCTGTTTGCAAGACTTCAGCCTTATACTGACAAAGTAATCGGAAACTACCAATGTGGTTTTAGACCACAGGGATCTACCATTGACCAGATTCATACGTTGAGACAAATCTTGGAGAAAACTAAGGAGCATAACATCAAAACATTTCATTTATTTGTCGACTTCAAAGTTGCTTATGACAGCATAAATAGAGATAAGAGATGATTGAAGCAATGACTGAATTTAGAATACCCAAAAAACTTGACAATCTCACGAAAGCTACTTTAAAAAATGTACGCTGCAGGATTAAAATACAAAAATATCTGTCTGAGCCCTTCACTTCAGAAAGAAGCCTGCGCCAGGGAGACTCGCTTGCTCTTCAATCTGGTATTGGAGAAATGTATCCGAGACAGAGTAGCTTGGACCGAAGCGGCACCCTGTGGAATAGGTCACTACAATTACTGGCTTACGCAGACGACATTGACATAATTGGAAGATCTGAATTGATTGATTGATTGATTTAATATTAACGTCGCACTGTTCAGCTACACGAGGGCTTTTGGCGACGGACCACGTAATTTAGGAAGATCTGAAAAGCAGTGAAAGAGGCTTTTCAAGCCCTTGAAATCTCAGCCACAAACATGGGCCTCACTATCAACGAGGATAAGACAAAGTTCATGGAAACACGGCCCTCTTCTGTAAACAACACCTCTTTTTGTGCAAACGGTCATTCTTTTGAAAGGGTTAGTGAGTTAAAATACCTCGGAACCATTATTAACGACCAAAATAAGCTGAAATAAACAACCGTATAAAATCGGCTAATAAATGTTTTTTTGGACTAAAGAAGCAATTAAGATCGAAATTTATCAGCGGAAAAACAAAGTTAAGATTATATAAGACATTAATTTTGCCTGTGTTGCTATATGCTAGCGAAACCTGGACGCTGAATTTGGAGACTATACGAGCTTTGGAAACTTTCGAAAGAAAAGCACTGAGAACTATATTTGGGCCTGTTAAAGATCAAGGATGTTGGCGTATTAGATATAATTTCGAGCTATATAGGCTTTACAAAGAACCTCAAGTCATCCGAAGTAACAGATTGAGATGGCTCGGCCACATCTGGAGAAGCCCTGAAAACAACCAGACCAGAGCTTACACATTTAAGAATCCTATGGGATCTCGAACAAGAGGAAGACCACCAACAAGGTGGATAGATGGTGTTGAAAATGACTTAAAAACTCTAAATATTAAAAACTGGATGAGAGTTGCTGCGTATCGTTGGAATTGGAGGAAGCGAGCTGTGCAGGCAGCCAAGACCTGTAACAGGTTGTTACGCTTATAAAGAAGTAGAAACCGGGTATTATAGGTACATTTAGTTCTTGGCGATAATGAGAGTTCGATTTTGCTATAATTTTCTGTTTGGATTCAAATTGAGTTTGTAAGCCAAAAAGAGTGATGTCTTCAAATTTTGAATGCATATATTGCTATTTTCAAAGTCCAATTTAAAGTTATTTCTCTTCAGAAAATCCTGCCCAAGAATACAGGGATCGGTGATATCTGCGGTATTGTGATAGTCTATACTTCCAAACCTTAGAGTGACGTTAGTTTTCCCATGAACCTGAATTTTGTCACGCGTCACTGTTTGCAAGGAAACGCAGGGCGGCGTCCAGATAATATTAACTTTTGAGTTTTGCGCCAAATCTTTTCTGATTAGACACATTGGCTCCAGTATCAACAACCATACGGCACGAGATGTTATTAATTTGTCCTATTACGTTAAGTCCCTTGTCGCCACCATTTACTGCCGTAATCTGAAGAATTTTGTGATGGGGCTTTTCATTATCTGGCTACCTCCACCCCGCGAGATGGCCATATATTAGTTTTCCTGTTTGGAAGGAGAGACGGTGTTCTCTTCCTTTCTTGGTCGGGGACAGTTTCTTCTCAGGTGTCCAGTTGCACCGCATCCCCAGCACTTGAAGTTGCGTTTCTCTTGGTTCTGACGTTGAGCCATTAAAGCTTGGAATTCGTCTCTTAATTTCTCAATGTCACTTTTCCATGGAGATTCACAGGTAGCATCTAAGGTCACTAGCTCCTCGGATGGATTGGCGGTCTCGGCGACTGGCGGCCTCCAACTTCAGGGCATATTTAAGATCTTGGACATCTCCTTCAGACAGTCCACAAAATACTGCAAAGAAATTACTTCTCGCACAGTTGCTGGGTGGTCGGAGAAAGCCAAGTTGGCGAGCCTTTCTACTTCAGACGCATACTCCTGCAAGCTTTCTCCGGTTTTCTGGAGTCTTGTTTTCATTTGCAGGCGTGCGTAGTCAGCACCTCCTAGATACAAGGCCTGGTTACTCAAGTGAGAGAGGTTTGTGACGTCACACATAGTAGGTATAGCCAGCCGGTACGTGCAGTCATTGCTTTAATATTTACTTTCTTAAGATATTTTCTCTTTTTTAAAATGATGTATGTAGCAACCATTAAGGGGGGAAATACTAAACATAGTTCATACATGTGGATTCCGGAACACTGAAAATGGATACACAGAATTAGAAGAAATATATTTTTCCTTGAAAAGTATTTAAAGGTAAGTTACTTTATTTTGTTTATGAAACAATACATATAATTACATATATTATGTTACTGTAACTTTTCCACAACATATCACATATCGACAGTTGAAAATATACTCATTTCTGTCTTTCCTTTCAATTTCTTAAATAAAAGTAGGTAATTAATTTTTATTTATCTAAATACAAGTAACGTTATGGTTATAAAAGAAACATATGATTATATAACAAAATATATTCACAGTTTAAAAATGACACTACACAAGTATTGTAGATGAAAAAATATATATTCTAGTATTTTTTGATGTTGCTAAAAATAATTTTGTATCATTTGCTTAAACTTTTTCACAGAATCATTAAAAAAGATCAAAATTAGTAACATTGTGTCAACGTGAATCACATTATTATGCAACTCATGATCACTGTAAATATAAACAAAAAACAACTATTTAATGATGATTTATGCATTAATGTTAATTATGTGATATGTAAAACATTTAACACATTCAATACAATAATTAAATTTCAATTTCTTCACTTTGAAGATGAATATAAAGTAATGAAAAAATAAAGCTGCCCAAAATAAGTTGTAAATATGCACATGACCCAGTATCAGCCGTATAATTCTGCACTTGGAAGCTTGATAATCATGACTGCAAATGTCGTAGAAGCCTCCACATAAAGAGGTAGTACCAATTTCCCAACCACAATAGTAACAGATTCCTTTCGAGAACAATCGTCATTAATGTAAACTGCATGGTTACCCGACAAGAAGAATTTCATTTAGTCAGGCTTACATTAATAGTAACTATAAGCAAAAAAAGAATGATCTCTCTCAATTCCATTAAAAAAATAAGCAAAATTTATGAAATTTTGCTTAAACGGGTGGTCAAAACACATTGGTTTTAGTACTTCCTACAAAAGTTTAATTCTAAATTACAAAAATCATGTTAAAGAGACAAATCCTTTATATGATACCTTACTATATTTTTAAATTTTAGGCTTGTGAATCGCATTTTGCTTGTGATCCAACATATGAAGAAACACAGGTTAGTGTGTGATAATTGGGAAGAAAATGTGTGTTTCGTAGAAGTGACTTAGGCTGCAAAATTACATTGGGCCATCTCTGGGAACAAAAGATTAGTTTTCAAAATTGAGACATCTTTTTTGAGAATATCACGAAAAGATACAAGACTTGAAAATGAACATTTAGAATGCTTAGTCCTAGAGAACATTGTTTCTCAAAGAAGAATTTGAAAAAAAAAACGATTTACATCTTTTCAGAACCAATGTCATATTTAATATGCAGAAAAACTTCAGGACATGGACTGTAGTATATAAAGATATCAAACAATAATAATTATTATGTTGGATAGAATCTTGAACACCTGTTATTGTTAATTGAACATTAGATTTGCTAATATACTTGGGTTGAACGAAGACTGATCAATTTTCAGTAAGTACATATTTCTCTATAATTAATAATTTTATAAGTGTTATACTATTTGGTTCTCACAGTAGAAATGTAAAGCTCCCCATGATTTTTCTACAACATTTGACTTTGTGTTGGTGATATTTTGTAACATCTTGTTTTTATTCATACCACATATGCATCAAAATTTTGAATCAATACATTAAAATTTCAGTATTTTCTTTCCGGAAAAATCCAAACAGATGCATTAAAAATCCAGTTTGGAAAATATAGGACATTTTTTTCAGGTTCGGAATATTTAATATCAGTTCAACAGCTTTATGAAGTAGAAGCTAAACTAAGAATGCAAGTAGAAGCTAAACTAAGAATGCAAATTTTTTTGCCTCTAACTTTGGTTTCAAACACATATGGCCAGCTTAACTTAAAAGACATTTGTGATGCTCAGCCTATCTACCTGTTTTAACATATTTAGCTGGTGTTTGTGCTAGAGCAGTACTTAAAATTATTAAAATGCGACTTTTGTTCCAAATCACTTGTTCTCATAAATCTTTTGAACGAAATTCTAACTATGATTTAATATGTAACTTAAACAGAGGAAGTTTATTGTGCCCTTCTCCAGATGTTGTTACAGCAGTGCTCTACAACTATAAAATAGTTCAGAAACTTCTTCTCTAAAGGTTATCAAAATATGTTCCTTAAACAAAATAATCGTCAAATTGCCTCAGAAATATCGATTAGCTTGATAAATTCAAATGAATTTATGCATGTACTATGCATGGTACCAATAAAGTTTAATAACATATTTAATTCACATTTGCAACAATGTATAACTGCTTTTGGAAGAAAAAGTACCAAAGATTTAAAGAAAGAAAAGTAACTGCGACAATAGTTAAATAAATTGTATAATCTATTTTTATGTATGTATTTATTTTTCCTGTATATATCTATAATTATATAGTATAGATTTTTATCTAAAAATATATTTGAAATTTATTTAATAATTCTTGATGCTGTGATTGTATTTGATACCAATAAAGCTACTGTTTTTAAATTTGTTTCTTTTTTTTTTTTTACTTTGAAAAAAATACCTACTTTATTAGCTAAATGAATTACATTTTTATATATGGGTGTATTATATTTTCTCTCTATATATGCATTTATTTTAGGTATATATATATGCTTTAATATATGTACAATTTATCTAAAATATGTATTTTTAACTTATTTTACGATAACCTGTTATATTGTTATTTTTTGGTAATTTTTAATGCTGTTATTGAAGAAAGTGAAGAATTTTTGCCTATTACTGTGCATGACACCAATAGTTTTAAAACATTTAATCCATATTTTTAACAATGCATAATTGAATAACTATTGTTGGAGGGAAAATATAGAAACATTTTAAGCAATGAAAAGTAACTGACAAATAGCTAAATAAACTGTGCAATCTGTTTCTGTGTACATATTTAATTTCATGTATGTATCTGTAATCACATATATGTATGGGTTTAATAAAAAATATTTTTATCAACTTATTTTATGGTAATTTTTCATGCTGTTATGTAGACAGCAAACTTTTGTTTATTAATTTGATACCAATAAAGTTTTAAAACATATTTAACTACTTTTGAGAGAAAAAGTACTAAAAATTTAAGGAAAGAAAAGTGACAGACAAACAGCTAAATAAACTGTGTAATCTATTTTTAAGTATATATTTATTTTCCTGTATACATCTATAATTATACAGGTGTAGATTTATCTACAAATATATTTGAAATTTATTCAATAATACTTAATGTGCGATACCAATAAAGTTACTGCTTTTAAATTTGTATGTCGTTTTTTTTGTTTCGAAAACTATTTCTAATTTTATTTTCCTCTTTGTAACTATTCTGAAAAAAAAAATAAGAAAAATTTTAAAATTAAGAAATAATCATAGTTATGTAAAAAAAGAAATATACGAATACAAAAGGCTCTTATAATTTGCTGCAATGTAATAAATGTGTTTATGTTCAACGCAATGCGTTCGTAGTTAATACATTGATAATCATATACTTGCAATTATTATTTAAATAGGAAAACTAACATTTACTCATGTTTTATGTACATGAAATACAATTTAATGATTAATTTACTAATTTTTTTTAATCTCCTGTAAAAAAAAGTGTATAATTAGTTTAATAACAAAAAGTATTCAAAAAAATGCATCAGAGAAACTCCGTAGGCGATGGACGATTTCTCCCTACTAGTAGTGACGTCACAAATCAGTGACCAGGCCTTGTATCTAGGAGGTGCTGGCGTAGTCCTTGGAGTATTTCTGGCCGAACCGAAGATCCAGAGCATTATACAGGGAGTTCAAATTCAGTCGCTCTGTGTTGGGAAGAGTCTGCAATACTTCAGCGGCTTCGTTCGTCGTCTTTCCGCAAGCTAGAAGCTTCTTTTTAAGATCTTCATCTCGCTGGCTAAAATTTCCAGCTACTTCAATTCTTTCTTCAACTTGCTCTAATTCTTTCTCTCTCTTTCCCTACTTTCTTCTCTTCAACTACTGCTATTTTTTCTTCCATTTTTACGGCTATTCTCTCTTCCACACTATTGATTTTCTCTTCAACATTGTCGATTTTATTTTCTACAGAATTCTTCGGCTCTTCTGCATTCTCTCCTTTAACTCATTCTTAGTTTCTTTTAGACCTTTCAGAATTTCTTGCTTAGTCTCTTCTTGGCCTTTCTCCTTCAATTCATTTTTAGCCTCTTTTGGCTGTTTTTCAAAACATTGATGGCTTCCAACAGCGCCTTCTGTGCTCATCCATCGCTCTTATTTTTTATTTTATTGGCATAAAATCCCACCGCTACCACCTAACTGTTACGTAGATCCGGGTTCGATGATTTTATGCAAAACAATCACAAAGAAAATAAGCAGTTCTTTAAGAGCGATGTGAAATTATTATCAAAAATCCGATCCTTTAAATACAGGATTCAGCGGCAATATTCACAGGGTAAATATCCGAAGGTCTTCACACTTTCTACAGCAATCAAACACAATCATCAGTGTTCAAAAATACAAGTAAAGGTTATTCACAAGCACAGCTGAGCTAATCGCTAGTCAAAACAATCCTCACTACTCTCTGGTTTAATCAAGACTGACTGGTTGCGGCTGGCACTTCTATTTATAGGCGCGGCAGAAACTTCTAGAAATATAACCGCTCGTGTCATCGAGCGTGACGTTAATGGAGAGATCCACTACTTTCTAGAAGAATCCAGAGGGTTCCGAACTCGCCAACATAGTCGCGAATGACGTCAACTTGGCTCTACCGCCAAGTTCTCATTGAATCACCATTATAACGTGAAGGGCGGCATTGCTTGTGAATAGTACAATTTTAACATGAAATAAGTATAACATAGAGTAATATAAATGCATTAAACACCCAAATACAAATTATTTACACAAAATTGGAACAATATTAGTTTTGTTGTCATTGCTAGATGGACAGAGCTTGCACCTTTGACACACAATGAAGTATTCTCAGCAGATCCCGATGGTACGCTTGTCCTTTGTATTCGTTTCACTATTTTTACAGACTCATTTCTTGGTAGGTTTGGCCTTGCTTCAATGCATGGAAAAATGAGTGATTTTCCCAGTTCTTCCTAAAATAGTCGTTTAGTCAATTTGTTTTCGTTCTAATCACTACGTATTAACGTCCAGAGAATAAATGCATTGTATGTAGATGTATCAAGCATGTTATAGAATATGGGCCAACGATTTGTTTTTCTTTTATAAGTGTATGTGTTTAGAAGTTGATCAAGAGTATCCATAACCGCTTTAGCTGAATTGTAATCCAAGATCATTAGTGGGTTTTTTTTTTGTCAGATCTGTTGTGTGTGCTAACTTCTTTGCCATGATACAAAGTGCTCATAAGAATAACATTCTTGTTTTCTATTGGGATGTAGTTTACAACTGCTGTGTCTTCTGTAAAATAAAATAATGAGCTGTGAACTTTTGGTTTATTTTTTCTAATGGTACCAAGCAGTCTCATTTTCCGTTTTAGAAGAGGTTACCCTAAGTTGTTAGATGTGAAAAAATTACCGCATGTAATATTGTGTCCCGAATACCCATAAGTGAGATCACACACTACTCGCATTCCTTGATTTTTCTCTAGCTTTGAACCTTGTTCTTTTCCATTGTAAATTTGTGTTATTAGTACATGCAAAGTTTTACTGTCACGTAAAATCCATATTTAGATGGCTTACTTGACACATACTGTTTGAAAGGACATCGGCGATGAAATCCTACTAATTGTTCATCTACAGCAATATTTTCAATCGGATATTTCTAGAATTTCTATCCACATTTCCTCGGTATGTCGCACTGCAGCTAATTTATCCAATTTTCTTTCTTGACGAGTGTATTTATTATCGAAACGAATAACTCAGCATGGCGCAACATGTTTTGAGGGACATTGTCGCGCGAAATATATTCCTGCCATGTTCTTTATCCCATAAGCTTTTTGTTGATTCTCCATATGATTTATAAACAGCAACTAACAATAATAATCCAATATATATACTTAAAAAGTTTTAATTTCAACATTTTCCTATAAACTTTTTCTCCTTCAAAATTAGCCATTTTTATGATTTCGTTTTCAATTGTAGAACTGAATACCACACCAAATGCAATTTTTACATTTGTTTCCCTCATTACATTTGTAACCCCTGGGGTAGTTTTTATAATATTAGCAGCTGTTGATTCAGAAGAATATGACAGCAGATTCAGCTTCCCCTTTTATTTCATGATTTTTGGAATGAATACTCTTTATAGTCCATTTGTTGATTATTGGTATCAAAATCGTCAAAAAAAACTTTCACTCTCAATTTCATCACTTGTACAATTTTCATACTCTGATATTTCTTCTTCGCTATCAAAAGCTATTACGTGACTCCAATTCATGCAATTTGCCATTTTTTTCTCTCATTTGCACGCACAGCTGCTTTACTGTAAATCAGAAAGTGTAATACAGCAGAAAAAAAATGTTGTAATAAAAACAAGTTTGCCCCCTGCCAATCATATGAACCTTGCACATGTTCTCTTAGCATGCCACCAAATGCATACATCAATGAAACAAGTTTTGCAAACAGATAAATTATAGGAACTATTGTTATTCATTGCTTTTAATTTATTTAAAACACAAGTGAACATGTATGAGTAAAAATGATTTTTTGCTTTGGGTCATATTGACCCGAATGATACATTAGATATAAAAATTGAAAAATATTCCTTCAAAATACCGATAAACATAAATTTCTCTAGGAGTACATATTTAGATTCTTTATCTACAATGTCAAGAAATTTCATGACAATATCCCTGTTCTATATTTTTTTATGAACGTATAAATTTCATTTCGGGTCTACAGAATAATTCAATGGTTGGATTACTGGAAACCAGCAAAAGCATTGTGTCATCGTAGCCAAGTGGTCTAACTCGCGGTGTAGAGGAGGCCGAAGCATGCTTAATCTTTTGAGGCTCAGTGTCCTATTGGAGTATTGTGTTAAGAAAGGGGGTGCCAGCTCAGGTATTGTCCTCGTCAGTTGCCTAAAGTTTTAAATTACAAGGTTTGTCGCCAATACCCCTTGTGTTGCTTTATAGTACGAGGTTGATATAACTCTCACTCTCAGCCGAGTGGTCTAGTTCTTGTACTAGTGAAAACTTGCTGTATAGAGGTTTTGATGCAAGTAAAGTCAATCACAGCTTAAACTTATCGCATATGTGTAGTGGAGTGCCAGCTCAAGTACCATTGTTGACACTTGATGGAAGTTCAAAGCTACGAGTATCATATCCAGTAGCTCTTGTGAAACATTAAAAAACCAAATTGAACCAATGAGTAGTACTTATAATCATATATGATAATGAGTATATTCATTTAATCTGTGGTAAATACATTTCCAGAAATCACCCCTGGAATATACTCAAATTAGAGCTGCATTGCAGTGGTTATTAGACCAGTGTCCAGAACTTTCTTGTAGAAGATATTTTTTGATATTTATTAAAGATTTTTCAAGGGGGTTATAGCCTTTGTTGCTCTATATTCCATAAAGCCATAACTTGCACTTATGTTACCTTATTGACCATGAACAATGGTATGAAATGATAGGCACCTGCTGAACAACAGCCAATAATTTCATCAACTAATAATCACTAGCCTAGTGAAAGCCAATGGTGTGTTGATTAACTTGATTATTTGAAATTTGTCTAATCAACAACTAACTAAGAAAAGTGGACTGCATATATATATAAACAATTTAATAAGCAACAATTGGTACATTGTACTCCATGACTAGCATCTACAGCAATAATAATTAAATTGTTAACAGATGACTATTAGCACCATCTATACATGCAGGTCGTTGAAAAGTAACAACTTCATTTGTTAAATCACTATTTGGAGGAAGTTTTTGTGCAGAGAAAGTGGTAAAGATGGGATAATATGCAAGTACACATATTTAACTCTCGGCATCCATTACACAGAGCAATTACATAAGATGTAATCACTCATGAGAGCAAACAATCCAATATTTTTTTACCTGTTCTAGATTCTTTTAGAATATTATAATTTTGAAGATCTTTAGATAATGTAAAGCGAAATAAAGTATTTCATGAATTTTCCCCTGTATAACTATTCCTGACGATATTCAATATATGCTTAATATAGTTAACTTATTGTTTTGAAGTGTATTTTTTCATCTATAAAGTAGTTCCAATGTACCTTTCTTCATTCTAAACTACTATAGGGAATTGGAAATGTCTTAATACTATGAGGCTACCCAAAACAAATTTTGTATCTGTTTCAAGTACAGCAACAAAATTGAACTTACGGGCACATGAGTAAAATACTATTACCAGGAAAGTTGATGTAAATCAAGCCAAACTTCCATTGATCAAAACAAATATTGTTGAAGTATCGGATCATTCAGGGACATTTCTATGACTTGGCAAAAATCGTAATAGATGTACATTCTTAGGATTGATTGCTTTATTACTGCTGCTCTTAGAAGCGACATGAAGGTTATTGGTGGTATACCTAACAATTCTGAACTGCAGTCAAATGAGACTTCTGAGCTGGCACATCCCAATCTCCAAACTTACACACTGAGGCAATGCAAGGAATTTTGAGCTTTGACAGATTTATGTGCATCAGTACCACTACATAATGGGTCTTTACAGGCATCAAGACTCAAACACATGACTCCACTGAAACATCACTGGCCCCCAGTTAATATTTTGTTTACATATTTAATGTATAAAAAAGCAGTTGATTGATTGAGTGAATATTAACGTCACACTGTTCAGCTGCACGAGGGCTATTGGCGACGAACCACGTAATTTTGAACCATGGTCAAGTGACGAGGACGACACCTGAGCTGGCACCCCCTCTCCTAACTACCACACCAACGGGAGGACGTTTCAGCTGTTGACAGATTTAACGTGCATCGCTGCCCTACACGGCGGGTCTTTAGTGGTACTGGGCTCGAACTCGTGACAAGGCAAGCCACGATTCGATACCTATACCACTTGGCTACCGCGGCCACATAAAATAGTAGTAGAGTTTAAAAATAAACATTATTTACTTTTACATTATCAAAATATTAAAGAATTATCATTGTGAAATGGCAATTTTTCTTTGTTCAAATGCCTTCATGCATGGTAAAAAAACCCCTGCATGAAGTTGCTGTATACTAATATAATTTAAAAGAAAATAATTTTTTGCATCATTTATTAGGTTTTTGACATTTTAAAATAGTATTTTTCAAAATGTGATATTGCTTGTTTCATCTGTATAAATCAACACACTTACTAAAAATAAAATTTTACTTATATGAAATTACAAACATTCTTATGTACATATCAATACAATGTTTCACATGAGTAAAAGACAACAATTGACACTTCATGATCCTTTTTTTTTTACACAGATGTCTGTTTCAATTAAAAATATAAAATATTTGATAGTTTTCAAAAACTTGCAAAAATTATACATTAATATAATGTTTTATCAAGTGTTAAGGTACAACAGAGGTCCATAAATGCTTTTTGAATAGCGTAACATAAATCATTATCTGGATCCAGACCATTGATTAAGATTTCTAACTTTTCTAGGTCTATTCTTTGTTTTGTTTCTTGTATAGGCAATATCAAATCTGGAAAAAATATCAACATTTGATTTCTGAACTAGATAGAATTCACAAAAATATTTTATAATATGGTTATGAGAATAATTTACTCAAAACCGAGAAAAATATACTCATGGACAAAAAAATTGGCGCACCAAGAAGGAGTCGTCAAAATGAAATGAAATTTTATATACGTAATGACTACTTTGATATAAGTAAATGATTAGAAAATCAAAGAAAAAGGATAATTTATTTCAGGGAAAGAGGCAAAGGAACGGAGGATTTAATACCCTGTTGAACCCTCTCAAGCGTGAATGCATGATGCGATATGATCGGGCATTGAGGCATACAAGTTCTGTATAATGTCTTGAGACATTTTATTCCATATTTGCTGTAACCTTGCCTCTAGTTCGTTCAAACTTGTAGAATGCCCAATTTGCCATCCCAGATATACTAGATTGGAGACAAATCTGGGGTTCAGGCAGGCCAAGGAAGGGTAGTAACAGTGCAGAGAGTCTTGTGACACCCTTGCCGTGTGAGGCCGAGCATTGTCTTGTTGAAAAATGGCTCCTGGGAGCCGTTGCATGAGTGGCAACACATGTGGTAGCAGGATGTCATGGACATACCACTGGGCTGCTATGGTGCCACGGATCAATACTAGGGGTAACTGTGTATTGTACGCAATGGCATCCCATACCATCACACCGGCTGTGGGAGGGGTATGTCACTGTAAAGCAAATGCAGGATTGTGGTGTTCACCATGGGATCTCCACACATGAACATCATCACTGCTGAGATTGAATATGGATTTGTCGCTAAAGACGACCTGGTTCCATTCCGCTGCACTCTAGTTTCCTCGTGCGCTGTACCACTCCAAACGGATGTGTCGATGGGTGGTGTCTCAAGGGCAGCACATGTAATGGGCGCCGTAATCCCAAATATTTTTCAGCCAGGTGCCTTCGTATGGTTTGAGAAGACACAGGGGCCCCTAATGAAGGTGCTACCTACGCCTGGTTGGTGGATCAAGAAGCAGTTGGCTGTGCGCATGCATTTCTTACAATGAGGCGGCCTTCTCGACGACTGGTATGTTGAGGGCGTCCTGAGCCTGGTCTTCATGTAAATGACATCTCTTGGATCCACTGGTCCCAACACCTCGCATAGCTGACATCCCAGCTTCCATCATGCCGATGATTCTTCCCCTCTCAATCTGAGACAACTGCTCATATTGTCTTCGAAAACGGCGTAATGGCATGTCTACCTAAGCTCTTCCTTTGTAAATGATTCAGCACACTCAAACATGTTTTGGTTACCTGTTTTATACTTTACGGAGAACGATATTAAACACCCTCTACTGGCTGTTCCTAATACACATCACACTGCATTTCTAATCATTTGTATATCTCGCCGACATGTACCTTCATGCAAGTTTTGTTGCGATCCCGCAATTATTTCTTGGTGCGCTATTTTTTTTGTATGTTTAACCAACAACTTCTGAATGATTGTGCAAAAGAAAATTAATATCAATTAAGAAACAATTTTAATCCTCTCGCTACGCACCCCACGATTTCCATGGGTATGCATTTTTTCTGACTAGTTAGTATCACTCGTAGTATTCATGTTTATGCCTTCATTTATGTTTTTATGTTCATATTTTTATGATATAATTCTATATTTTAACTCTAAAAATGGTAAATTAAATACATAAAAATACAATTTAAAATATGTTCAATTTTTGGATCTACTTTGATAAAATAATTACTCAGTGAGAGGGTTAATAAAAATGGGAGAATTCAGCAGAAAATTTTATTTTAATGTTTTGCCAACTGCATATTCTGTTAGTTTATCATTTAATTTTAGAATTCTCAGCAATAAAATTTTCCAAGATATCTTTCCCTAAGTTATGTTTTTACTAATAGGTTGTAATTTAGATATTATTTCTAAATACTGTTTTTATTCAAATGGTTTACAAAAAGTGAACATTAAACACAAAAATTCCATTTATGTACTTATAACTGTTGTGTATTGTGTGAAAAATGCGTAATATGTAATCTATTATATGTATTATTGTCCTATCAAGTAGTTAACTATTATTTTTAATCTGTTAGTCTGTAATCATTACAAAATTGGAGAAGGTTAATAAAAGAAATCATAACATAATAAACATTACTTATTTTTTGTGGTGATGATGAGCATAATCATGAAAAAAAGATGTATATATATATATATTACTAAGTAGCATATAAAGAAAGAGTTAAAAGCGTATTTATTATCCTATAATGAAAAATATAAAAAGATTCTATACAATTTAACTTGAATTCAATAAAAGAATTTCAAGTAAAGATTTTTTATACTATACAAATCATAGGTAATACAATAGTTTTAAATTTAAAGTATGTTAACAGAAAAGGCTTCTGCACCTTAAATCCAAAAATGTTACATTGAGAAAAGTGGAAATTTGAAAGTATATATCCCGGGAGTCAGCAACCTATGGCACGCGGACCTGCTCACGGTTTTACAAGACAGGATCAAACTCTTCAAAATCGATTTCGAGAGAAGTTGCCATATCAAAACAATGAAATTTTCTGAAGGACGCAAGAGCTTTGAAATGTGCACAAACTATTCTTCTGAGCCAGCCACGCCTGCTCACATCCTCGAGTGCCTAGGGCTCACCAAGCAGGACTTAGCAGACGTTCCCTTGCAGGTGTTGGACTTTCTGAAATTGTACCATGTCATGGACCTGGTCTAGCACTGCTGACCAATGGGGGCGTGCAACAACAGCAACACAATTCTCACTGTCACTCTACGAATTTGTCAATTTTTGAGTGGATGGAAGTTAATAAATTTGTAATGGGCCTTCTTTGACAAACATCTTCAGAATTGTGGACATTTATGAAACTAAGAAAAAATCTGAAAGACAGCTCTATAGATGAATCTACAGCTATTTTGTAAATTATTTGAATGTCATTGCTGTTTCTACATATCTAAGTGAACAAATCTTTCATCATATGAAAAATATTTTGAGTCCACAAAGTTGTTAACAACTGGATGTTCAAAATCATGTCAAACTGAAAGTTCAAATTATATACCCCTGCTTTTGCAATATGAAGTATAGAGTGGTGCAAACACTAGGTTTGCATTAAAATTTATATTTTTTATTTAACTATAATGAAGGGCAACACTTATATTTTATGTTGTCTATTTCTAACTTTAATAAATGCTTAAAAATACATAATATATGTACAATTTTAATACTTTTATTTTCGTTGAAGAAATAGTCATCTTTTATGCTGTTCATTTTTATGTTAAGAAATATATTTAAATGATGCAAAATTAACATGTAATAAAACTGTAAACTTATATTATCGACTCCTACTTTTTAACTCTGCATGCATTATTGCGGAAATCTAATTATTTCAAATATGTTCTACTGTGTAGCACACTGAATCATATTGGTAGATTCATCTGGAACGCCGTAGCTAAAAGATTGCAGACCCCTGGTCTATCCTCAAGCTTTGTTATACATTTATTTCACATAATTCAGAAGCATAATTTTCCTCATCATTCAAATTTCAACATATTCAGGTATTTCATTGGTTGAATTTCTGAATATGTTCTGATTCAGCAAACCCATTATGTTTATTTTCTTAAATTCTGAAGAAAATATTTGATCCAGACTTATTTCTGATCATTCCAAATTCCTCTTGATCTAAGGAACCCCGAAATCAATAATTATCAAAAAATAGTTACCTTTCTTTTACTTAAAGATTAAAAATAGCATAATATATACATATATGTACTTCGACAAATATTACCAGCAGTGGTTGGACGAACACTGGAAGTAGCACAGATGCGTGATAAGCACACTCTTCCCAATTGACAAAGCAGAAAGGCTACATCCTCACATAAAGGTGGAAATGTTTCACACATTCGAACAAGTGCAGGTAAGGCAGGTAAAAAAAGTTTACTCTGTGACGAGCTGGGTAAAACTAAAAAGAAATAATAAATAATAAGATATATATATTTTTAATTTAAGAAATGACCTTATATATGTTTTATTTTATCATTCTTCTTTGTTTAGTGAAATAACAGCAACAAAAAAAAATCTATAGTATTGAAGAAAACACTCTGAAGTCATAAAATATTAATTTTTTTCTTCTATTAATTTTGCCTTTTATTACAAAAAATACACAAAGAGCTGCTTTATTAAGAAGTGTCCAGTAACAATGCAAGAAAGAATCTAATAAACGATTGATCACAGCAAAATAATTCCTTCAATGAATTGTGAATTAGTAATTATTTTTTATTTTAGAATAAAAAATTTAATTAAAAATAAAAATTTATTTAAAAAAATACTTCAATTATAAAACAGTTACATCAAAAATTTATAACTAAAATAAATTATGCCATTTCAATTACTTAGAATCCTGTGTTAAAGGAAAATTATGAATAAAAAACCCACTTCCGATTTGATTAAACAATTCTTTAAACTTATTTAACAATCTGAATCACTTCATTTGCTTTCCATACAGCTTATATTTTCCATTAATTTTAAACAAAAAGTAAAAAAAAAGAATGGATTTTTTATTCTTTTTAGAATTTTCTTGTTATTCTTTATAATAAATAAAGTTTTTGCTATTCAGCACAGAATATAACTTTTTTAAAAAAAATTCTTTCAATAATTATAGTGCAAAAGTACTTATTGAAGCAAATGTATTTAGAAGATATAAGAAACAATAAAAAAAATTACCTCCTAGAAGTGTGTTGCAAACATTAATGCATAATTTTGCTACACTTAAAGATTTAGCAATGGCATACTGAGAGCATAAGTGCGATGCTAGTTCAATTGCAAAAATCTGTAAATACATTAAAAACATGTATTCCATACTTTTACTTTCCATACATTTATAATAGAAAATTATGTGACAACTAAACCAATTCAATTAAATGTTAAATTCCTTGCCATAAAACAGATAAAAAAATAAATATTTGGAAATAAAATTTCTGAGTCCAAGATTACATTATAAAAATTTATGACCATTAATTTCTTTTTGCATATTGCTGAAATTCAAAGGGCATAATTGATAAATGTAAGAGCATATATTTTAATTTCACTACATGCAGAACATACTTAATAGATTTTTATCATAAAATCTTTAGTTAAAATTTTAAAGATATTAATATAACACAAATCTGGATAACTGAAATTAAATTTTTCGTATAAGGGTTCGTTTAAATTAGAAAATCATTCTTTTAAAATTCAAAATTTAACTTCTACTGAAACACACAGTAAAAAGTGGAGAATTAAACGATTTTTTTAAAAAAAATAATAGTTTGTATATAATATTGAATTAATCCTTGGTCCTTTCTTTCCAATAAATATTTAAAATTTCATTTATAGTTTTTTTATAGCCAAAATTATAATTTATTTTAAAGATTAAATTCTTTTAATACAATTAGTAATACTTTTTTGTTTAGGGTGGGATTTGTCTCATTATTTACAAGTTGCTGTGTAAAGCAAATGTTCACTAAAGTTGCACTGAAAAGCAACACAAGGGCTATTAGTGACGGACCTCAAAATTTTGAACTATAGTCAAGTGATTGTGATGATACAAGAGCTGGCATTCCTGCCCTCCACACTACCACACCATGCCAATAAGACTTTTTGTCAAGGCAGATTTAACATGACCAGCCTTTGTACATGGCAAGTCTTTAATAATGACACTATTCTCAAACCCATGACATGTAAGCCATGAGCTCGTGACCATAACCACTAGGCTAGCATGGCCCAATTGCTGTGCAGAATTAGTTTCTTAAAAAATTTACTTTATTAATTTAGATTTCTGGTTTTCCTCACATTGGAATATTTAAACCTACAATCTTAGTTCATAAAGTCGAGAGTTTGCTATTATACTACAGTAACCATCTTATTTACATCTATATTGTCTAGTTATATTTCTACTTATTGTTTAGCTTTATTAAATTTACAGCAATTTAGTATATGATTAATGACTATAGATATATATTATTAGTAAAAAAGATATTGTTACGTAGGATTCGGGATTCAAGGATTTTATGCAAATCTGTCACAAAGAACAAGACAGTTCTTTAAGAGCAATGGGAATTTATTGTCGAAAATTCAATCCTTGAAATACAGGATTTAGCAGCAATATTCTCACAATAAATCTCAGAAGGTCTTCACACCTTCAACAGCACTCAGACTCAATTATCTGTGTCTAAAATACATGTACAGTAAGACCCCGCTTAATGTGGGGTATGCGTTCCATCAAAGTACAGCGTAATATGAAACAGCGTTAAACGAAGTTATCTCATCATGTAAATAATGGGGTAGGGGAAGATGGGTAGAAAATTGGTCAGGTATTTTAACATTTAATTTATTAACTATGTTTTTTATAGCAATAAAACAACAATTTATTTCCTACAAAAATAGATAAAAAAAACTCTCAGTATGTTTACATTTCAGATCATTCAGTCTCTTCTGTATTTCCAATTTTCTGTCATTTTATCAAGAAGGTAGATTGGCTTAATGGCATTTTCTGTTCAATTTCGCCGTTTTTCCATTTCCTCTATTGTATTATTTCTAGAACAGGTAATTCTAGTTGCAGAGCTTGTTGTAATTACAGTCAAAATACTGTCATCGGTAATTACAGTTACCGATGACAGTATTTTTTCTTTATTCTTAAGAATGGTCCTTATTGTTGAAGTTGCCAAATTCAATGCAGCACCAATTTGGGATTGACGTTCACCAGTACCTAATCTTCTAATCACTTGCATTTTAGTTTCTAGTGAAATGCTTTCTTATGTTTTATTTTTGTGTTTTTTTATTATCACTCAAGATAAAAACTAAAAATCATAATATTTGTCACTATAGCAATCGTTATATTATATAAATTTATACTTACAAAAACGTCAACAAATGTTTGAAATGATAAAAATACTTTCGTATAATACCGCCGGAAAGAAGAAACACAGATAAACTGCTTCGGATATCAGGAAGCCTAACGCTGCATGCTATTTCGGGAAATCCACAATTCAAGTAAAAGAGCGTTAAACCGAAACAGCGTTAAGCAGGGTCTTACTGTATATAAAAGATTATTCACAAGCAATCGCTCATTCAACAGCCGAAGTAATCACTAATCGCTTCAATAATCAAAGCAATACTAACAGATAGCTAGTCAAAACCAGACTGACTGTCGATGAGCATCTCTATTTATATCCCTCACAGATAATTCAAGAAAGATTCGCTCATGTCACAGGTCTTGAAATAAGTGGATTTCTCTACTAATTTCTTAGAAGAACCCAGACGGTCCAAAACTCACCAAAAATAATGCCAACTTGGCTTTGTCGCCAAGATTTTGCCAAGTTCTCATTGAACCACCATTACAACTTAAGGGAAGACATTGCTTGTGAGTATTACAATTTTAACATAAATTAAATCTAATTTAGAGTAAGATAAAGGCATCACACATCCAAATACAAATTATTTACACTATTTTATGCAAAATTTGTAACATTATTACTTGGAAAAATTTGTTTGAAGCTATCATCAAAATTAAACTTTTCAGTTAAAAAGAACCATTAAAAAGTTTAAAGATAGAATATTTATTCATCATAAAATTATTTTACCTGTTTATCTAAGTCTGCTTGACTCAGAAGCTCAGGAAGGAAATCTAAACAAATATGAAGTGAAGGAACAGAAGACACAACTACTGGTAGCAGTTCACTAGAGTAGGTCTAAAAATAACATATTGTTCGTTATTAATGAATGCAACAAAACTTTTTTAAAAACACCATCACTTTTTAAAATCAGAAAAAAAAGGAACTGAGATATTCAAGTAAACAACAAATTTACTCAGGTTTCTTCAAAATATTTTATTTTTCTTCTGGTTTTTTAGAACAATATACAATTTTTCGAAGCCCAGTGGCTGAGTGGTAGCACATCGTGCTTCCATGCCCCAGGTCCGGGGTTTAAACCTTGGGGTGGCAAGGTCAGCTCAGCCTTTCATCCCTTAAGTGGGTTGACAAATGAGTACCAAGCTTGCTTGGGAATTATATATAAGCACCGGGGTTTCACTTCAGACTGACCACCTGAATGGAATATCTGATCATGCACATCAGTGCCCAAGGTCACCCAAACTGATCCAAAGTATGACCCTCTATGGCTGTTGCGCAATTGAGTTTAGTTTAATTATACAATTTTCCTAATATTTATATGTATAGGCTAATTCAGACTATGATTGATCAAATAAAGGCTATCAGAGGGAGAAACTAAATTTTTACTCAATATTTTTCTTCACTCTCAATAAGTATAAAAAAACATGTGTATCACAGATAATTTTCTATAAAGAAACACAACACAGTGAACTAACTCTGATTAAGAGACAAATGAATTTAAGGAATTCTTTACTGTGTTGAGAAAAAAACAACAACATTTTTTTGTGGAAAAGAAAAACATACATTTTCCATTTACTTTTGCATTGCAAGACTATTTTTTAGTAATCTATGCAGCTGTAAAAAAAAACAAACAACAACTACAATGTGAACATTTAAACACACACAATTAACACATAAAAAAAGTATTTTCATACAGGTAATATATTTATAGCGGTAATTTAACTTCATTAATTCCTATAGTCTATACAAAAAAATATTGAATTTTTAAAGACATGAAACTTGGAAGAATTCTTTCTAAGAAAGTTAAATAATATATATATATATATATATATATATATATATATATATATATATATATATACTTCAACTTATTAAGAGTAGGAAGCAGATCTGATTACATGAATTTCTGACTTGTATATTTCTACATACTAAATGTAAGATATTTCAATACAAATTTTATAATTTGTATAGGATAGCTAAAAAAATTATACTGATCACACTTTTGTTGTACATTTATGAAAACCTTAAGCAATATTTATAAATGAATAACTGCAAAAAAAGACATGAAATTATACCAATATGATATTACCTTATTAAAAACCTTTTGCAATTAATAGACATGGTAAACAAACAAACAAATAAAACAACAAACTATTCAAGCACACAAATTTGTGTTTTCTCTCTTATATATTTGGTTGATTTTCAAGTCTAAATATGATTCCTATATTACTCCATTTTCGGAAAGCATATTTTTTTTATAAGTGATTAAAATATTTTTATAATTTTCACTTTTCTTAAAGCAATCTGTTTAAATTTACATTTATGTACATTTTCAAAAGTACAAAAATATACATGCAGTCGGATCTCTATTTAACGAAGTTGCAAAATTGCGAAAAAAAGTTTTTGTGGAAAATTTGATATTCAGAAATTCATCTATTAATATACTTGATAAGCCCCATAAAACAAATTTTAAATTCAGATCTATTTATTTTATAAATCATACCCATTAAAAAAAACAAAAAACATTGTCCTGAAATATACTATATTTTCAACATTAAAATGGCATTTTTTAATTTTAATATTACATGTAATTTTAAACATGCATTATTTTATAACTAGTAATTTTAGGTATACACTATCACCTGCATCTGTAAATTTAATTACTGATAAAACTTGTTAATTTTACTTCAGTTTTTTGTTTGAAAAATTACAGCAATTTCATTGCTCTAGGAGAGTTGGACACTTGGTAAAACCAGTTTTAGGTTATTGATCATCATAAAATGTGCTAAAAGAGAGAAGAGTTTGGAAAAGGTCTTGAAATATTCTTAAAATAGGGAGGAAAAATAATCGAATAACAAGAGAAAAAGTTTGTCAAATAAAAGATTCACTTCGCTACTTGGAGATGATTTTAGAAAGAATGTAGAAAAATGTCCTTGATACCAGAAAAAAGTGCGAAAAATAGAGGTTCATAAAATGGAGGACCAGTTGTATATCTAAAAGCACACTTTATTATAAAAATTATTACCTGAAAATGAACTAGCTTTGCCAGACTAGGTTCAGAAATGAAAACTTGATGTAAATGGGAACAAATAAGGCTTTGAATTTCTCTTAAGTTTGTTAGCAGTCCTTTTGATTTCTAAAAAATCATTAAGAAATAAAATCAATGTTTTACTAAAAAAATTAAAAAGCGATGAAAGAAGAAAACGGAGAAATTCCAATACCTTATCTTCTTCATTAGGTAAGCAACATTCAAGTAAGATTTGTACAGCAGCACTCTCCTGAGCAGCTACTAAAGCTGTTCTTAAGTCATCCCTATCTTTTTCACTTTCCAAAAGACCAGATTTTTCTAACATGGGGTGTTCAAGAGTGTGATGATAAAGATGAGTTCTAGATGCCGCCAGAAAGGCTTGAAGCATATGCAAAATGATTTCCAAAAAGGGAGGGCATCTATAAAAATATGAAATTAATACTGAAACAAAAATATGGAGTGTCTAAGCTAAATATATCTGGAAGTTACACACATAAATAGTTATGCGTTTCAAATGCATTAGAGAAAGCAATTTCAAGTTTCCTTGCAAGTTAATGAAGTTTTTTTACAGCCATTATATGGCTTTAGCATAGGTTTATTGAATTTTTAAATAACATATTTCCTCGATATTGGATCAGAGAAGGAAGTTCCACTATTTGTCTCTAAGATCTTTAGATTTAACACCATTAAGACTTTTTTTGGGACGTCATGAAATTAATTGTCCACCATTAAAAGGATTAAAATTTGGATTAATTAAAATTTTTTTCTTAGCAACAGATGTAATAACATTTTAAGCATTTAGCAAGACCAATTATCTTTCAAAGATCTGCAATCCCACCGAGATTTGTTAATCCTGCAAAGAAATTTGAAGAGTTGCTTTTTCTACAGCACTAGAAATTTTTAGCTTATCACATGTAGTTTAATAAATTTTAATCAATATTTTTGGATACCTTTTTAGTATAGAAACTCCGTAATTTGGAAAAATTATTTCTCTCACTTCTACACAAAATTTAAATATGCTAACATCTTTTGAGAACTTAATTTGTGTTCCTTTATTCACGAAAATACAGTCTTTACGATATTTCTCATTTTTCTTTTAAATACAGAAATATTTATCTATGATTACTTATTATATGCAATTTTTATTAGGAAGGAGTACTTTTGAAATATTGTGAAAACAAAAAGATTCTAAAAAAACCTTAACTTTTCCTCTCAGTTAAGGAATATATGTGGGGGAGGGGGGGAATGCACAATAGGGAAACTTTTTGAAAAATACAGTTTTACAGAAATATTTACTTCATTCAAAACACACAGAAAAAAAAAATACAAAAGATACTACGTGCAAACAAATTTCAATAATTCATTTCTCAACAGCACAAATGAAAATTGTACAAAAAGATAAGTCAGAGGGATACAATATAGTTAAGCTGCAATTATAATTAAATATAAACATTATTTTCTGAAAGTTTTATTGTACCATATTTTCCTGTTTTTCATCCACAAAGCTTTTTTTTTCGAGTAAAAAAAACATTGTATAATTCGCAGCAGTTTTTACGGCGAATAATCCAAAATATAAACTGCCGATAATGAGTGTCACATAAGATAAAAAATACACAATTTAATTAAAAATAGAAGTAAGAAATTGTACAGAAAACAAAAATTATTATGAAACGTCTTTTTAAATATGTATGATAATATTTTTTACGATAATCTCAATAAAACAAAAAAATTCTTTGCTACTGCCATCTATGTTTTGAGTTGTTAAACAAAACATTGCACGTGGAAAAAATCTTTCTTTTCTTTTTTTTTTTTTTAATTTAGCAAGTTAACAGCAAAAAAATTAAGATCGAGACTGCTTTCCCATTGTCTCTTTCTTTTAAAATCCATTTATTTATTTCTTCCTCTAATTCTGGCCAGTGAGGTTTTCCACAATGATTGGCTCTTTAACGTCGATCACAATTTTCAAAGTTGGTCTTGTTTTTTCTCCACAAACCGAATATTCGATTCCTCAATATTGAAAAACCTTGCAGCTTCCCGATTTCGGTAGCCTTCTCTATAGCTTTTAACTGCAGTGTAACTTACACGCTTTCGCTTCAACATGAAAACTTTCAAAGGACGTAATAGCTTTAGTCAAGAGAAAATTGGAAATGGCGCCAGCGACTAGTAGCTGTCTTTTCCTTCTGAGGAACCAAATTTGTTTTTGAATGTATTTGGACAAAAACTAATTATTGCTGAAATACATCAACCGAGTCATGAAAGCGCCATCTATTATTTATTTTATAAAACATAAACAGCATTTCTTTCAAAACTTTATTGTTAGCTTTTCTGATGGAGAATGCTTTTTCTCAGATAATCTGCGGGTGGTGTATAATACGCACAACGAAATTTGAAACTTTTTAAACACATAATCCGCGGATTATATACAGGAAAATACGGTAATTCAAATAGGAAAGAAAATTCAAAAGTGACCATCCATAAACAGTAATGATTTTCTTGAGAATGGAAGTTAACATGCAACAGCTACATCAGAATAAAATTGTCAATATAGGATAGTCAAAATAGCTATTGTAATTAATCAATGTTTTATAGATACAATTACCACATGGTATAATTTCAGTTTCAATATATTATTGCACTCGAAATAAGAGCATTTTAAAACTGAAATAAAAATAATAGATAACAGTAGTTTTATTAAACAAAAAGTCTGTTTGGATAATTTGATTATCCTAAAATCTGGTGCAAAACTTGCACCTTTACTTTCAAGCTGCATTTTTCAATTTTTAGGTACATTCGCTGCATAACACTCTTTTTTACAAAGAATCCTGAAATGCCTTTATGTTTTGAAGTCATTTATTCGAGGAATTATCCCGAGCTTTTGAAAAAATAGTATACTTCCAGAACAAAAACTTTTTAAGTTCATAAATAATGTAATTTCTTTTAAATAAATAGTATTTCAATATGTGTTGAAATCTAATTTTTTTTTATATTAATTTCTTTTTTTAATTTTTAAAGCTATCATTTTTTTATACCAGTGTATAATGTGCACCCATAAATTTTGATATTTTTTTGTTAAAAGGGCGCATTATATGCTGGATTTAATGGTAACTTAAAAAAACTATAAATTATACATTTATACTTAAATGATTAAAAAGAAATTTGTTTAGCAAGCATTAAATCAGAATATTTTGTAAATAATCTTCTCCAAATTAATATATAAAAATAAAATTGTTCATGAACACCAATTATAAGAACTACTCAAATCTATTTACCTGAAAATTCTTTTGTCGCATCTTAAAACATGAAGAGGATCTAATATGATGTCATCTAATGTCAGTTTACGAGCACCTGGAAATGTTTTCTGAGGGAAAGCATTTACTGTCATAACCCACAAATTACGAGGAAAGATTGAGTTAAGTTTCCACCACACTTTCTTTGCTTTTATTAAAATTTGTAAACAGTCTGTATTATCCAATAACCTTGGCAAATATGTCACAAATTTTGAAGCATATGGCCATAATTGTTGCACAGGTAGAGTCAAAAGATGATTCAAATGAGAAAGTAATTGAAATGGACATGTTTGTACTTGTTCAAATGCTAGAAAAATTTAAAGTAAAAAAAATTATAGTCTTTATAAACACCAATCTCTTATTTAATAAACATAATATTAAAGCAATATTTAATTTCTATTATTCTAATAAAATTATACATTTTTTCTTATGCAAACTCGTACACAAAATGGAAATAAAATAAAGTTTAATATCAGAATTTTTTTAAAAAAGTAAATAGAAAAGGTGTTTACAGTAAAAATCTTTAGCTAAAATGATGGGGGGGATCTGTGACATAAATACTTTAATTGCACTACAAATATTTCAACACATAATTATTTCTCTTTAATAATAATAAAATAATTTACTTCTCAAATGTTAAATAAGCTAATTTAAAGCTGTACTTAAGTAGACAATGGACTTTCAAAGACTAATTACATATTTTAAAAAGAAATAATGAAAAGGATAATGATTGGACAAACTATCAGTACATTCTTCATACACATGTTAACTATATCTTGATCTTCCTATTCAAGCCAATAATCTTTTATTGCACTATTACTATACTTGGAAATACATAAATTATTCTCAATGAATTATATCACTTAATTTTTATTATTATTTACAACAGAAAAAAAGGAAAAAAAAAATCAACTCCAAGAAAATTAATAAAAATAAATAACAAAATACTATAGAAAAATTCTAAGTTAAAGCATAAATGTTTTAAACTGACAAAAATATATTAAAAAATAATTTTTCTAAAATTTTTATTATAAGCAAGAAATATAAATACAATAAACTTTTATACTTCATATATTAAGACTAAAGTATAAAATGAAAAACAAACAAAAATGAAAGTCTAACTATAACTATTGATAGATATGTGTTAATTTTTATTACATAAATTTCAATTTAAATGTGATTAAAAATGAGCTGCATTTCAGATCTATTAAATGTTTCTAGTTTCAAACAATATTAGTACTGTTTGGTTAGCTGGGAACAGGAAACCATATATTGAACCATATATAATAACCATATATTGAAGTCACAGTAGAAATATCAACTGCGACAATTTCTCACTGTTCTCTACGTAATTTCTACAGTAGAAATTCTATAAAATTCATAAGAATTAATACTAAATAGTGTTAGTTATACAGAGTTTGACTTTCCCATCGGTTCACTCCTAGGAGAGCCCACACCCTTGGCGCAAATTACTTTGGTTGGCGATAATTGTGCCATCGTGGTAACCCTACTTTTTAAAACACTGCATGTGGCAACCCTAAGTATTTCTAGCATTTTCGTATTTTGTGGGCGTGCATTTTGAATTTCATTTTGTTGTTGGGCTCCGGGCTGGCTGCATGTGTGTGGGAATATACTTTAGAATATACTTTGTTGAATGCGAAAGGAAAGAAAGAATTGATTGAATGGTGTATGAAGGAAGGATTGATTGCTTCGAGTTATGAATGTCCTAAATGTAATGATCGGCAATAAAACGCTTTCTTCGAAATTGTACCAGCCACACCGAATGTATGTTTGACCATTACCTCGCAGAATAAATATGGCGGCGCTCACATGATCATTCGCTTAGTGATGAGACCTTTAAAGCTTTTTAAAATCTGTTGTTACACTGTACCCTCCACTTGGAAAAGATCAGCAGTAAGAAAGTAGGTGCTGTTTTTATATTTTTTATCTTAAATGTTTAATTTCTGTATTGTTTACATATATTTTCATTACGCATCCACCTTATCCCGCTATATTCCTTTGCCGCCATTGTCGGCTTCGCTTTGCGCCATCTTGTTCTGGCTTGGCGCTTTTTTTGGTTTGTCGCCAAGGGTGTGGGCTCTCCTAGGATTTAACCATATATTTTATACTTTGCTATACTCTAATGTTAAACTGATATTTAATTCGAACACTTTAAAGCAAAAAATGACATACATACATTTAAAGATTTTAAAGTGATAAATTCACATACATGATGGTAACCACATGAATTTATTTTAATATTGGAAAAATGTTTCCATCTGAAAATGTGCTTTAAGTTCAGACTGAGTTTTGTGATATTATAGGTGAAAACAATTTTATACACAAAGAGTCCTTACCTTTGTCAAGACTATCTTTACTAAACCCTCCTTCTGGCCAACCTCGCAATTTGACACGACAATTTTTCAAAGCATAATCAATATCTTCCTCCTCAGTTAACCAAGATTGAACTAAACACAGATGAGGATAATGAGTTGTAAGTAAACGTAACAAAGGAGAAAACAATCCGGCAAATTCTTGTTGATCCTTTTGTGCTCTTTGAATAAGATAAAAGACCGGAATTTTTGCTATGAATTGTGGTGAGTAACGTTTCACTTTACGATCACTGGCTAAAATAGTTTTCATATTGGATAATCTAGTGTCTTCATACAACAAAAGATAATAAAGAAGTAATAACTGTGAAGTCAAAGAAGAAGGCCTTTGGTCGGCTTCTAGACTAATACTTTGTTCTTGGGGCATAAAAACAGATTTTGAAAACACAGCAAGGATTTCTTCTTCTGTTATTGGTTCATTTGTTGTGTCTATAGAACCTTTTGAACTTGGGATAAGAACAGAATTTACATAAACTTCGATAAGAGCAGGAAGAACTGGATGCAATGGAGGTACGGTACAACAAATTTGTTTATATATCCATTCTTTGATGGGAACCTATAATCACAATCAATAAATTAACTCTTTGTAGACAATGTGCATTAGTTTTTGTCATAATAGTACTTAAGCAATGTTAAAAAGTATTTAAAAATTCCCCCCAAAAGTAAGAATTGATTTAAATTTAAGGAAATGGGAATCTACTATTGCTCAATTTAATTTCTTTAATAAATGTCATTAAAGAGATACATAATATGTTATTGGTAAAGAATTCTGTAACTGTCAGTTTTTAATAAATAAGAATGTCACATGTATTAATACCTCCCTGACAAAATTGATAGTATTAAACAACAATTTAATAGCTCCATTGGATTTAGGAGTAGACCAATTTATTTTTAGCCCACATTCCGAATTAATTTATTATTTAATCTGCAACTGCGTATAATCAGGTTACCATGCAACTACAAAAAATATAGCCCATAATTATTATAAACAATAAATTGCAAAATATTTTGCTTTCAAATATTTTAAAAAATATACCAGCTAATTCCATTTTATAACAAGAGAGTAAAGCATATTTTTTAGAGTACACTATAGAAATTTTTTTAGTTAAAAACATATTTAAATTCTAAAATTATAAACATAAACTATTGTATGAATATATGTTAGCATCACAAAAAAATATTGACACAGCTAAAATATCAGAGTTGTCAGCGCATTATGTATTAGCAATGGCATATTACATACAGTTAAAGTACATTATAAGCTTAATAGACTTAACATAGCTTTTTCTTATCAAACAAAACAAATTAAACTTAATCAAATGACAAACATATAAAGTAAAGTGCTAAATTCTATGAACCTAAAAAGATATAATTCATGAAATCAAAATATTACAAAAGAAAACAATGAATTTTATCTTACCTTGTATTTTGTAAAAGCTCTACTTTTTAAAAGCTGATGAATACAATGTACAGGCAAGAAACCAGTTACATTTTTACTCAAATTTTTAGTAACAGGTACTTTTATAGCATGAGCAGTAACTATCTATAAAGTGAAGAAAAATATATATTTCATTTCATCTAAAAAAAAACAATGAACATCACAGATTAATTTTTATTAATATAATTAACTAGAAGAAAAATCAGCCATTAAAATAATGTTTGATAATTTCTTCTCCATTCTCTAAAAAAGCCAAGTTGAACAGTTGTTGATACTGTTCAGTTAGCCAAGTACAAGTGAAAAGCAGTTTGTTCTCAAAATTATTGCGATAAAAATTGTCTGCATTGATGAAAGAATATCATGACAAAAATTCTTCATTGTATAAAAACAAGGATGTGGTCATTATATTAAAAAACAAGAAAAACATAAAATTTGGAAATGGTAGAATAAATATGAAAAATTTATTGATGTATTGAAAGGTGGCAAACTTGCATCTAAATCAGAGCTGTTGATATTGTTCAACGAGATAAAAAAAATGATTCAATGCATTGAACAAATAAACTTAAGTTATCATATTTAGAATATAAAATACATCTTGAACTGAATTGAAAGAAATATCTTTGTGGTTAGTAAATTTTTTATATACATTTGAAATCCTTCTTTAGCATAGTCAAATGCTGCTTTTAACTGGAAGAGAGATATCCCCAAATAAAATCTTTTTCAGTCATTCTGTGTATGGTTTTCAGTAGTAGAGCAACATTGATAATAAATAACAGTAAGCTGCTTTTATTTGTGCATACTTTGTACATCATTGGCAAAAGTCCCCATTTTACAAGATATGTGCCCGAATAATTGAAGGAAATCATTCTTTATTAAAATTTATAAAATATAATTTTGTGAATTTTCTCCTCAATAGAATTGATCACAAAATAAATGAATAAATACCTGATCTGTAAATATTTCTTGAGTGAATATTGTCTTCATTCTAGCAAGGTTATTGGAACGTATTGGAATTCTCATACCCAAAGTTGAATAAACCAATTCTGTAATAGAACTCATCTGATTACTGTGAAAGTGGATAGCAATCAAAAGCAACATTTCACCAAATGATGCATTAACCCCACTTGTGCTGCAATTATGAAAAAAATTTTTTTAATGCTTTTATGATAAATACATGATTAAAAGTTTTAATTACAAATATATGATACAAAGAGCAAAGTATAAAACATCACAAGCATATTGTTAAAGAGAACAGGTAAAATTAATAATCTTAATGATATATTATAATGTAAACCTACTTTTTGTTGTTGTTGTTGCCAGTAATTTTAGATTACTTTTGATACAGTAATAATGAAGGAAGATCTCAGTTTTATCATAATTTCAAATTAAAAATAAAAACATTAAAAATTATTACCCATTTAAAAAAATCAACAAACACAAGAAAACATAAGGTTTTAAGGTAATTTGAGTAAGGTAAGGTAAGTTAGGTTGTAATATACACAATTTGTCCAAACACAAAATCCAGTGTATGTTATATGCCATGTATAAAAATGATAGCTTTAAAAATAAAAATAAAATGAGCATAAAAAAATTAGACTTCTACATATATTGAAATACAGTCTACTTTAAAGAAATGACATTCCTTATGAACTCAAAGGGTTGTGGTAATAGAAGTATACTATTTTTTTAAAAGCTTGGGATAACTCCTCGAATAAAACTTGCACATAGGAGCATTGCATAAGTACATTTCTGGTTACTTCATAAACCTTATACAACAGTTGCTACCTTATACAACAGTGTGCACAGCATACAAACTTTATGATAATTTAAATTAGAGGGGAAAAAATCCAAAAGGAACACTTAAATTTTTTTGTCTGTTCTGTTTGAAAAGATTATTAAGTACATGAGCCACAACAGACTATTTCCCCCAAAATTACAATAAACCATTAATTTAAGCCTTGAAATTACCACTACAAAATAGTACACAATATTAATTAATTAATTAATACTCACCTACCAAAATGACTTTCTTCTTTGAGAAGCCATTGTATCCAATCAGTTGCCCTTTTCTCCTGGTCTGGTGTGATAAGCAGAGATGGACATGCAAGTAACATGCATAATCCAAGAGAAACGAACCTAATACCAGCAGGACTTGGTGGAGGATGTGAAGTTAGAAGTTGAAGCAATAAGTTTATTTCTTCCTCATTAAACCTGACAAATGAATAAATTTAATTGAAAAATAGTTAAAAAAATACCATGCTAAATAACAGAAACTATAAATACATGATTTTTCTATACTTGTGTGATTATCTCTCCAATATCTTTCAGAATCCCACAAGAAACTAGCATAAAATGAATAATATCGACAGATTTTTCCATATTACTTCAATTTACAATGCTATTTTTGACTATATAAACTCCATCCTTTTGAATTTGTGATTAATTTCTTGTTTAAATTTTTAAGAAGTTAAGGATAAAGGGGTGGTAGGAGGGAATCGATCAATCTAGCTTTATAAATAGGGTAGAAATATTCATTGAAAATTTCATTATTTAATTAACGACTCATCTAATCTCCATAACCCAGAAGATACAAGATAAAAGAGTAATCTCAGCCAAGAGTCTTCCTGTAAATGGAATGTTTGGATAATTAACAGCAGTTCATGTTCTGTCCAAATATTTTAATAAAAAAAGAAATAGAAGTCGAGTAGTCTTATTATTAAAATAAATGTAATTGATATTGCAGATTATGTTTGATGATTTGCTTTCAGATATTTATACAACAAAATGACACAAAAGTATAAAATGTATGAAAAGCTTGAGATTTGCCTTAATATCTGATTTTTGATACAATTTTTCAACAATTAAGCAATAATATCTTACAATTAATACACCAGAAAAAAGGTTAAAATTATTAGAAAAATAAGTAATCACAACTTCTTAAGAGATTATTTTCTAAGTTTCAAAAATGAAAGCTCTTAGATTTATTTAGAACCCCTTTTAGTTATTGTTTACGAAAACTCATTACAATACAAAATGCTAACTCACAAAATAAGTTTAATAAAAACGATTGACGCATGAGTCTCTTAAATTCAACCTCTGTAAAAGACATTTTAATGAATAAAAAATATGAGTATAAGAATCATAAAAATTTATAATTGCCTTCAGCAGTTATAACAATGTAACCAAATAATTTTAAGCAGATGCAGAATCACATATTAAATTGAATTCTTTATATTTCTTGTTCAAAATATTTCATAACCATATGCAAAATTTATATAGTTATACCTGAAATTACACAACAGGTGGGAACCAAGAAATGTAACATAAGTAATGTAAATTGGGTATTTACAAGCTTGTAATACTGTTTCTTTGATTTAATATCTCTAGGAAATATTGATAGAAAAAAAAATTTCTCCATTAATGAAGAAAAGTCCCCCCCCCTCATCCTTTCAGATTTAACAAAGAAGATAACTACATTATACTATCCAACCATATTTGTCCAATAAACTTCGTATGTGAAATATAAGTTATTCATGTTTAATAAATAAAATTTTGTCCTGTTTCAATTCATTAATGTATTCATTGATAGATAGTACCCATCAAGAAACAGATTTCTAATTTTTTGTCACTCTCTCTTAAAATGAAAATTTATTCATCCATAAAAAAAATCATAGATAGAAAAATACAAGCTGAATTTTAAATCATACTTCAAATAAATGTATCCAACTTCATGCATAAGTAAAATTCTATCAATTTTTGCAACTAGTCATCTAGAGTACATAATTATACATATGTGTGTGTAAGTTTATAATAGTTATTTACCTCAAACCACCTATTCCTCTTAAAGCACAGTATAAACGCAGCAAAGAACTTGCTTGCACTACCTTTGCATCAGGTAAATTATGATGATCAATGCTAAAGAGAACTAAATTCTTCAATCTTTGTAAAAGTTCTTCTCTCAAAAGATGAGTAGGATTTCCATCTCCTTCAGGTTTCTAGAAAACATAATAGCAATTAAATAATTATCATAAATTGATTTTTTTCTATAAATAGCAAATATATAATTGAAGAAATATAATATATATTGGTTATTAGAATTTTAAACATTCTTCTAAGGCAATAACCTTTTTAAAAATACATGTTGCACATTATGAAACAATATTTTGAAATATGATACAGTATCAAATTATTGATACCTGGAGATAAATAGTGGCCTTTTCCTGCCAAAGGACAGGTTTTAAAAAAAATTCAAAAAAATTAAGACTAAATAATTTGTAGAATTAAATTTATAAGAAACTCTTAAAATTGCTTGGATTTTTGCAATTTAATCTGCGTAAAGTGAAATTAAATATTGATACATTTCTATTGTAATTTGTTTTTTCAGATTCTTTTATACTATTATTGAAAATAAGTAGTATACCTTTTTTGATAGTTATAGTTTTAATACAATCTCTGAAAATAGCTAAGGGTTATAAAGTACAAATAAATAAGTGCCCATATGATGTACTATAAAATAACACCAACACAAGGAGTATGTTAGTCTTCTTTAACAAAGCAGTATACATGTCTTCCATAAGTCCCTCTAATGTTTCACAGTGTTTTTCTTTTCAACTTGTTCTCTAACATTAGTTAAGATACATTACATAAATATAGTAAAGAAAGATTAAAGAAAAGGAAATATGCACATCCATCATGAAAAAATAAGAAATCTGATTGTGCGCATGTGATGTACTTCTGACACAATCATACTTAACAAATAAATAAATGCTATTTAACATAAAGCTTTAAGAAAATAAAGCATTTCAAAATTCACTTTAGTTATGATTTAAACTAAATTATATAATGGAGGATTTGATAATTTAAATATGACCAAAATATTGACATAACAGCCATATGTTTTTGAAATTTTTTGGACAGTTTCAAAATATACAAATAAACTAAATGATATGTTCTGTTAAATTACTGTAATATACGGCGTATAACGTGCACCTATATTTTCTAGCAGCAATTTTTTATCTTTAGATGCATTCGCTCTATAACGTGCACCCCCTTCTTTACAAAGAAACCTGAAATATACGTGCAAAATGCTCTTATGTTTTGAAGTAATTTATTCAAGGTATTCCAAGCTTTAGAAAAAAATAATATAGAGCTACAACCCTTTAAGTTCATGTGAGTCTCTCATGTCATTTCTTTTAAATAAACAGTATTTTGATATATGTGTAGGAGTCTAATTTTTTCTCTGCTCATCTTTTTTAAAAAAATTTATTTTCATACATGGAATATAACGTGGATCTATAAATTTCGATCTTATTTTACGTGTCAAAAGTGCGCCAGGTTTTATGATAATAATGATTTATACTTTACGTCAGAAATTTATATTGTTTCCCTGTGTTTTTATTAACCTACTTTAATACAGAAAAATAAGATATAATTAGGTTTTTAATATGATTATAATTAAATATTATACTTATATCCAAAATCCTCTGTTAATTCTTAGAAACCATTTATCATGCACTTTACAAAATTTAACTCAAAAAATACTTTTAGAATTTTTGATAGTAAAATTATTAATTTATAATTAAAATTATTAATTTTAACATACTACAAATTTTAAATTATAAATATAAAACAGTTAAATCATAAATTACCTTTTGACTATTTCGAAAATATTGTCCGAACCAATTTCTAACTTTATCATCACTTCCAAGCAACAAGCCACTGATGAATGCAATAAGGTCACCCAATACTGAATTATGGTTACCAAATATCTCTCGTTCAATGCGGCAATAGTCTAATGTTAAAAGTATTGCCAAACCAGGCATATGACAAAATTCAACCTGATGATAAATAACCAAGTAAAAAAAACATAAAAATAAAAGAAAAAATTTCATAAAGCAGAAACTTACAAAACATACAAAATAGCTTTTTTCTTACAATGACAAGAATTTAAAATAAAAAAAGTAATGTCTAGTATTTTCTACTCAAAAATCTCAAACTTAGAATATTTTATTCTGATTAATGAATAAAAATATTAATGTGGATTATTAAGATTAACGTATTTTGGATATATTTATGTACATGAAGTATGAGTTTTATAATCTATTTGTATAGTTATTTGTTTTCCAATAGATTAATTTACTGCAGAAATTCAAATATTTAACTGAGCAAAAATGATTGAATAACTTAAAAATTAAAATAAAAGTTCGTCAAAATTTATGAAAGATATAACACAATTATTAGCACAACAAATTGACACATATTAATTATTATATTAAGAAATATTCACAATTATTTCATTTCATAAATTTTTACAAATAAAAGATTCATTTAAAGCAGTGAAACTGAACCTGCGGCCCGCCGTTTCACTAACAAATTCAATTATTTAAGAACAATGTATAAAAAATTTAGTGAGAAATTCTATCAATCAAGCAAGCCTGTATATCAATTATGCTATCTATGTGGTGCTGGTAGGAATTGAGGGATAACTTATTTTCTTTTGTAATTGTAACGGTTAGTGTTAACAAATAACAGTAGAATAGCGACTATTTTATGGGTGTAACTAATTTTTAATTAATCCTCATGCCTTCCAAGCAAAAAATATCCAAAAAATATTTGTTATTTCATGATAATTGAGATCTTGACAGTTTCGCAGAAAAAAAACACATGGATCAACGACTTCTTTAATTTGTCATGGAAATGCTCTATTTAAAAAATATAATTTTGCTCGTCACTATACCACTAAGCACAAATCTTTCAATGCCTTCTTTTTTTTTGAGCAACAAAATATTTGGGGGTGGGGAACTTGGGATCATTGATGAAAGCAAATCGAAATTACCCTATAACAAGGTAAAAAAAAAAAATGCATTGAACTCTTTTTTTTTTTTCTTCTGTGAGTTGAGTTTGATGAAGTTTAATATAGTTTTAAAATGAAATCCAAAAACTATTAATATTTTGATCAATTTCTGCATTTTAAATGTCTTTGTTCTTATAGTATCCCCCCTGTAACCCTTATATTACGGTTCGTGAGAAATAGTTGTCATTTGTATGCGGCCCGCGTGAAATAGTTATCATATCTATGTGGCCCGGCTGAAAAAAAATGTTGAGTACCGCTGATTTAAAGGCTAGGAAAAATTTGAATTATTCGTGTTGTTTATTTATTTCTATCATAAAAATATAGTCACCTTAATAATGCATTATGAGTTAGAGAAGTTAGGAATCATCTAAGTTTTTGATTATAAATTTTGCTGAACACTTCTATCCACATTTTATTTTATGCAATAGACATTTTTTTTATTGCATACAAAATTATCCTTCCACGTAAAATTATTCATTTACTTTTAAATTATGACATGGAATGAATACTGATAACCACATTTGTTAACTCTTAAATATAATCAAACTCAAATAAAAATCATAATAAATTACAATTTAAAAGAAATATCTAACCTTTATTATAAAATTTAATGAAATGATATATTTGTCTTTCTTTATACAGTATGCATTATATACAAATAAAATGTTATTTTTTACATAAAAAATAATTGTTTATTCATTTAAAAAAATCATAGTTACTCATTAATAAAGCTCAGATAATGATGAACAAAACATTGCTAAAAAAGTTTCATTAATTTTTTTTTTCTCTCCAAATGGATGTCAATAAAAGTTACTAGAAGAAGCATTTTTTGATAAGGCACATGCTTGTATGGCAGGTTTTTGGCAAGCCCTAAGTCTTATTACATATATATATATGTACATTATTAAATTCTTAAATCACTATTGTAAGGTTTAAATACCTGCTATCTTGAGATAATTCATTTCATTAACTTTATCAATTTCAAAATATTAATAATTATGAATGAAAAAAATATCTAATCAGATGAAATAATAAATTTTTAATTTTTAACTTCAAAGACATAACATATAGCTGTACTAAAATATAATTTATACTACAGTATGCATAAAAAATATGTTTATATAAAGATATCCCTATTAATTTTAATCCCATAGTTTATATTAAGATAGCTATATTATATTAATCACACATTACATAAAATGAGTATTTATTCCGTTATTAACGATTCCTAAAACTTTTACACTGTCATACAAGTGTTTCAAGCATTGCATTCAGGGCTCTGTCTTAAGTCCCTTGCTCTTTCTCATCTTTATGAACACCATCCACCCAGACACAAAAATCGCCTGCTACGCTGACGATATTGCTGTATGGCACTCACACAATGACGTTACAGAATCGGAAAAGGCCCTAAACACAACACTGAAAGGTATTGCTGCATGGGCAGAGAATCTTAAATTAACCATCAACGCAGACAAAACAAACTACTGCATCTTCTCTACCGATAGACGACACAGAAGCAGTCTTAAGGCTAATATCAATATACAGAACTCTCAAATAAAATAAGTCGACCTACCTACATCTTGGAGTAACCTTAGATCCCGAACTCTGCCTTTCAAACCACATCGAACAAACTGCCAACAAAGCTCTTGGAAAACTGAATATTCTTCGAAAACTAAGCGGAACTTCATGGGGGTCAAGACCTCAAACCCTAAAAAGCACTTTCTTCACTGTTATCAGACCGGTTTTAGAATATGTGACCCCAATTCGGACTCCGGCCTCTATTTCTGTTAAGCGGAAACTTGATTCTGTACAACACAGAGCTGCCAAAATTATTACTGGAGCAGTGTCATCAACCAATAATGAAAAGGCCGAACAAGAATGAGGCCTGCCTCCGCTAGAAAGCAGGTGCAACCTTGCCACTATCAAGTTCACTAATAAACTATGCTCATATTGATTTGGACCATATCTCGAGAAGCGTTTTTGATAAATGGAAGCATTCTACAAGGCTCAAAAGATCTTCGACTCTCCAACTTGATAGTGAAATCAGAAAAGAACTCAATTTGGAACATTCCTCCTTGCAGTTCCCTTCAAGAGCCCCTCATTCCAAAAAACCCACCAAAGAACACCTGTTTCGAATTGGAATTGTTGCGGCCATGTTCCAAAAAAGAAGACCCTGCAACTCTCAGACAAAAAGGACTTGAAACAATAGAAATACTCTCTCAAGATAACTTTGCAATCGCCTACATCGATGGTTCCTCAGACAGATCCCTCAGCAATGGAGGTGCCGGAATCCTCCTCCTCCCAGATGGCAATAACTACAAACACAAAACTAATACAGGCATAATCGCCTCAAACTTCACAAGTGAACTCATGGCGATTAGAGAG
Source organism: Trichonephila clavipes (assembly GCA_019973935.1). Classification (NCBI taxonomy): domain Eukaryota; kingdom Metazoa; phylum Arthropoda; class Arachnida; order Araneae; family Nephilidae; genus Trichonephila; species Trichonephila clavipes. The sequence continues at coordinate 68,963 of BMAU01019792.1, read as the reverse complement.
GCCCTTATATTATGCCAACAAGACCCACATGTTATTGATTCTACAGAAGGATTAGTAATCTTCTCAGATTCTCTAAATCAGCTATAGAAGCCATAAGAAACGGAGAGACCAACATCTCCTGTGATATTATTACCCTTCTAGAACAGCTGCACAGCAAAAGAAAATCCAATCCTGTAATGGATACCCACACATGTCAAAATTGAGGGTAATGAATGTGCAGATAGCCTTGTCAAAGAAGCTAGAGACATCGATCATAAGTGCACCACCATCACATTTGACGATGCTAATGCAGTAGCCAAACATAGAATTATGAATCACACTTTTAAAAAACCCCTAGTTAGGGAATTTGACTATCCCCGAATTATAACATCCACAATTGCCAGATTGAGAACTGAACACCTAAAGGGCATGAAGATTCACCCAGACAACACAAGATCATATGTTCAATGCAAACACTGCTCAGATCTTCAACTCACGCCCAATCACATCTTGGAATGCCCAACCGTCACAACAAAGTTACTAAAAATGGGAATGGTCCCTCTGAGGGACTCTTTGCTGGAAATCCTGTACAGCCCTGATGCTCCTAGAATAGCAGAGGCAGTGATTAAGACTTTCGACGGAATTTAGTGATATCTACTGCATTTATTTATGGACACGAGAACAACAACAAGTATTGCATTTAAAAAATATTTTGCTGGAAAGCATTTTTTGTTTTTCTTTAAAATGCAGACATATCAAACTAATAAAAAATATCTAAGAGGTATCAAACAATATGTCTTAAAAAATTTGAAAAGCACATATAATAACTGGCAAATAACTTAAACAAATAACCAGAAATGTCAACACTTATAATTTTTTTTTTGAAATATTAAAAAAAATATATACATAAATAATTTAAGAATTTATATCATATAGAGTAAGGGTGAAACACAGAGATAATGTTCAGAGTAATTCCTTTTAATTTTGGAAATTTAACTGAAATTGTACATTAATCATTTGATGGGTAATAAAATATCGGAAAAAAATAAATATATGATTTCAATAAAGAATTCATTTTTATTTCATTCATGCTCCTATTTATCCACTGTTTTTGAAGATCTAATTAGATTTCAAATTAGAGTGAGATTCTAAAAACAGAGAGAAAAAGATATTTACAGCTTTTCCTCTGACTGATAAAATTTCTGCCATGTTCATTTGGCATAAAACTCGTAAGGCTTGAATTCTCATCTTCCCAGCAGGAGAATCTTCATCTTGTTTATCTCCATTAGTAATCAATGTAGTACACACTATACATTTAGAAAAAAAAATTATGAGTTTTACTTTCAGTATAAAATTTATTATTAATTATTTATTAAAAGTATTTTATTTTTTCTCCAATAAAATATAAATAGGACTGAAATAAAAAAAAATTACTTTTAGAACAGTTGAGATAGAGAATCAATCCGAAAATATCGAATATTCAAATTATTAATAAAATGAAATCAAACTCATTTTAATTCATGAAAATTATCCATTACAATATTATTCAGAAAACTTAATTTGAATACATTTGATTTTTAATTTATAGAGCAAAATAAAAGAATAGAAATAATATATTTCACACTTTTAAAGCAAATTTCTTACTTCTACAGACTATTTAATTTTTTTATAATGCTAGTTTCAAACCCACTTTAGGATTCAAACTCTAAGAAATATTAAAGTATTTAGTAGAAGTAACAATATATACACATAAATACGTCTAGATGTCAAGATTTTTATTTAAAAAAAAACAAAAAGAATAAGTATTTAAAGACAAAGCAGCATATTCTGTATTCTCAGCTGCCTTGGAATTATGAATGGCCAAAAATAAATCGATTAAAAATTTGAAGGGAAAAAAAATCCCATGTTTTGAATCAATATTCTTTCCAAAATTGGAAGAATTTTTATTCAGAATATTTTCTCAATATTTTATTGGGAAGAATCCTACATACGTACACTTTCACACAGTTTATTTTAATTACACTAAATGATAGGAATGCAACATATATAGTCTTAAAACAGACATACTGTCTTAACATTGACTGAAATGGATAATGTGAACTGACTATAATGGAATTTTTTTTGCATAAAAAGTTTGCATTAACTTTCTTTTTCTTTTCTGGATAACATATTTTTAATGAGGCACAGTGGTAGCATATTATGCTTCCATGCCACAGGCCCAGGGATTCAAACCCCAGGCTGGGCAAGGTCGATTCGTCCTTTCATCGCTTCAGTGGGTTGATAAATGAGTGTACCAAGTTTGCTTGGGAATTCAACACTGGGGGTTTTTTGCATCAGACTGATCACCTGAGCGGAACATCTGCCAATGCACCTCGCTGCCCAAGGTCACAAAAACTGAGATGGGCGCAGTAGACCTTGGCCCGTAATGGGTTGTCCTACCACTGAATTTAATTTAGTTTTGTACTTTTAATACAATAAGGTTTTACTCATAATTAAATTTACATAGGTTTTTAAATCTATAGTTTTCACTTTAAATATCTTTAACTAATGCAAGTATATTTATAGGGGGGAAGGGGTGAAAGATTTATATAAAGAAGCATACAAGAAAAAGATAATCATAAAAAAAGCTTCTTCCTAAAATTATCATGATGTTGTGCATAAATATCCCATTGTTAAAATATAATTTTTTTAAAATCATGTTTTTATAATGCATTTTAAAGAAAATTCTTTTAAATTGTGAATAAAGCAAAGTGATAAAAAGGAAACATATTCTATACACACAAATGTTACAAATTATTTCATTTTCAGAAAATAGAATACTTATAAATGTAATCATGAATGATATACTGAATTGCTATAACACAAAACTTAATGCTAAATAATGTATAAGAATATATCAAGACAGTTTACGACAAAGTAACAAAGTAGAATAGCCACAGTAATACAACGGGAAACTCGTACAAGTAGGAATATAGAGTTGCATATATCATTGAAAAGCAAATATTTAATATGATATAAGAAATTGAGAAATCTAAAAAAACCTTAACGTAAATTGAAATTGTATAAAAAAAATCTTTATAAAAATTATCACAATACCATGCATTTTTAGGTATATGGCATAAGACATTTTAAGGAAGAAAGTTTTAAGGGAGAGATAAAAAAAGGTTTATAAAAATTCATTTTAAAACTAAATTTAAAATCAGCATACCTTCTTGAAAACTATCAGGAGAATTAGCTACTAATCTACAAAGTAAATAAATCCCATTTGGAATATGTAGAAGAGCTTCTGCAATATCTGGTATATATAACAATCCAGGAAGTTCTAAAAAAAGTTTTAAAAGGTTATTTTTAAATGAAACAAATTCCTCAGAAATAATATAATGTTAAAAACATTATAAGAGTTTATATTCATCTTTTAATCCAGTGATTAAATTTTAAAAATTAATGTATTAGTTTTACTCCCCCCCAACCATAAGTTAATCTTGTACACGTAAAAATTAATTGAACATAAGTAATATGATAAATCTTGAATGAATTTAAAAATTAAATAAAGAATAAATATAAATTTTAAAAAAAAAATCTCTGCAAAAAGGCTTTTTATATAAAAAAAGATATCATGCATAAGCACTGCATATATGAAAAGAAAATCAGATTTCATTAAAAAAAAAGAAAGCAAAATATAATACCATATATATACCTGCTTGAGCAATGCATAAAACATCAGCAATTTCTTCCAAATATACGATACTTTCAAAAAGTTCCGCATTTTGAACTCCATCGATATTACCCTCTTTGACCTAAAAATAAGTATAAAAAAAATGTTATTCTAACAATTATTGTAGTGTAAAAAATTCTTTTTAATTAACATTTTACATATGGTTTAATAAAAATTTACTCAATTAAGGCTTATTATTAAGTTCTAACTAAAAAAATTTTGAGTTGTTTTAATTCACAGCTTCATATAAACTATTTAATTAACAGAAGTTTTCATACAAAACTATTCTACTTATTAAAACTATAGACTGTGTAGAAATTCAGCAAACCAAATTATCATATTTATTCAAATCTAAATTGCATTTTTTTTCCAATGTTAAAGCTGCTGAAAATCAGGTGTAGCTTAGAATCAAAGGCGGAAAAGTTCGTTGGATGGGGAAAATTGAAAATGCTACTCTGATGATTGGAGCAATTACAGTTTAATGGATGTGTTAAAAAGTTTTTAATACTGATAAAATAAAGTAATTATTCACTCCTTATTAGTTTTCATATATATATATTTTAATTTTGTAAATATTGGATACCAATAAGGCTTTAACATTACTTTTAATTTTTCAAAAAAACTTGTTGAGAACTTAAGGTGTGACTTAGATTTGAATAAATACTGTTATAAGAAATTAGGCTTATATACAATCTCTCTCTTCAACACTTAGAATTAGAACTAATGTAAAACAAACATAAAAACATTCATGCTATGAAACATTAAGAATGCTTAGAGATGAAGCATTTGGCAATTTCTTTTATAAATAAAAAATACTGCCTAAAACAGTGGTCTTCTAACTTCGACTTATGGAACCTTTAGAAGTATAAGGTGTTTTTGGAGAATCTCATTCCTTACTATTAGAATACATTTTAACAGAATACTTAAAGCAGATATACATGTTATAGCTACTTTAAATAGTCCATTAGAAAAAGGATTGTATTGGCTTTTAAACTTAATATTAACGTAATTTAATCATTTGTACCATTAATTTGTGCTCCGTATGTCTCAATTCTCTAGAGAATGTAAATGTATTTTGTATACACATTTATAACTTTCTTTTCAAATTTTTATTTTGACTCCTGGAACATCTGTGTATGCTTTGTGGAACCCCAGGGTTCCATAAAAGTTTTAAATTCACTGGTTTAAAATGATAAAGAATAGACTTCTTTAGAAGCAGATAAAAAGGAAGGAATAGGGAACTTTTGACAGATCATTACAATTTACAAAAAGCAACAAAATTATTTATAAAAAATAGCCCATTTTGAAAATTTTCAAATATTTCCAGCTAGCATTTTTAGTTTATTTTTCACTTTTTAAAAATTTATGTGTAAAACAAATATTTAAAACTTTATGCCCATTCATTAAAACATATTCCCTTAATAGCATATATAAAAGTCTTTAAATCGATTTCTATAAAAATTTACAGTACTTTTCTGTTTCCTTGGCGCAAGCGATTAAGTTGCTAAAAATGATACAACCAACACCAAATGGAATATTCTCACTGGTAACCTTTTACCACCACATTTTCAAAACAAGTTGTTGTCTTAAATTTATCAGTAATGCCTTTTTAATAGAAGAAAAAATAACGAGAACTAACATTTATAAAACTTTTTTATGTGTATATTGTGTGGTGGTGAGATTTGCGCCAGCGAAACAGAAAAGTACTAAACTTTCAAAACTATAAAATATCAAAATATTAAAATTTTTATAAAAAGTTTTTGGCATACAAAAAAAAATCATTAATGAGTTTTTTTTAAAACATTGAAACTAAATTTTTTGAAGCAACTACCTTAAATTCTACAGTAAGAGGGTCAAACTTGCCCTGCAAGTCATAGTTTGCTCACCACTGATTTAATAAGTACAAGAAATTAATCACCAACGGTTTTTGCATTGCTTATTTATGCAGCCCTAATAAGCAATCAAAGAAATATATAATGTCCAAATTTATTTTAATCACAACAAAACATTTTTATTGAATTAAATTATACCCTCAACTTACACAATAGGTAGCACTGAGAGAAAACTGCGTAATTCGGGGTGTAACTTTACAAATAAATTATTTTTAGCTGGGGCCAAAGAGAAAAGAAAATAATTTAGAAACAAAAAACCGTTTAATAAAATCTTGGATAACATTAATACAAAATTGCAAACTGAAGTTATTTTGATGTAGGTGGTTTCATAAAATCTAACAAAGTAGTTTAGCTGCATATTAAGTGTTTTTATTTCTTGTTTTGTTGAAAAATACACTCTTCGTTGGAGACCATATTTTCTAAAATTTGTAACACATTTTCAACTAAATTGAGGCCTTCAGTCAAATTCCCAACCATCATTCGATCTTCAGATTGAACAGGGTCTTAAGACTCAAGTTCTTCAATATCTTGCTTTTCTCTGAGCTTATCAATTGCCAGATCCTGAATGCGAGAATCCAGCAGTTCTTGAACATCATCCCTATCCCCTTCAAAATTAATTTCCTAGGCAAGATCGAAAATTCCTTAAATCACTAAACAGTAAGCAAGTAATTGAGCCGTGTAGAGCTCAAACAAAGATGAATTGACAAGATTTGAAAATCAAGTAACTTCAGGTTCGCACAAGTCAAGGTATTACTGTATGCACGGATTCTCTTACATAAAATTTTTTAAAATCCAATTTGAAACAAAAAGATTTCTTGTTCATCTGGCGAAAATAGACATCACAAAAGCTGATCAAATATTATTTAATTTATTTAAGTCTAATGAAATATCACGAAAATCTTCAAAATAATTAATTCTTGCTAGAAGTTTTTTAACATTTTTGTTTATCAACAATTTTTATTTTTTAAAACATCAGAAGGAGAAAAACCTTCAAGAGACAAAAATTAGTTTTGGGTACTTACATATTAGCATCACCACAGCAAAATTGGCACCACGTGAGAGAGAATCATGCCATATAAAAACAACAAAAACTCTAAACATGTTTCACATAAAAAAACTAATAAGTCACAGATTCTGGTGGAAAATAACACGATTTGCATGGTGTCAATTTGGCTGTAGTGACACTAATATGCAAGTACTTAATTTTGAATACTCAGTGATATAAATTTGCGAATCAAGACAAATTGAGGCAACTACTATCTAAAATAGGATTTTGCAAAGATACTTATTAAAAAGTAGTATGTATAGTTTTCTAAATTTATTCAAATTAGAACTATACGACATTATTGCATTGTCTTAGACATGTGTTCAATACATAAAACAATATTCTATAGCAGGTTTAAAACAAAACTAAACAAAAAGAATAAAAAATATGGTTCAAGTATAGTATAGGGGGCACTTCGGATTTGGCGATTTTTATCAAAATGCCACGGGGAGATAATGAATTCATTCTGTCAAACTGTTTAATTTGGTAACCCTTAATTTTTGATTTGTGGTCTTATGCAGATAAGGTCCCGTGTTCTTTTTAAAAAATTGCTATTGGTTAATTAACAAAATAGCGGATAATTTGAGCTCGAGCAGACAATGTTCAAACTAATTATTCAAACTTTAATTTATTTTTCATTTTCAAAGTTATTTTCATCCTCATAGGATCTAAAACAGTTTAAAACAATTTTAATTGTTCCATTTTTCTGCTTTTTTGTTTTTTCCTTTGACTTATCCTAAAAAGTATGTCTGAAAGATATAATTTGTTTTTTTTATGAATTGGAACAAAAGGGAAAATTGAATGTGATAGAGTGGTGTATGAAAAAAGGATTGATTGCTGCCAGTGCTGAATGTTCGTTCGGTTTGCAAGAAAGCTATGAGTCTGATGAAGAGGAATTCAAGTGACAGGTATATTTGGGAATGCTGGAAGAAGGAGCGAATGAACATCGCATGAAGAGATCTGTTAGGAAGAATAGCTGGTTTGAGGAGAGTAAGTTGAGTATGATTGAAATTCTTAAATTGACGAATATGTGGGTGCGAAAGACCAACATTGCTTTTGAACTAAATGTTGCAAAGAAAACAGTCATGGATTGGATGAGTTTTTATAGAGAAGTATGCATGGAAATGTGTATACGAAAGCTCAATGCTTGGAGGTCCGGATGTGATTGTAGAAATAGATGAGAGCATGTTCAGTAAAAGGAAGTACAACAGAGGCAAACAAGTGAAAGGAACCTGGGTGTTTGGAGGCATTGAAAAGTCAACGAATAAGTGCTTCTTCCATGTGGTTCAGGATAGGTCGAAGGATACTCTTCTCGCATTGATCAAGAGCAACATGAAGGAGGGTACAACCATCATATCGGATTGCTGGAAATCTTACGATTGTCTGGAAGATGAAGGTTTTCTTCCTCTTTCAGTCAATCACAAAATGTACTTCAAAGATATAGAAACGGGCACTCACACGAACTTCATTGAGGGTTCGTGGAGTGCCAGTAAAAAATCTCTACATGGAACTCGCAGGTGTGAGAATCAATTTGATTCTTACTTTGCGGAGTTCATGTGGAGAAAACTAAAGTGACCCAGCAATCCGAATGACCTATTCACTGCCTTTTTAGAGGCAGTGAAAGAAATATACCCTCCTTTAGAAGAACTCCCTGAATAAAGGTAAGCCTACTTTTGGAATATTCTACTTTTATGATTACTTTTTGCTTAAAAAACTTAATTTTTTAATTTTATGCATTGATGATATCTTAAAAATATTTCTTTTTATTTCACATAAATATCTAGGTGCTAGTTTGATATTGGGGGTAATAGAGCCAAGCAATATGGTTGCCTTGAAATTTCTTTCCTTTGGAGAGATGTGGTTGCCATGGAGATGACGTTTCTTGTAGTTCATTCTAATTGTTGTTTTTTTTGCACGCGCCAATCCTATTAATTTCAGACGATTTTAATTCAAAATAATTCATTCTTATAGGTTTCTTTTTATTGCACGGTCAAAATTTTCATTGCAGACGTTTTTAATTTGAATTCCTTGAAAATGCTATCATTTTCAGTCACCTGCTGCTTTGCTGTACTCTGTTTTTGTGTTTCTCCAGAAAATGGACATTTACACAGTTATTAGTGAGTACCAGGATTTTTTCCCAAGGAACATCATGGTTCTTCTTTTAATTTCTTTGGTCCTAAAGGTGTTCCGAACTCACACTTTTAGTCAACTTTATTTTTAAAAAATAATGATTATCTTTTTATGTTCCTTTTGAAAGTTTCAATGATTTCGAACACGGTCCAATGTGAGCAATGTTGCTGCAACATGAAGGTTGCTTGGGATACATCCAAAAAATTGGACGGTCGAAGAGAGAGTAAAATTGGGAAAAAATATAATAAGGGTCATTTCGTGGAGGGACAGTGGGTTTTTGGCAGTGTAGAATGTGAGACGGGATGCTGCTTCCTGGTTGCAGTTCACGACAGGACGGCAGAAACACTTCTCGGCCTTATTGAATCATGGACTGAACAAGGAATGACTGTTATTTCTGACAGCTAGAAATCTTACGAAAGGTTGAGGGAAAGAGGTTATCATCACCTTACAGTTAACCATTCGCTCGAATTTGTTGATCCTGAGACTGGTGCTGATACTAATACTATTGAAGTTATCTGGCGCCACTTCAAAGCTTTCTTGCCTGAATATAATCGAAAAGGAAGATTTGAAGGATATATCACCTGGTACATGTTCAGGAAAATATGTTTCACTCTCAAAGAGAACCCATTCATTAAATTTCTTGACCTAGTTCAAAATATTAATTGGGCTGAATGGAGAATCGTTTCAGGAGGGGGAGTTGAAGAATCAAATTCATAACCCTTTTGTAATATTTTCAGCAACTAGCATTGCATATTTTTTAAAAAATTTTTAAAACTTCCTTTTCAATATTACATCCAGTTCAAAAAATACATTTTTTACAACTAACTTCAATAAATTATCTTACATAATTATCATAGTCCTCATATTCCTTTCCTTTTGAAAAAATAAAGAAATAAAAAAATCTTGGTACTCATAATTTCCATCCTTTTGTCCACATCCATAAAAGGTAAGTACACTATTTCACTAGCAATTTTCATCAACATTATTCTCTGGTTAAATCTAAAATTGTCGGAAATCATGCAATTAAAATTATTTTCCGTCCCGATTCCTAAGCGGATGCCGCCATATTGGATTCCATGCCAGCTACAGCAAACGCTGCTAGGCGCGATCTTATCACACCAAGCAGCGCTTGGCGTAATTACCCCCGATATCAAATTAGTTCCAATATCTATTCATTTTTATTTCAAAATTACAATTTTTAATTTCTTGGAACATCTACCGATAAAATATGTAGCTTGGCTTACGATTCCGGTTGCCAGAAATACCCATCGCCAAAAAAATTATCTTGGTGACCGCACTTAGTCACACACACACACACACAAAAAATGACTGCGCCAAGTGACCCCCAATACTACACTTGAACCAAAAATATAGAATCTAAGATTAAAATTAAGAGCATTACTTACATTTTAAAAACATATTTTAAATATATTTTTTCAAAATAAACTATTCAGTTCTCACTAGATAGTTCTTTATTAGATTTTTGTCATGCTTTCATTCAAAGTCACTAGTATACACATAATTTTATACAAATTCCTTTAAACATGTACTGAAATGTTTAAAGAAATATATGACAGTTTAAAAATCGACAGAGAGTTTTAAGAACATACTTCAGTTAAGAAAACCAGTCTTACTTGAGCCATAACAGAAAGTAATTCACTCAGAAATAATCTTAGTCTTCTAGCAGCATCGCTACGCTCAAATTCTAAGGCCAAACCATTTGGTGAAGCAGGTATAAGAGCACTTTCCCCAGCTGATGGCCCTAATCTACAGCTGTAAATATATGAAAATAAACAAAAGATCAGCAAATTTTTAATAAGGTACAGTTATATATATATTTTAAAATTCTGATAAGTAAATCTTCCATAAATAACAAGGAAATGGAAGGGAAAAAGGTATTTCGTATTATATATTTGGCATAGAACCAACAACAGTTATACAATTTGTTTTTCTAAGTAGTGTTGAACTATAGCTTTGTAAAAGTTTATAAGAACTTTACAAAAATAGATGCTTATCGAATATAGAAACATCTGAAGCTATAAAGAAATAAAATGTAAAAATACAAACCGTTGCTGTTCTTTTCGAACATCAACTTCTAGAGCATGGAAATCAATAGACAACAGAGCCACCAATGAATTCACAACTTCAATTCCTGATAACAGCTGTAGTATAACTTTTCGTTTCTGAGCCCATTCCCAAGTTTGATCCAAAGGAGCACAAAGAGCCATTCGAACTAAGCATGGTAAAAGAGGTCTGATTTCTGTTTCTGATAAACGAGAAAGTTCGTTAGTGTTTACTCGTTGAATAGCAGAAAATGCTTTCGGTAAAACATGCAGTTTCGAAACCATCATATCAGTGGATTTAAAAAAGTATAGAATATATGTTATTCAAAAATGGATATTTCAAACCGAAATAAACATCCGGCACTTTTATGTCGGGATGACAACATTGGATATTAGCGCATAGCGTTAAAGAGAGGAAGAAATGTTAAGTTACTCTCGCCACAGGCAGGCTCAATGAAAAAGTAACTTGTTTCTCATTGGTTGACATGTGTAACAATTTGATTACTATGGGTTCTCTTATTTGGCACTGTAGTGCTCTCTTATGTTTTGATAATTTATTTGAAATAAAACAAATTAACATTTCTGCGCCTCTCCATTTGGAACTTCGAAATGTTTTTCAATCTGTCATTTCCTTCATACTTTAAGCGTTCGCAATTAATTCACTGAAACTGGTTAAGCCTCTAATTTTCGTTATAAAAAATACACAAATTTAATTCTTTTACCTAAAATCTAAGTATCCCATGGATTACGTAGAAAAAATATTTTTTATTTGAGCAAAATGAGTGTAGGAGAGACTAAAATTAAAATAAAAAAATGTACAGGTTCTTGATTATGCATTTATTTTCATTGATAATATTCTAAAAATGATTTTTATTATCGAATTAAATTTGCATGTAGAATGTGAAGTCGTTAAATAAAGAGCACTTTTTCCAGAAGAGGAGAATTCCGGGAAGGAAACAGGGGGATGACAGTCTGCAGGGTTACAGAGCTTAGCAAATTTCTCGCCAATATCGGCGCTTGCTTTGAATACGATGCCAATCATTCATTTTCGCATTAGACGTGGACCTGTTCACACGTTGAAAGCAGTATTCTTATCGAAAGCATAAAAAATATCTAACCATCTTTCGAAATAGCAAGTTTAAATACATGGAACAGATTTATTTTAAATGAAATTAAATATTTGTTCATTATTTTTTTGAATAAAGTTTAATTATGTAATTGCAGTGGTAAGTAATACACAAGTGCGAGCAGAAAGCGCTTACATTATTGTTTTTTGAAACTCCGCGTTTTTAACGAAACGATACTGGATTAATTTAGATAATACGATTACTCATGGCACGGAAATTCAAAAAAGAAGCAGCTCCTCTGTTGAACATTTTGTACATGTTACGAATAAGTATTTTAAATATAACCAATAAGTGATTTTATCGGATCTTTTACAAATGTTATTACTAAAAATCGAAAGGGTAAGTTTTTTGATACAGAATAAAAAGCGTTTACTAAAGTGATTTGAAAAGCTTATTTTCGTATTTAATTCTCTATTCTACAAAATATGTTTATTTATAATTTTAGATAGCTTGTGCACTGAATATTCATTGATAGATTTTTATTAAATCGGTTATTTGTTTCGCTCATTCTGTGGGTCATCAAATTACATTTTGATCGCTACGTAATCGTAAATACTTGTTTTATTAATAACAATTCAATATGTATATATATTCATAATGATACAAGTTGAATGACGGATTGACCGAAAGCTATGGTTTTCACTCTGACAATGAATCGAGTTTCTCTAATATTTTTGTTTAATATAAACGGAAAATTTTTAAAAGCTTAATATTTTATCACTTTATATCAAACTCTCTCTGTAAAAATAAAAAAGCAGACTTTCAAAATTAACTAGAAACAATTTTTTTTCTCATACTTTCAAGCTAGATCAGATTTTAAATTAAACTCATTTTCAAACGGAAATTAGTATACATCCTTCCATAGTATAATCATATATCTACACACATAATGCATAAACTCGACTCAATTTGTTACTAAATTTATGCCAAATAGAATAATGAAAAAGTGGATTTCAATTATATGTTACCGCTAAAGTATCTATTCATATATATAAATACATATTTGTGAAAGCAATTCTTTTTTTTTTGTACCTAATGAAATTCGAGTTCGAACAAGACAAAAATTGAATTACATACTGCCTGTGTTATAGTTTTTAATTAAATGGTATGAAAAGCCTAAATTCTCTCTACACGCTATGCTTAATGTACACGCAATAAGTTTTCTTATAAAGAGAAAGTTAAAAATTCACAAATTTAAAATGCAAGAATTCTTGTTCCGTAAGAAACCATAGGATACTCTCTTATGGTTTCCTCTTCTAAAATAACTATACTAAACGCCGAATTAAAAATAAATTCCCTTATTTAAATGCCTACAAAATGAACGAAAAGGTTTATTGAAATATTTTTTACCTTAGCAATAATAGAAACCACAATTGTTTCTTTACAGTAAATTATTTTAAATACAAGGGATGCATTTTCTACTATGTTAAAAATCATACGGCCAATTATTGACAAATTACTAAAAAAGAGCACTTCTAAATTTATATTAATTTAAGTATACAAAGCATGTTTTAATTTTTTTTTTTTTATGAAAAGTGATTAGAATTTTTTACGAGATTTTCCGGCCGTAATTTTATACCCTTGCTAATTTTAAATAATTTAAATAGAGTTTTTCCATAGAAATGTATCTAATTATAAAAATAAAATTTTATTTCTAAGAATGTCCCTAAAATTTTAAGACACGTTTACCTATATAATGGACATCATACTTAAATTCCTGTTTAATTTAATTATTGAGTTCCAACCCTCCTCCCAAACTTTTTAGACAGTCATAAAAGCGTGATTCTTGCTGATTAGTGTCTGGGGGGGGGGGGGTAAGGATGATAATCTTATTTTTTCTGCTTTTTAACTCTTCAAAACATGCATATACTCTGAAAATAGTTTATTTATTCAACCATATAATAGTATTACTTCTATTTGTTTTTCTTCCGTGCTCTTTTTGATAAATACTGAAGTGGGAAAAAAATTACTTTTGAGTCAAAGATAATATTCACAGTCCTCTAGTGTAAATCAATTGCTTTTCATGTAATGTTAAATACAGTAAATTATGCCAATCCTAGATCATAATGACGTATAAAAATTTAATCACGCAAAGTGATAAAGAATATGGTGAAGCATTGAATATCGCAAAATGGGTGATGACACAGATAATTTTTATCAAATTGCAACTGTAGCATTTTTTTTTTCTGAAATAAAAGGCCATTTAATTTCATAAATAATTGCATTATATATATATATATATACAGTGGCGCACACAAGGGGGTCCGCCCCCAAAGCCCTTGATTTTTTTCCTATTGATTATAATTCTAAGTATATAGTACGTAAAATTTAATTAAGTATTTGTTATTAATGATTAATTTTATTAATTAATGCTAATTATTTATTCAATAATTAGTTTTTTACTGTGTTTTGCTCGCAAAAATCGACAAAATCAAAAGGAGCCTGATACAAGAATGGTGAACTTTCGACCCCGGACCCCCCCCCTTGAAAAATTCCTGTGTGCGCTACTGTACATATATATATATATATAAATATTTTAATAGATATATATATATATATATATATATAAACTTTTTAAAGAAGCGTGCAAATAACCAAATATCATACAAAAAGAGGATAAGCTACATGAAATTGGGACTTGTAAGACACATGACTTTTAACAAAAATTTGGTAAATTCAATGCAAAAACTACATTATTTTTTTAAAACACATTTAATACAACTGATCACATACGTGAGTACATTTGTTATTTTGATAAATAGTTTTGGAATATATATATATGATACAATCTAAAACATAGTTTAAAATTAGAATATAATACATTGTTGAGACTAATTGTGATATTGGTTGCTAAATAACACGGAAACATTAGATTTGTGGTGCCTCAATTTCAATAGTATGCGACTGCATTAAATTTGGTAAAACACCATTTTCAATAATTTTATCGAAAATGCCGAAGTTTACTTTGCTTTTATTTCAACTTTTGCATAGTATTCTGTTCTCTGTATTTTAATGTTGGATGATATCTGCAAGCCACTGTATTATTGGCTGAGATTTATTTTTGTGATAATTTAGTTAAGAAAGAAAAAATACAGCATTATGTAACAAAATTTGTTTCAAACGTATAGAGAATGTATTTGATATAGCATGACTACGATAAACCTGGGTCCCGATTTAATTAGTTATAATTGTAAGGGGTATACAGTGTAAGAGAAAAAAAAAGTAAAAACAAATATTTCTTTATAGCCTGTGTGACGTATATTCAATGACACTATGAATAACCAAAGACCTCCCTCACTCTGTTGGCAGAAATTTAGGGGCCATAAAAGAGATAGACATCTGCTTCCCTTTGCTTCTAACAATAACCCAGTTTCCCAATGACCCCCAGCTTTTCTTCCCTTTGCTTCTAGGGGAAGGGACAAGAGACGGCCAACGCATTCTTGAGGAAGTTCCGACTCCACCCATTTCCTTTAGACCGGATATGCCAAAATTTTTATTTCCTAAGATCCGAAAAATAACTATAATGCTAATCAACCTTAAATGCAATTTAGTTTATCTTTATTTTCTTACGAATTGGTTAAAAAAAATTTACATTTCCTTTTTAAACTTCATTGATATCAATCCTAATTAGTGATATTCTAAAGTAATATTGTTTTTAATTTTTCATGTCTGTAATACTTGTTTATGATTACATTTAAATCAGCTAATATACCTCCTTTTCATTTTTTAATCGATGTAATTTCTTTGCTCAAACGTGAATGGGATTTTTTAAGCGCTATTTTTTAAAAATTAGCTTATTTTTATATACATAAGGAACTGAGGAAAAATATTTGAAATTATAGTATGATCATGGAATGTACATTGAAAAACTATTTAAGTTTCCAATAAGTAACAAGTTTTATTATTAACTGTAGTAATAAATTTTTTTGGAGGGGTGGGTGAGTTTGTACGGAATTAATGATTTCTAATATGCAATAACGCATGCTCTTTTGATTGGATTATTTCGAATGCGAAAGTTATTCCTTGGCATTAAGTCATCGTAATACAACCTAATTGGAAAACAAAAGAGATGCTGACATTGAGTTTCAGGATTTTAAAAATTAAAATTTGTTGGATTGAAGGAAATTTGTTTTAAGATGCAAAAATTTCTTTATATGGCAAAGAAAAAAATTATAACTGATAATATTCACTTAACTTATTCTTAAGATTTTAAAGACTGTGTAAACATTTACCACTTTGTAATAGAAAAAGGTAAAATTAAGAGAAATTTTTTTATATAAGTATTAACATTGATTCTCTGATGCTATAAAATGTAATAAAAACTTTATAAATTTTATAGATGGCATACAGATTTTGAACAAAACGTTAGTTTTCAAACTCGTTGAATCTCACTCAAAGTAAAACATTTTAAAGATTTTACAATGTTGATAAAAAGTATAAGCTGATCACACATATACACAGAAAATACTATATTATTTTAGGAATAATATTGAAGCTGAGTAGTCGTGCATCACGCTTCCACACCACATGTGCGAGTTTCAAACCCCGGGCTGGGCATGGTTGACTCAGCCTTTCATCCTTTCAGTGGGTCGATAAATGAGTGTCATGATTGCTTGGGAACTAAACACTGAGAGTTTCGCGTCATATTGACCACATGACCGAAGCATCTGCTCACGCAACTCAGCGCCCAGGATCACGTATACTGAGATGGGCACAGCAGGTCTTGGCTCTCATGGGCTGTTGCGCTACTGAGTTAAGGAATAATATTTGATTACAAAATATAAATGATCAAATTAGAAAAAGCAGTTGAAAGTACAGAATTTAATGTACAAAGAACACATATTAAGGAATAAACATTTTTTCCCCTTTAGTATGAGCAAATGATTATAATGCAAACAGATACCATTATTATATAATAAATTATTAGCTTTATACATAGAGATATTCTAAAATCGTTTATAGAATTGCAAATCGATGAAAATCTCAATAACTCGAGAGAGAGAGTGACAATTAATGTCGCTCTGTTCAGCTACACGAGGACTTTTGGCGACGAACCTCGTAATTTTGAACCATGATCAAGTGACGAGGACGACACCTGAGCTGGCACCCCTGTCTTAACTTCCTCACCACACAAATGAGAAGACGTTTGAGCCTCAATAGATTTAACGTGTATCAATACTTCTACATGACGGCTAATAACTAGATGATAAATATCGAATATTCTTTTTTTTTTATTTTTGGAATCTATTTCCAACTATAATCACATTTAGTTTCTATACCGGTTGAGAAAACTCTCTATCGAATTTTCAATAAATATAGTTCCATCTTTACAATTAGATTCAGCAATTAATTTTTAATTTTTTCATAATTACACGATAAATCATTTTTTTAAATATTTTTTGACACAAATACAAAATTATTCATTAATTAAGAAAAAAAGTTTTTCAAAAATGTAATAGTCTTTGAGTATTTTGTTCTATATATTTCTTTAACCAGCCTATCCATTTAAATTCTAAAAAAATTGGTGTAATTGGGTAAAAAAAAAAAATTCTGATATAAAATCTGAATCTCCCCACGTAACAACTCAACATTAGAATCATTGTTAAATTGAAAATCACAAACTATATCCCTGATATTGCGTCATTAAGTATAACTTTACAAGGGCAAAATTCTCATTAAAATCTTAATTTTTTTATTTAACTATATTAAAGGAATGCCTATATTTTATGTTGTTTATTTCTTATTAATTCCTACCACTAGTTCACTCTTTTTCAATCGTTAATAAAATACTTTCTATTCATCCATTGAAGTTCAAATACATCTTTTTAAACTAGCAGTGGATGACACTTGATGTTAATACCATTGTTTCTTTTTTTTTTTCACATATTAATTCATTCATTATATTTAAAAAATGAATAAAAAGTAAAAAAAAATAATAGTCCAACAGCATATATAGAAAGGAAAATCGTTCGTTGTGCCCCTGTTGAGCAATAAATAGCACGTTGGACTTTTAATCCAAATGTCGTAGGTTCGAATCCCTCCTGGGATGGCCTAATTTCTGAGAATGTGATTTCTTTTTTACATTACTATTTTATAGGAATAATTAAATTCGATAAATGAATAAATAGTAACAAACAAACAAAAAATAGTCTAACACCATATATAAAAAGGAAAATGAAAAATTGCAAGGAAAATCGCTTTCTAGTTTGTCACTTAATATTGTAAGTCTGTCATATGTATATACATATTTATATTAATTGTAACTATTTAATAAAAAGTAACTAAAATAAAAGATTTTCTTTGTTGACCTAAGAAGGAATTAAATATCCTAAATATTATCCAAAGTATAATTTTTGAACACATATCCTCACTGGAAAACATTTTTCTTTTAATTAATATGTAAGAAATGAGCATTTTTTTATTGATGAGTTAGTACACTAAATAATAAGTTATGAAATAATGTTGCTCTCTCTCTGTTGTTACTAATGCCACCTATCTGACGATGTCAGATCGAGGCCCAAGAAATTCATCGCTGCAAAGGGCTACAAGTACGCTTGTCGTTAGCCGTAGCTTTGAGTACCATTCAGGTAACAGTACGTTTTGGCTGGGTTCCACCCCAATTTTGAGGGAGAACATCTTAGGGGTGATCAGGGGCCTCCCAGCTCTTGGCAGCTCTCTCTTAAAATAATTAATTAAATGGGGGAAATAAGCAATGCATATTAGAAATATTTATGATATTGATCCCGTTTCTACATCACCATGAGGTAGGAATCTCGATGCGTTTTTTTATAGAGGTATCGCCATCTTTTACTTTATAGAATAATCTGGACAAAGCCAATTTTTAATTTTTGACCCATTCTTAAAATTGACGCATTTCCAATGTTACCAGTAACTGCAATCATCACACTGAACCATATTTTTTTTTTAAGTCGTTGCGCTTTCACAATGATTGCAACGCCAAAAGTTTTGTTTCAATGTAAATATTTTTTCTACTTCTTCCCAAGCTTGTGTAGTAAATAATTCTTGTACAGATATGTCAAATCATGATTTATAACAGAATCCGCAATTTAATTATCAGGTTTTAAATCCTGTACACTAAAAAGAAAAGTTTTAAATTTTCACTCCAATAAATGTTTTTTTGTTTCCAAATTTGATATAAAGGTACATATTTTTATGTGTGGCCCGCGAGATTATAATATTTTTCCGAAGTGGCCTGCAATTTCTTTTGCGTTGGACCCCCTGGACTAAGGGTTTAACCAAAGCGCTCTTTTGCGGTTAATGAACTTGGAAATTCCAGTTCTGGAACAAGCCTCTCAAATAAACAATCATAAACAAAATCATTATTCCCCTCCACCACTAAAGAGAGCAAAAATAAAAGCTCCTTTTTCCCCGGACATCGTAAGAGAAATCCGATGACAGAACACCCCGAACCAACTCCTTTTCCTTCACTGTGAATTGCATAGAAGTCGCAAATGTTTATACTGCAACAAAGGTCATGAACTCGAGGCCTGCCATTTCTTAAGCGCTAACGAAAAGAGAGAAATTTTAAGAAAAAAGGGGATGTTATTTGAGCCTCATGCCCGGTCATAGATCAATGGAATGTGCGAAAAGAGAGTCATGTCCTATTTGTAATGGCTCCCACCATTTCACAATATGTTTTCGAAATCGGCACGGTGACGATTTCTCTCCAAAAAGTGAAACAAATAATATAGTTTCAGCAGTATTTAAAACAGAAGTAAATAGTGTATTATTACAAATATGTGCTGAGTTAATAGATGACACAAAAATGAACAAGAAGTTGTTAGATTATTCTTATTCTTAGATAATGGTTCACAAAGAAGGTTCGTTTTAAAGAGTACTTCTGAGAAATTTAACTTTCTAATTCTTGGAAAAGAAAACCTTTCCATTTGCACATTTGGTGCTAAAGAAACTGAAATAAAAACCTTAAATATAGTTAAAATAAAATTGAAAAACAGGAATGATCCAAATTTGTACATTGCGATGGAAGCGGTCGAGACAGAACATATTTCGATTACACATTTACCAACCCCTGATAAAAAAATTTAGATATTTAAGAAATGTACAATTAGCTGATTCTTATGAATTTAACGATAAAGAAATATCAATTCTTATTGGCGTGGACTATTATTATCAAGTAGTTATAGGTAGAATTACACGTCTAAACAAAAATCTTATAGAAATAGATACATTATTTGGGTCAGATCGGGAGGAACTTTTAACAATGAGTGTTATTGTTAATGAATCCAATACTTCGAAAAAGCTTAGCGAATTTTGGGATTTAGAGAATTTAGGAATAGAAGCAGAGCTGACATTTTGAAGCAATATTTGTTTATTGCATATCTTAGTAAAATATTTATTTACTTTAAAAATTATAGTGATAAATTTTTGTATTTAACAATACTTGTCCGCACTCTAAAATTTTGCCCCCCTGCCTAAATGCGACACTGTGTGGGTGTACATATAATGGATATAAATATTCTCTCTTAAAAATTATAGATGGAAAATTTATATGGACTAGCAATTTTTTATTAAGGAATATAAATTTTTTTAGTATGTAATTTTATGTCCAAATTTGTATAAAATTATAAAAGTGCAGAAAACTTTAAAAAAAAACAATTAAAAACTTTAAAAATATTTTTCCTTTATTGATTTCGTTAAAATATAAAAGTTTTATGGCTTTAAAATAATAGATTTTTTTTTCTGAATGATCTTTTGGATTAGTTAGTTCGAATAGGAAAAATGGACTGTTAAGGTTCACTGTGAAACCGTAAATTTCTCGAAATTGGAAAATGCTAAATTCTTTTCTTTGTATATTTATGTTCATCATCATGTCTAATGGTGATATTTAAAATTATTTTGTTAAATTTTCAAAGGGAATATGTAGTGAACTTTAACCGCTTGCCTGATTATCTCGGGTTAGTATATATTACAGCTAATTATTATCCCGAGCGGAATTTGTCTGTACGATTTGTTTTATCACGGTTTTACTCGGCCTGAAAGAAATGAAAGGAAACGCTCAGCTTTGGTTGGCAGTTAGGACAATTTTTATCCCGCCCGGTTTGGCTGATACGTTGGTTAAAAGGAAGATTGATGTGAATGGAACATTTGGATTGAATAGAAGAGATTTATCTCGAGATCTAAAGACAAAGAAATTTTTTTAAAAAAGGAGAAATTATTGGGTATTAGAGAGGGAAGTAACTGTAATTACATGGAAAGATAAGAAGGATGTTAGTTTAATTTCCACAATACATACAATCGAAATGCAGAATGTAACAAATGAACGGGGAGAGACAAAGTCCAAGCCTAAATGTGTAGTTGACTACAATGACCAAATGGGTGGTGCAGATAAAGTTGACCAGCATTTAGCTCCTTACTTTACATCCAGAAAAAGAGAGGAAAATACTAATATTTTCTTCCATTTATTGGATTTGGCCTTGTGAAATTCCTTCATTTTGTACTGTAAATCAGGAGGTTCATGATCACCTAAACAATTTAGAATGAAACTGACTGAAAAACTAATTTCAGAAAATCATCGTGACGAGTTTTCTGCCACATCAGGAAAACCCAGCATTAGTCCTTCACCACTCAGGTTAACCTCAATGCATTTTTCAGATGTTATTCCTGCATCTGAAAAAAAAAAAATCAAATCCAACGAGACAGTGTTCCCGTGACTGTGCTCCTGTAATAGAGATTCCAGAAATAAGCCAGTAAGAAACGAGACTAGATACCAGTTTACAGAATGTCAGGTATCTCATTTTGTGTTGTCCCTTGTTTCAAAATCAATCATATTAAGACTAATATTTAACTTTTTTTCCATTTGCCAGATATAACTCGGGATAGTAAACTAATATTAAAACTAAATGTTTTTACGCCTGTAAAAATTTTAAAAACTCAACTTAAAACCTACATATTTTGTTTTGTTTCGTTTCATTGTATTTAATAATAAAATTAAAAAATGTGATGATTTTTTGCAATTTTTTCAAAAAAATGTGTAAAGGAAGCGGTTAAAGGGTTCAGGAGAAGGAGAGATTTATGGTTCTAAGTAATGAGACAGGGGAAAAGTTTCTACTGTTTATCAAAAAATATATATACAGTCGAACCTCCATATAACGAACCTCTATATAGCGAATTTTTCTACGCGCATTTCAGGATTTTCTTCATAAAATAAACTTCCTATAGTGAAGTGCATTTTCTATGCAACAAACTTTTTTTCTTGTGATTGGATTTTTTTCTCCTTATTTTTAAAGTAGTTCCGGACATTTTAAGTTATTCTCTCTTAACACATTTTATGGTTCTCATAAATCTTGAACTGCTTTTTTTTTTTTGTTTAGCGCGCTGAGAGCAATAGATTTCTGGGAGTTTCATCCCAGAAGTACTACTTTTCACTAGAAACATCTTCGATATCCTCTTTCACCCTCAGTGGAATTGCATCGTGTCTCCGTGTCCTTGAACTAATTTCCGTTCATTTGTAGTGTTGATCAGTTGTACTGGTAACTTCGTTTCTGATAGTTCGTAAGTGCTTGAGCATGAAATTTTTTTTTTTTTTCAGGAAGTAGATAAAGGCGTCAAAAAGAGGACATGGCTTTATCATTTGGTTTTCCTCCAAACAGCTTATCAACTATTATAAGAAATCGAGATAAGCTTCGAAATTAGGATTCATTGAATTCTTGTTCAAAACGTAGAAGAACATGTGTCCATGAAGATTTCGACGAGGCAGTTATGAAGTGGATACATACAATGCAAGATAAAAATGTTCTGATCTCTGAGCCTTTCGTAATAGAGAAAGCTTTTCCATTTGTTAAGGTATTGGGATAAGACCAATTTCTACGTAGCAATGGATGACTAGAAACATTTAAGAAAAGACACGGAAAATTGCACCTGAAGGGATTTTTGGTGCATTTCAAAGATATGAAACGTATTATGAAACAAAGTATTTTTTCAAATAAAAAAACTCAAACAAAATTAACATGTTTTATGCATAATTAAATTTAAGTCCGCATGTGGTGATGTAAGTTTAAAAAGTCTTGTTATAAAATAATGTATGCTTAAAATTACTTGTATGCTTTAAATTAGAAAATGTCCTTAAAGCTCATTAATTTTAAAATAAAATTATTTTCTTTTTGTAAATACAGTGTATATTCCTCAACATTCTTTTTTTTTCGATGGGTAAGATATGCTGCAACGTAAGTTAATAACAAACAAGTATATTATCTAAAAAAAATTTTAATGTACCATCTATATATAAAAAGGAGAAAAGCGACTCACTCACTGACTGACTGACTAATCCACGATATCTCCGGAACTATTAAACTTACATATTTGAAATTTGGTAGGTAGGTTCCCTTCATGGAGTAGACATCAGCTAAGAACGGATTTTGCAAAGATCTAATCCCAAGGGGCGTTACGGGGGCTTAAGGGGCGTTATAGATAATTATTTCCATTATTAATCTATTAGATGTACAGTCTTGAAACTTGGTACACAGATTTCTTTCATAAAATAGAGGTACCTTACATAATGATTTTTACGAAAATTGACCTCAAGGGGGGCGTTATGCATAATTATTTCCATTTTTAAACTATTAGAAGTACAGTTTTGAAATTTGATAAGCGGACTCCTTTCATAGAGTACAGATCCGCTACAAAATGGGTTTTGTGAAAATCGACCCCAAGTTTGCGGAGAATTAAGCAGCGTTATAGGCAATTAACTCCTTTTTTAAACTATTAGACGTAAAATCTTGAAATTGAGTAAGCAGATTCCATTCATTAAGTAGAGATCTGCTATAAGATGGGTTTTGTGAAAATAGCTTCCTAAGTAGCGTTGCGGGGGCTTAAGGGGCTTTATTGATAAATATTTCCATTTCTAAACTATTAGACGTACAGTCTTAAAATTTGGTAAGCGGATTCCTTTCGTGGTGCATCTACGTGTTCCTAAAAATAAATTCTTTAAATACACAAAAGAAATTTAAGATTATATTTTTTTTTCAACAGTATTAAATTGTTTTCATTTGTAAAAAAGAGGAAATGCTCTTGAATTTTAGAATACTTGATAGTAAAGTACAAACAATAAGCTGGTATCAAAGACAAAATATTATGACTACAAACATTTTTAATTTGCCGAGGAGCTTCATGTATCTCGGTAAACTTGTTTACATAAAAGGATTATATTCTTCTTTGTACTGAATTGTTTATTTTGCGAGTAATGACAAAATACTGGGCTTCTTAATTTTTTTTTTTTTTTTCGACTTTTGTACAAAAAGAGTTATATTCTTAGCCTTTGGATAATCCTTACTTTTCATTTAAAATTTCAAAAGAATTGCATAATGCCTAAATTCTAAGATTACTGCTCTGATTTTTGTGCGATGATGAACTGATTTTGTGCGTAAGGTAGAGCCAAAACATTCCTACGAAGACAACTGCTTCGATCAACATTCAAAACAATTACAAAAACATTTCCTTCTCAACGCACTGACTCCGCAATCGAGTTGCAGAAAACTGTGACAACAATTTTTCTTTACTTTTTTCAAAACCAAGAAAGACTTTAGCTTCAAATAACACTCCCCCCCTCCTCTTCGTTTGAACAGTCCCCTAAAGTGACCGGGAAAGTAGAAGAGGGCTTTGTCGGCATAGTTTCTATTTATCCTATGTCCGACAATTTAACAGAAAAGGAAATGCCCTTTCCAAAGATTTATTACGGCAATAAGAGGAAGAATAGTTTTCCGGCTACTTGAAAGAAACCTTAGAAGATTTACAAGAAGGCAGAAATGCATTTCTAGGTTTTCTTACACCAAATAGGCATATGATAATCAACAATGACCAAAAACTGAAGGATCAACAATAATCAACGGGGAGAAGCATTTTTTGTTGATATTTTTATATCAACGACTTGTTGATATTTTTATTTTACTACTTGCTTTCCATATTCATTTACATGAACCATCTTATTCTGTATTCAGAGTTTCAAATGTTCAACAGCCTTAGAGCGCCCCCGAACACTCCTTTCTTTGTACATAAAATGCGTGACTCACGAATAAATAGGCGAAAAAAAAAGAGAACGAACATATTATTTTAATTTAAATGTAACTATCTGTTCGACTACGTTCAGATTATATTTATTTTTTCAGATATTTTTGGATTGGATAATTTTTTTTTTTTAAATTATCCAATACTCTGTAGAACTTTCTAAGTTTAAAAGTCCCCATTTTCCTTTTCTTAGAGAAACTTGTGTTTGGAAATCGCCTGTGATAATTTCTACTGATTTCAGTTCAAAAGATTTCTTTTCCTTTTAAAGGAGACATTTCCTACGAATTTAAACCACATTCCACCAAGATTTCTTTTTCAGTATTATTAAAAGGCATTGAATGAAATAGTGTAAAACATTGATTATATTATATAAAACACTAATCACAATGATAACTATTGCACAAAAAAGGAAACGCTTATTTCATTTCAGTCAAAGGTATAATAACCTAAAGCAAATTTAAATTAATTTATCAAGGTAAAATTTATTTATATTTTGATTTTCAGTAAATGTTGAAAATGTTATAGATTTATTTTTATTCTGTGTTAAACGCAGTAATTTCGTACATACAAACTCAAATTATCGTGTTAACTCTTAAATTAATTAATTTTGAAAAACAAATAATAATATAATTATTTGAACATTTAGATACATACAATGAATTTAAAAAATGGAAAGAAAACGCAAAATATTTGCCTGTCTCTCTATGTCATAATGTAAAGTCTCAAATCGATAATGGGCTATTTTATAATCATATAGTACTCTGAAGCTCTCTATCTTTTTATAATGGAAAATATTTGCTTTAAGACACATATATAATTCTTTAACAAATAACAAAATTACATTAACTATATGTGAGTTAAAAAAATCTTATAACTATTGAACATCTGTATACCAATAGACATGTTAATATTCAACTAAGCTATATTGTGGTTAATCAATTTATAATTGCTTCTCTGAGAATTAATTAGTTATTTATACAACACTCTGTTAAGAATTTTTGTATACTTACTTTCTTAAAAGAATAAAAACATTGATAAATGTCATTTTTTTATTGCCTCGATAATTCATTCTGTTTTGATGCATTAGATTTCATAATAATTATTGAATCTTAAGATTAAGTTTAGATTTTTACACCAAGCATTTTTCAAGGATTAAAATTATATGATAATGTTCATCTTTGATCTAATTGTTCCTATGTATGCTGAAAATTATGATAATCGATTAACAATGACAGGTAAATGTGATAAATGGCAGGAATGTGGCGTTAACTTAATACTTTATCTCAAAATCATAAATAAATGTTACTTGTTAAACAGTATCACATTGTAGATTCCACATGTTTTTACAGCTGTGGTAGCCGAGTGATCACAATTGAGGATTCCATCATCTAGCAGGGCTCTAATACACGTTAACTTTCTAAATGCTTAAAGTACTTTCATTGCCGTCATAACATAATCGACTGGGTTCCAGGTCGGATATCATCCTCGTTACTTGATTGTTATTCAAATAATGAGGTCCGTCTCATTGCGATATCCCTCATGTTTCCTCTGAATGAGACATTAATAAACTATCGATTTATTTGCATGTTCTTAAAAATAAATCCTTTAAATACACAAGTGAATAAATGTAAAATTAAAAATTTTTCCAACTGTAATGTACTGCTTTCGTTAGCATAAAATATCAAATCCTTTGAATTTTTAGAAAAATTCTTGATTAGTAAAACGCAAACAATTAGTTGACATAAGACAAAATTATGACTACACATATCTTTAAGTCAGCAAGGAGCAAATCATTCATGTATCTTGGTAAACTTATTTATATAAGGAAAAAACTATTCTTATTCGTGTTTAATTGTTCTTTTATGACTAATTACAACACATTTATTTCTTACTTTTTCATCTTTCATATAAAAAGGTTATTTTATTAGTTTTATGGATAGAAGTTAAATTTGTTAGCTTCTTATTTTTAAGTTACAATAAATTATAATTCTTTTGATGTATCAGTTAGTATAACATTGCTGAAATTCTAAGATAAATGCTCTGATCTCTGTGTGATGAAAATAAATAAACTTCAAAAATATTTTAAGAAATATAATGCACGCGTCATTCTAATTCTAAACACAATCTTCCCTTTTAGGACGTATGGTAATACAATAGTTTCCAAATGAGCAGCTCAGAAAAAAAAAAAATTAGCCCCAGTCCAAAAATAAATCGAAAAATTCACAATAATCGAATTTTCTTTATTAACATAGCAATAAAAACCATTACATTTGAAAATCAATGTAAGATCAATCCCCTCTTCCAATAATTTACACTCAAAACGTGAAAAAGGCCTCCACAGGTATCTGCCGTTTTTTAAGTGATTGATTAGCTTGAACTTATTCACTACTGTGCAATTTTAACTGAGTTGGCCTGATTACAGTTATGTTGTAACCTTTTATATTTATATATTAAATGTGGGAGAAATTATCGCAAGTTCGACTTGCTTGCTGGTCAGGGTGCGAGGGCCCCGCTTGAGGTTGAAGGCTCTGGTGCATGGCATCGCTTAGCCCATTGGTAGGTACGCCACTGTGTTCACTAGTACTTTCTGATTCAGTTCTTGATGCACCTACTTGTAGAAATCAAATTTAATTCAGTTGAATAAACTTGCTGATGACTTTTTAAGAAAAAATAAAAAGTCTTCCAAATTTTGATAGAATTTAATTTTTGTTTACGAGATAGAATTATATTTGTAGTACAAATAAGAATATACGTAAAGTAAAATTATTCATTCAGATCTGAACCGAAAACCATTATTTTTGGCAGAACGGAAACCGGAAGAGAAACGATATTTTTTTATAGTTGAACTGGAACAAAAAAAATTACGGTTCGAAGTCCTGGCTCTATATGTTTAGAAATCACTTATTCAAAGTATTATTCCAAGAAAAAAAATTAGAAAAAAAAAAATAGTGTACTCTTCCAGATCTACATTTGATAAAGAATTTGATTTCTTTTAACTGAACAATATTTCGATATATGTAGAAGTCTAATTTTTTTTTTTTTTCCAGGAGCTTTTTTCTTATTTTTAAAGTTAACATTTTTTCCCCAGAGTATAATGCGCACTCATGAATTTCGATCTTATTTTCTGTGTTCAAATAGTGCGTTATACGCCGGCTTTTACGGTAATTAATTGTTTCTATAACTGTTACGGTTATTTTATTTCAGACATATATGTTTAGTTTGTTGGGTTATAACTGACAAATAATAATTTTTTAAAAAAATTCTTACATTTTCGTATAATATTAGTGGTGTTTCGAAAATTTACTGAGTGCGTACTTTATACTTCCAACGCCATTGTGCTCATAAATAACGAAATAAAATGGAAAGAAAGTACAAATACATTTTAAAACGATACCAGAACACACGTGAATATAAAGATATATATTTCTCGAAAATTAAGCCCATTTCTGGATATTTTAAAATAAACTTTAAATTACTACTACTATATGTATATATATTTAAATTACTACTATATATATATATATATATATATATATATATATATTATTCTAAGAATGAAAATGTTGGAAAAAGAAATTTTTCTAAATGAGAAAGAGAGATTTCGTTAAATAATTTCTGCTACGTTTTATACTTTCTTGATTATCTCTAATTGTAACTATAAGAAAGTCAATAATTAGTGTGTGAAAATTCTTTTAAAATAATATGCAAAATCTAAATAAGTTTTTGGAAATTATAATTTAATGGCTAATTTTTATTTTTGCTCGAAAACGTATTATTTTATGTCATATTTTCGTATTAATTCTCGAGCAGTAGCTTTACAGGAGGAAACATACTTTAGGAAAGGAGAAAATTGATGTGCTTCGAGTGACACAACATCGATCAGTAAATACTTCTTAAGATGAATCCAAATTCCATTAATGACTATATCTTCATTATACTTGCCTGTTATAAAAACAAACTATTCTCTATAACAAACCCCTGATGAAGGGATTCAAGTGGTACTCTATTTCAGGACTTTTGATTTAAACCCTGAATGAAGATTTGTATGTGTGAGCATGTTAGAAGAGGAAACCTCTAAAATAATTGCAAAAATTGAGAATTATGTGTTGATGATAACTTGAACGAATAATATGGATGTGATGTGGAAGTTAGAACAGTGAGGTGTTTCTTATACAATAGCCACGAATCACTTTATTTATAGTATTTTACTAAAGATAGAAAATAAAAATTTATGTATAAGTTTATTTATATAGTTAAGTTTATAATAGCTAAAATTTTTGCAGTATATTTAATTCTAAAATTTAAAAGGAAACAGAGTATTAGACGAATTTTTTTAGAAATGTGAATAAATGAGTCTTTCACACATACACAAAAAACAAATCACTAATTACAAAAATGAAATTAAGCTAATAATTTAAAATATCACTTGCCTGTAC
Organism: Trichonephila clavipes; assembly: GCA_019973935.1. Lineage (NCBI taxonomy): Eukaryota > Metazoa > Arthropoda > Arachnida > Araneae > Nephilidae > Trichonephila > Trichonephila clavipes. The sequence goes on along the minus strand of BMAU01019792.1, from coordinate 39,535 downwards.
AAATTCATTCTGATATAAGAACGAATTCATTTACCTTTAAAATGTACATTAATATTACCAATAAATATATATTATAAAAAAAAACATAAATTTTCTTTATTTATAAGTGACTTCTTTTTTTTTTTACATAAGGATAAAACTCGAAACATGTAATTCATTTTCAAAGTATTATTAATCACAGTAAATGGATTATTAAAAATTATATAACAATTTTTTTATTTGTAATTGAGTTCCTCATTTACTAAGCTCAAATATATATTTCTTCTACAAAATTGAATCCATTAAAAATATTTTGATTTACGTGAATGAAAAAAAAGAACCGATTGTTATTTTTACAGTGAAAATTTCATACGCAAGGGAATTTAGCTATTATACTCAAGACACGGAAGAAAAAACTGCCTGAAAAACAATCTCCCAAATTGGGACAAAACTTTTATGTTTCAATGAACCACTACGGCATAGAAAAATGCTATAACGCCAAACCAGGCAACCCAGATCAATGACGTCATTGCACATCTACCAATGACAAGCAACCTCTTTTCCTTTGACCGTGCCGAAGAGGAATGCCCGAGGGTGTGAGGAACTCAAAAAGCTCTTTATTTAACGCTACATAAATAACATCATCTCTTTTAAACAGAAAAACTATTCAATTTGGGAGGTGCACTTTTTTTTTTTTAAAATTAAAAGTTGATTTAATTTTTGAAGCTGTTACTGTAAAATCTTGGAAAATACAGTTCTCTCCAAATACAATTTAAAGAAAAAAATGTATTTTAAGACATACTTAACTCAGTGGAGCGATATTCCATGAGGGATCCTACTGTGCCTAACTCAGTATACGCCACCTCGGGCCCTGAGCAGATGTCCAGTCCTCCCATTGGTGATAGGTAGGAGACGGGAGGGGGGGGGCAGTTCAAGTCTTTCACTTGCCCCTGGTACAAAATTGCAAGGTCCGTCGCCAACAGCCCTCAAGTAGCTGAACAGTGCTTTGTTAATATTCACTCACTCGCCAATGTTGAGGAAAAATAAATTTATTTTTTACTTTCAGAATCAATTAGTTTGTTAATATTAGATATTATAACTAGTTTTATTTTATGGTTCATAATGCTTAAAAGATGTAAATTCCTTCTTTCTTGTATGTATTAGTTGATTATGTTGTTAATTTCAGATTCTTACAGTGAAGCAAAATATGAAACGAATTGAAAACAGATTAAGTGTAGAATGTTATGACAAAAAAGCAAACAATATATTCAGGTTTAAAAAAATACAAAAATCAAACAAATATTTACAGGAAATTCATTTACTAAGTTTCATGTTAACCAGAAAAACTTGTTGTAACATCTGTAAAATATTAGTTTTCTTAATACTTTAAATTTTGAAACATAATATTGGAATGTTCTCTTAAAATTTAACTTTGTTGTGCTATTTATAGGCTCATGGAATCTGCAAAGATTGTTGTCCAGTCTTAAAATCTAAATCCAATTGCTGTGGAATATGTGGAAATTGTGCTCAGCAGTGCAATTGGAAACTACCTACAGTTGATAATTGTCTAGATGCCATTTGCCCCTCTAAACAAGTATGTGTAACATCTTAAATTTATGTATTGAGACATTTATTTATATGTTGTGAATTCATAAAAGATGAAATGCACATACTATGAACACTTTTAAATAAGTTCTGAATTATTATAATATGCAAATCTTAAATGAAAGTGAAACCCAAAATTAACAAAGGAACATGAAATGAACATAGTCAAATTATAAAAGACGTGCTTCATTTGCTAGTGTCAAAACATTTTTTTGGGGTGCTTAGAATTTAAAACATGCTCATTATTTTCAAAGGAGATTGGTACAGACTTAAATGTAACTGATCTTCAATGTGCATATTGTTGCTAATAACTAAGGGGAAGAAAAGTGAGATTGCATTTAATGAGGAAATTAATACTTGGTTAACTTTTTATGAAGTGGTCGATTTTTCTGTGAATTATGTTGCTTAAAATTAAAATAATCTTATGCATAAAAACAAAGTGAACACAAATTATTTACAATGATAAAAAAAACTACTTTACCCATTAATTAGGCATTTTTTGTGTCACTGTCATAAAAAGAAATGATGGGCTGACCCCCTAAGCCATTGGAGCTCAGATCCCTCCACTTATGCATTCTCATCAAATCGCTACCCCTTTAAGGTCTTTTATACATGTGAAGAGATGAAAATTATATGAAGATTAATCAGGACTAAGGAAGATGTTCTATTTCTAGCGAATTTGTAAAAGCACAGCAATGTTTTGTGTAATACTGATGGATACAATGATTGTAATAAACATATTGAAAGCCAAGTGATTAAGGCAAGAAAGAGACTTAATGTCCTCAAATCTGGTCGGGACTGGGGAGCAGAGGCCAGCACTCTCCATACTACATTTATCTCCCTCATCAGACCAGTGTTGGAGTTTGGCATCCCAATCTACTCCTGTGCTTCGTACACCAATCTAAATAAACTTGAAAGAGTGCAGCTTTGTGCTGCCAGAATAATTACTGGACTTCGATACAGTTGTCAAATCGACATTGTGCTCGAGAGCAACTTGCCTTCCCTCTCAAAAAGAAGACTATATAGCCTTACAAGGTATTTTAACAAGCTACAATGAATGCAGGACTTCTGCCTACCTACATGCATGGATTAACAATAGACGATTAATGAAACATAGCCCCTTTTCCTACGCAAGGACATTGAACTTACCTTCCTCTGATGTGGAACCTCTCTGAGTTTCACAGGAGCTGGTTTGGAATTCGATGGAATTTATTTTCATGATCAGCTTTTGACTAGTGTGACTAAGAGTTCTGAGATACCGGCCATAGTTAACCAACTGGCTCTGGAGACTATCAATGGAATCCCACAATCTTCCTTGAAAATCTATACAGATGGAAGCAGGGGTGAGAAAGGCATTTTGGGAAGTGGAGTGTACATTCCTACTCCCTCTGGGGCCTTAGAATTTAAAATTAAAAACCCAAATTACTGTTTAGTTTTTAGATCAGAACTTATAGCCATCAGGAGGGGCCTGCAGTGTGCTGCTCAGTTGGAAGATCGTTTCCAGGAAATATGGATTTTGACTGACAGTCGAGCCTCGATTCAGCATCTCGCTAATTGGGGTGACAATGGTGATCAGACTAGCCTGGACATACTGAGTCTTCTTCCCAATCTTTCTTCAGGACATAGTATACATTTTCAGTGGATCCCTTCGCATGTTGGCATAGAGGGTAACGAAAGAGCTGACTTTTTTGGCTAGGACTATTGCTGTGGAGGGTGTGAGTCCAAGAGGGAATCTCACATTTTCTGAGATTTCCACAATTTCTAAATTGGAGCTCAACCGACAAATTAAAACTCCACCCAGTCATGCATGGTACTTTGCTAAATGTCCGGGCAAGTCCTTTAGACTCAGTAGTAGACCTCTCCAATCTACTTATTTTAGATTTTTGATCGAACACACAAGAGCTCTCAGGTTCTCTAATGGACAAAAGACTTTTCCGGAATGCCACTGGTGTTCTTCCAGAGAGGCCTTGCCTAATCATATTTTACTTTGTTTGGGTTTTTAAAAGGACGAGGCCCTTTGCGACCCACTGCTGTTTTTAGATTTTTGGATTCATGGGGATTGTCTAGTCCTGCTAGGCAGTACCGAGATTAGTCAAAAAAAAAAAAAAATGATTGTGATTCACATTTTCCACTCCTGCAAATAATTTGGTCTAATTTTTGCTTGGTTTTATACCGTCACATTTCTAAAATTGTATTATGCATTACTCCATTGCAAGATGTACTTCTTTCAAACTCAATATGCTACAAATTTGAAAAAGTGATTTGCGACTTTCACTACTCTTGTGACACCTATCTTGTACACACTGGAGAACATCTTAGCACGTCACCTGTGAAAGTTGCTAGAAAATTATGATTAATTTTTGATCCACTCTCATATTCTAATTATAGATTGTATTTTGAAAGAATTAAACAACTTACTTAATATAATTATGACTTGTAAATATTTAAAAACTTCACATAATTTAATTAGTAAACAGGAAGTTCTACAGATGCATTTTCATTAAACTTTTAAACATGACTGTATAATGTTTCTTTAAATAAATTATATAATATAGAGGGTTTATTTTCTGTATTTAACTAATCATCTTATAACACAAGAAATGAAGCATTCATATATTTTTCTTTATTATTAGAAAGTAAACTGCATAGAATTTCTAGTCTGTGACTGGGCAAATGTACAGTGCTGTAGTGAAGGAGGCACATACACTGTAAGTATATATTATCTTATATGCATTGTTGAAAAAACTTTAAATATTTAATTTTTTCACTTAACATAAATTTGGAATTTGTCTTGAATGTTTTCTTTTTTTTGTCTAGAAGTATATTTCTTTTATATAATTCTTACCAAATTTAAGAGATTGGAAGAAATTATATTAAGCTTATTGTAACAATTTTAAAAATATGTACAAAAAGTTTTTTTTTTTTTTTGAAAAATATTATAATATACACTTTTATAATAAATGTTTTTTTTCTTTTAAATTCAGTGTGGAAGTGGTGATTATGCATTTACTTGTGAGACTCCAAAATGTGAAAACATAAATTGTCTATGTTGTGAAATATCATTTCGAAATGTTGCACCTAGTAATTCATAGTACAACTGATACAGTATTTTCAGCCATCTTCAGTATTTTAAAGCAATATTGTGATAATATTTTATAAATATTTTATCCATTACATTATTTTGAAAATAAACTACTTACTGTACAAAGTTGTTTATTTTTTTAATAAAACTTTGTTCACTTTCTAATCTAATGCATAACAATAGCTTCAGAATAATGTTTTTAATTTTTATACATTAAACATTTTATTTCTTCTATAATATACTGAAAAGTTCCAATTTATGCTTGAATTTGTAAGAATATTAATAATTTTTTTAATGAAATTTCTTAAAATGTAGATTTCTGTAATATATTAACTTCAGTTATAATTTTAACTCAAGTAATATCAGTCAATTGCTCATGAATAGAAAACAAACAAAAAATATAGATTGAAATAATGACTTCTTCATAATATAAATTTGGGAAGGCTGAATATTTGTGATGCTAAAAACTACAGATTACCTTCCTAAACCATTTGGTTTGATTATTATATGCTGCTTTATACAATATATTCTATAACTTGTATTGTAAAATTTTTCATTCTCCCATTTGATTATAATGCATGCATTTAAAAACTATGAATTTTGAAAGAATAAAAAAGAAAAGAAACAAGACGTAACAATACATTTTATTTCAAATAACTTTGAACTGATAAATAATTTTTTTAAATAAAATAAATAGTTTCACAAATAATTTATTTCTCTTTACATCATCACATGCAGAATGATTCAAAATAAATAAAACTTCAAAGGAAGAATAATTTAATTTTACAATTGTCTATTGAAAGTGAACATATTTATTGTTCATTCCATGGAAGGAATGAGATTTTAAAATGCTTCAAAAGTTGATTAAACTTCCATTATAATTTATTTTTACCCTGAATCATTCTTTTTTTAGGTTTAATGAAGTTTCCTAAAACTATCAATAAAAATGATACTCCTTAAAAAATCTAAAATGCATACAAGATAATTCCCCAGTTCCAAATTACTTACACTGAATAGAGAAAATGACACAAAATTTTCTGAAGCGTTATAAAAAAAACAATGAAACACTACTAAAATAAATGATCTAAAACAGTTTCTGAATATGTATCATGTATACCATTCAATTTCTTTTTAAAAGAAGACTACTTTAAACTAGTGATTATATGATTTAAGATAAAATTATTAATTGTAACAATTGCACAAAACATTAAGAACAATAGTATCTTGAAGTTATGTATAAGAACATACTTAGTATGTAACATCATTTCCTTGAAAAATAATAAAAAAAATTCCAAGTTTAACAACAGTAAGAAAGAGAAACAGTAATATACAATGCAATATCAATACAATGTAGATAAAAACGTATAAGGGGGAAAAAGCCACACAATATATCATTGAGCATAATATTTTACATATTTTTATAATTTTTTCTCTCGCATCACCATAGTAAAGTAAATTTAGTATTTCCTAGAAAGAATCATTTCTCTATTTTTTTTTTTAATTCACAGCAATGCTTTGCAAGTTTATTTTCTTTGATTCATTTTAATACATAGTTCATTTACAATACAAGCATAAAAAACAGTATTTCAAAGTGATTTTTTTTATAAGCATATAAAAATAATAAAGAGGCTGGGATTTTGAAAACTTACAAAAGAAACATATACCGACTGTTGACTTTTAAATGTTATGTGATTGTATGGATCTCCATGTCTCTTATTTAAGTAAAAAAAACATATCAATGGTAAATATAAAAATTTCAGCAGTAAAAAATTCAGGTATAAATTTATGTAACTTGATCCGACTCTTTCGAATTCTACTCAGTTGCACTGTGTTACAGAATGCCTCAATTTTTTTAATGCTCCTTAAAACATCTTCCTGGAGATCAAGCTCTTTTTTTAATTCTTTTAAATCATGGAAAGCATGAACATTGACTATTTAACTTCAATTATCCTACAAATTATTCTTTCTAGAGTGAAAGTAAAACACCTTTGGATTATTGATCTTAGTATCTATTGTTCTGCTAAAGATAATTGTAGTGCTCTCTCTAACATCTCCTGTTCTTCCCTAAGTTGTTTCTCCTCGTCTTCTTGAGCTTGTTGAGACAGTTTAAGAGCAATTTCCAGTTGGGTTTCTTCACTTGTTCTGTAAGTGTCCATTGGTGAAGTAATTGTAGGTGGTGCAAGATTTGGAGAAAGACTCTCTTGTATAGCTCTAAAAAGCAGCAGGAATGAGGAAAGACGGGATATTTTACTAAGCATACAATATAATAAGCACACTATATCATTACAATAAGCAAATAAAATGGAATTTTTCAAAAACCAAATGAGTTTTATTCTAGAAAGATTTCTTAGGGCAGTTTGCTCAGTCTGCCTTTTGGGTATTAACTATCTTTTCATGTGCTTTGTTTAATCATGTGTTTATTATTTATTCAAAAAATATTTATATGCTTTCATAGTTCATAAAAGCATACATTGTTTCCCAAGTAAAAAAGAGCCATTTCATAAAATGAGACTAATCCCCCTCCCAAATTTCATTCATTATTGAGCTAACCCATGCTCTGTTATAAGAAAAATAAACATCTTTACACTTTTGTGTACTGTCCCTTTTAAGGTTAAAATGAACTCTTCTACGCACACAATTTTTGTTTAGCAACTTTTATGCTAGATTTAAAACCATAATTCGAATTAAATTTGTTCAAGATTACATGGAGAAAATTTCATAATGAAGAAAAGTCAGTAATTGCAATAATCTAAACATTATTTTTTGAGTTGCATAAAGGAAATTAAATCAAATTTTTAATATTTTGTTTAGTTGGTGTTTGAATCAATGTATATATTTCAGTTTACATATATTTCTTGCAATAAAAAGGCTCATAAAATTTGTATCAAAACTCAATGCAAAAGTATATATTTAATCTTCTGAGAAAATTACAAAATTTCTGTGCCTATAGGTAAAATACAATTGTATTTCATAAAGTATTTTTTTTTTACATTAAAAAAGCTAAATATAGAGATTGTTACATCTTAAAAAGAAATCTTTGCATTTAAGATTATTAGAAGTAATGAGTGTTTGAGATGATAGTACTTATTCACATATTTTCTCTCTTTCTTACTTTTGAAATTTCTCATAAATATACAATGTATACATAAACAATACTTTTATTGCGCAATACTAATAATTTTCCCAAGACTATTTTAAATTAAAACTTCTTTAATGTAAAGGGAAATAATTCGTAAAATTGAATGTATTATGAATTTGTATACATCATTTATTTATTGCACAAGACTTTTCAGACAAGATTTGAAAAATAAATAAAGTGATATTTTGAATATAAAATAGAAATCTATTTTTTTTTAACTTAAGGTCATTACTTTTCACCTATTTTTTTAAACAAGCATTCCATAAAGCTTTAAAATGAAAATGCATTAAACTTATATTTGGAATACATTTAAAAAATATCTTTGTCCTAAATATTTTTTCTCTTATTAAGCAACAGAAAGCACTAGAGTGCAATTTTTTTTCTACATATTTCTTTTCCGTGATTTATTAAACATCTCAATGATTTAGTTTAAAATCATTTATACTTATATTACCATTAAACTGAGTTTCATTTTTGTCAAAAGGAAAAATCTTTTTAATTACATATATCACAATGCAATATTCATAAAATAATTAACATGTTAAATATTCATGAAAATCAAGAAAATGTATTAATATAAACTAAGCATTAATACTATTTAAAAATCTACACTCTGAAGTAATTGTGAGAAATTCTACCTTCTGAATAATATTTTAAACATTAAAGGATAATTCTAAGTGCAGAATATCTAAGACTATGCTAAATATTCTTTTATTACAGCCTATAAGACAATACTGAAACAGAAATTTCAACATAAATGAATATTTGTAAATGTATCACATTTATGGAAGCATAACAAAGCAAAACATTTTAAAATAATTTAATTTCGCATTTTAAACAAATTATAAAAATTTTGAGGTAATTTAATATTTTAAATATTTGTATAAAATGCAAAAATAAATATGTGTCTTCAATTTCTCCTTCAATAGAAACCAATTATTTTACTAAAAAAAAGTCCTAATAAGTGATAAAACTTAAATTGGTACATAAAATTATTTATCTCTTAATAATTTAAATCAGTAATAAAAAAATTTAATTCCATAAAATTCATTTCTAAAGTGCATGCATTCCCACACCCACATAAAATTTATATTTAAACATAAAAAATTCCTTTAATTTTCATTGCACTATTCAGACACTATAATAGCAGGCGAGAAAAACTGATGTCAATAAAATTTTGTTTCAAATTTAAAGTAAGTAAAAATGAGTTTTATCCAACTTAAAATAATTTGTACGCTAATTTCATCAAATTTAATAAAAAACTTTTCATTGTAAAAAAAAACTAAATTTATACACTAGATTAAACAATTTTTAAACTTACTTTTGCAGACTTTCATCCTCTTCTCCATTTTCATTGGGCTTTTGAGCTCGCAGAGCCTCCCAAATAGTCACCTGAAGAACAAATTTTTAATGCAGTAAAACAAATTTTTTTCCTTGCAATAAAATAGTTTAAAAACTTAAGAATTAATATCAAATAAAAATATTCCAGAAATTTTTAAAATTATTATATCAATAACAATTTAAATTTGATAAATCAACATCCAATATTAGTCGAGCAACATCAATACATGCAGTATTGTATGGGTGAGCGAATAATGGCCCATAGGCCACATGTGGCCAAAAGAAGAGTTTTTTTGCAGCCCACCAAGACAGAAAACCAAATAGATAGAAAATGTTCTCCATATTTAGGTAAAAGAAATATTTGAAAGCAGCATTTTTTTTTTTTGTACAAAGTTTAACAAGAGTAAATCTACATGCAAGTTGGTTGATATTAACTAGCAGGTTGTGATGAGAATTTTAACTAGCAATTTCACTACTGATTTCAAGAAAAGTGTGCTGTAGATATGAAATTAGCACAGCAAATAAGTTAAATAAAACTGCCACTATTTTATTTAACATATTTATTGATATTTATGGTACAATTTATACCTTTTCTGAGTTGCAATTAACCCTTTCGCTGCACATCCAGCAATTTCCACGGGCAACATAGATGTTGCAAAAATTTGCGCAACCCGCAATGGACTAAATCCATGTGACATCATGGTCACATGATAACTGAGCCATGTGTTTTCGGCCAATTGGTTCATAAATTAATGCGACATCATAATTATATCATAAACATAATCATGTATTTCCAGCCAATAAGTGCATGTGCTTCACTGTTGCCAACGATATAATAATGAACGTAGTTGAACAAAATTCACTTAATTTAAAAGTATTCGTATAATGTATTTTTTTTTAATTTTGAAAACTGTTTGAAGAATTTTAACACTTGAACTCTTTATCCAATCATCAAATTTTAAATGTTATCTAAACTTTACAAGTTGAATCACTAGTATGTCAATTTTTAATCAATGGGAAACACATGATTGCCGTTATCATGTGACCATCACGAATTTAGTCCATTTCCACGGGCATGCATTTTTCTGACTATTTAGTTGTGCAGCCCATGCTGCTCTTGTTTATGTTTTCATTTATGTTTTTACTTTCATATTTTGATGATCTAATTCTTTATTTTAAAATAAAAACTCTTTTATGGAAATTTTGGATATTTTAACTCTAATATGTAGGTTTGAAATATGTAATTAAACCATACATAATTTTTGAACCTACTTTGATAAAATAACTATGCAGCCAGAGGGGATTAAGGCATTCAATTTAAAAAAGGTGCGGCCCTTCGGTATCCTCCACTTCTACAATGTGGCCCTTGAGTGAATAGAATTGCCCCTCCTTGCACAAAGACATACCCAATAAAATATATATAAACTAAAATATTTTTGAACCTACATAAAATAAATTATTATTTACCTGATCTTCTTCACTTCCCGCTTCCATAAGTGATTGTTGAATAGCATACTGAAGAAGTTCATCATCTTCATCAATGCTCAGAGGACGAAGGGCTTCAGAACCTAGAATTAAGTATTGTTATACAATAATATTAATTTATTAAAAAAAAAACCAACTGATTAATCAACAATCAAAAAATATAATTATGTTTTCGTGATTATTTTTTTAAAAATTATGCTCTAATATTGATAATTAAAAACATTAAAAATTTGAGTTTCATTGATAAATATAAGATATATACACAGTGAAATATTTGGTGAGATAATTGAAGTAGTGCACAGATGAATGAAAAGAGTCTGTTCATTAGGAAAAAAATAATGTTATCTTTTACATTTTTACACATTTTTCTTGGGGGAAAAAACTAGAATTTTATAGGAATTCAAATTTTTAAAAAAAATATTTTACATAAATTAACACAATGAAAATTACCAATATATAAACTATTTTTTTAAAAGAAAAAAAAAAAGAACTCATGAATACCCATGTAAGAATATAAATCAATCCTACACTCTATAGCTTAATTTTAATTAGTAGGTTTTCTTCCTAGTTTTAAATTGATACAGCACTTCCAGGGGGAAGAAAAGCAAAGCAAAAATCCCTGCCAAAGATGGGATGAAGCATATTTTATGTGTAGCTTATCATGCAAGCATCCAGTTTAATCTAAGACTAAACATTTATAATTTTACATGCACTAGTTTTACCGAACCTGAAATGCAATTTAACGCACCTGACGCATTTAGCTTTCCAAGATCTTCAATTAGGTACTTGCTACACTGGAGACAGGGTAATGCACAAATGAATGTTACAGTAAATATATTTTAAAATGAACAAATTGAATTAACAGAACATAATTATTGCTGTTTAGTTTACATATACATTTGCAATATCGTTTATATGCATTTTGAAGGATAAATTTAAAAAAATGTTTTATGGATTAGTTGTTTGCGAAATTATTTTTGGCGAAATTATCATTTTCTATTTTCATAAAGCTAGAAAATATTTTTAGTTATATTTAATATAAATTTGACTAATAAAAGCAAAATGCAACAAATGAATACAACTGTATTTTAAAGTTATATTTTTCAATTAAGTTGAAACTGCTACAACATTAATTATTTTACAAAATCGCATTTAAAAAACATTAAATCGCATGAATTTTTTTTTTTTTTTTTTTTTTTACAGTTTTCAATAATTTATGCTAATTATTTTTTATTCATAAAAACGTTTTGACAGAAAATAAAATTGAGCTTTAAATATTTTTTCCCAAATAAGATCAAAATAAAACAAAAATATGAAACAGAAAGTACATACACATCATTAAAAAACATTGGAAGATAATTAATAACTAAAAAAAGTTAGGTTTTTGAGTTTTGCTAAATAAGCTAATATAATAACAATCCACTTCAATAATATAATTATAAAAATATATCTTTTATATAGTTAAAAAATTTTCACAATATTAATACATAAACATTTTACAAAAAAGATATTTTTAGTCATTTATTATGCCATAGACAGGTTAATCATTTTTAAAAAATTTGTGATATAATTTCGTATATTTAAGATTTTTATTATTTGATAAATGGTATTCGATTGCTATCATGCTATTTTGTCAACTTTATGTAATTTAACATTGTGAATAAATGCAGGAAGGAAAAATGTATTATAAATAAAATTTTTATTTAACTATAAAATAGTTACAAAAAAATCGTTTAAATGTTAAGAACATAGCATAAAAATAAAGAAAAAAGTAGAGTTAATAATTTATATTCTTAATTCCAATTTTACAAAAACATTCATGGAAAAATCATTACATCAATCATAAGTAAAATATGTTAAATATGTCTAGATTAAACTGGATGCTGCTAAAATATAAATGTTACATGGCATACAAATTATTAAGAACTTTTGACAAAAATATAACTACATTATAAAAATTGAAATTTTCTTCAATGCAATTATATTCATTTAGAAATTATATAAAACTAACTACTTATAAAACTGATGATCAATACACAAAAATAAATTATTTAAACTGATTTTAACCACTAAGCAATGGAATCTTTTCAAGAATTAAAAGAATTATTTACATTTCAAGAAAAGTATAAGAAAAAATATTGTACAATTTTGTACTTAAATGAATAATCATTTCATTTTTTATTAAAGTTTCTGTAAGTAATAATCATAATAAAAAAATAAAATAAAGAGAGTGAGAGAGAGAAATGAACTCTTATGACATAATGTGCTTTCAGTCATAAATATAATATTCTTTCTTTTATTCTAGGAGAGATCATTGAGGAAATACTTAGTATTCTTATAAATTTTTGATGAATAATTCAAGATATCTTAAGTCCCCCTACAATATGTATGATACTTTATGTATAAGTCTTTATATATATATTTCGAATCTGCATTCACTGATTAAAGTTTCAAAAAGGAGGAATAATTTTAAAATAAGAAAGGATTTTCAAATTAAGTATTTTTAGTTTATAAATAAAAATGTTAAACATAATGCTAGTATGAAAATATTAATATTATCACTTTTTCCACATCTTGCCAATACTTCAGAAGGATTTTTAATTGCAAATGATTTGTTTAGCAATTATGTGAAATTTTCTCAAACTGAGTAAATTTTTTTCAATATTATTAAAAATTAAAAAGAAATCTCCAAAAGAGCCCAGTAGACAGTGAAAAATTAAGTTTGTAATTTTCGTACAAAAACATGCAACCCTAATAATTTAACTTAAACCATAAATTACTAGAAATATATATATGTATAAGAATTAGAGATTGTGCTCAAAGTAGAACCTCACCTAATCGCACATATCCAGAGGGTACATCAAAGCAATTATCATCTAATACACAGGCAACAGCTTTATCATCTGTTATAGGGGTAACTCCAGGTACTGCCTCATCAAGTGCAAAAATATTTCCAAAAGTGATACGTGCATTTAAAACATGAAAAAGTGGAATTTCTACAAAAAAAGTTAAAGACAGAGAGATAAAAGTTTAGATATGTGTTGTTAAAACAATCAATTTTTAACAGTTAAATATTTTTCAGACTTTAAACAATTAGTCAATTATTGAAAGAATGTAAATTAGACATAAATTAAATGTCTAATTAATTATTTGGTAAACTCCTAGGAGAGCCCCCACCCTTGGCGCCAAACAGGAAAAAGCGCCAAGCGAAAACGAAACGGTGACAAGTAAATATAGCAGTATAAGATGGATGCGCAATGAAAATACATGTAAACAATACAGCAATTTAACATTTAAGATAAAAAATATAACAACAGCACTTACTTTCTTATTGTTGATCCTTCCCAAGTGGAGGGTAAAGTGTAACAACTGCTTTTAAAAAATTCTGGAAAGTCTCGTCGCTGAGTGAGTGATCGCGAGACGCCATAAATACTCAGCGAGGTAATGGTCGAACATGCCTTCTGCGTGGCTGGTGTGATTACGGAGAAAACGTTTTATTGCCGATTAACTTACTATTGGAAAACCACGAATTCTTTCTTATACTTCTGCAAACATCATGAGTATTCACGCCTTTTTTTCGACATCTCCATTCAAATCCATCCAAAACTCTCTTTCGTTCATTTAATCCCATTTGCTCATTACATTTAGGACATTCATAACTCGAAGCAATTAATCCTTCTTTCATACACCATTCAATCAATTCTTTCTTGCCTCTAGCATTCAATAACGTAAAAAAATCTAACGTGTATTCACTTACAAGCGCAGCCATACTTTCAACCCGGTGCCCAACAACAAAATGAAATTTGAAATGCGCGCCCACAAATGACGAAAATTCTAGAAAAAGTTAGGGTTGCCATATGATGTATTTAAAAAAAAAGCAAGGTTACCATGATGGCGCAATTATCGCCAACCAAAGTAATTCGCGCCAAGAGGGTGGGGGCTCTCCTAGGAGTGAACCAATTATTTAAATTAGACAATATACTACAAAAGGAAAAAGAGCTAAAATCATAGTTAAAATTAAGTAATAATGTAAAATGCATTTCAGTATAGAAAAAAATTTCTGTGGGGAATATATATATATATATTTATTAAAAACATTTCTCATTGGCACAATTTTCCACACACAAAAAAAATGAATAAGTCAAAACATATTTACTTTTGTAAAGAAAGAATTCAACATGTAAAAGTTAAAAATTTTTTTCATAAAAACTAATAAAATTTACCTATTTTTACAGGAAATCCTGCTGGAAGTTGTAACGTAATAAAGTCTCTCAGTTTTGCAAAATGAGTACTGCTGATAGCCATCAAATCAACTATTGGCAGGATCTTTAAATGTAAAATGAAGTTAAAAATGATTCAAATGCAATACTAAGCAACACAGGTGCAACCTTATAAAAAATATAATATAATTTAATTTAAAAAAAGTAGTTTTTATTACTTGCTCTGGAAGTGATAATGGATAGTTTTCACAAAGCCACAAATTAGCCTTGAATTTTTGTATTTTTGTGGAAATTTCACGGGGGCGACCAATATCTCTACAACCCAAGTCAACAGTAGGATCAAAGTACTCCTCTGGAGTAATGTGGCAAGGGTTACCACTCCATTCTGCTTTATTTTCCTATGAGAAAAAATTAAAATTAAAGTATTGGTTCCACTTCTTTTCATTTTAGTTACAAATATAAAGCCATGAAGTAATTCAAATTGTGAACAATATTAAGATTTAAGACAGTAACATGTGTGCACATACATGCATATAAGCAATCAAAAAATGTTCACATGTTCTACTGAAGTGCATGTTTTAATCTCAAGGAATCAGGAGCCCACAAAAGTATTAAATAGTTTCCAAAGATGATTTAAGAAGTAAAAAATCTGCCCCCCTTTTTCCCCCAAAGAAATTTTTTTTTGTATAAATTGAATACATATAAAAAGCAGTGCTCCTAAACTACAATAATAGAACATGCGTTCAAAGCTTCATAGAAGTTTTGTTAATATTTCTTTCATATAGTTCCAAGTTTTCAGGTTAATTGTACATTAATTGACAATGAAAACAAGCTTAGTGAGTGTAAGCTATGCACAAATGGTTATATCGTATTTTCCTGTATATAATCTGTGGATTAAGTGTTAAAAAGTTCCAAATTTCCTTTTGTGTATTATACGTTGCCATACATATAAAAAAAAGTTCTCCATCACAAAAGCTAACAATAATGTTTTGAAAGAAATGCAGTTCATGTTTTATAAAATAAATAATTTTACAATGGATTTGATTTTTAAATGGACAAAGTTCCATTACCACTTGATATACCATCCGCAAGGATTATCGATGTTCAGGGAACAAACAGTATTCTGAGGTGAAGCTTATCTGGAGGACAAAATCTGCAACTGAGTAACATAGTCACTAAACAAAAGTGATCCCCTCTGTCAGGAAGCTGTTACTGGCTTATAAATATACCACTACAATTCTTATAAATACTACAGGAAATGACAAAACTTCATTTATAGTAGTATTATCCTGTGCTGCAAATGGTTTGAAATTGCACCCAATGCTAATATTGAAAAGAAAAACGCTCTGAAGAGAGAATTTTCCTAAAGATGTTGAAATTCGTGTAAACAAGAAAGGCCGGATGAATGAAGAAATCACAATGTCATGGCAACCAAACATTTGGAAAAGAAAAAAATTAATTTTTTTATTCAAAAGCGTTCTTAATTATGGACTCGATAAAAGCATATTCTGAAGTCAGCACCTACAAAAATTGTTAAAATACCTAGAGGACTGACAAAGAAATTATAGCCATTAGATGTTGGAATTCATAAATAATAAGGAAATATTGTTGATGAAATAACTCTAATAATGAAGGTGCATTATGTAGTAACTCGGGTAATATGTTAAGTGAAGATGTAAAAAATTGATTCATTTCCAAATCAGATGAATCAGATTTTGAAGGTTTTTAATAATTAATAATAAATTTAGAGATCCTTCAAAGTAATGTTTTCTTTTTTTCTTTTGATAGATGAAATAGATGTTTTCATCATAAAAATGCCTTTTTCTGCACAATTTATTACTTAATATTTTTAATCATATTGCGTATTTTATTATTTTATGTGACACTACATTATCCGTAGAATATATTTTGTATTATTTGCCATAAAAATTTCGGTGGATCATATGGCCCTGAGAATTATACAATGTTTTATCTCTTTTTACTAAAAAAAAATGTTTTGAGGATAGTACACTGCTGCGGATTATATACATGAAAATATGGTATGTTAGGATGGATTGCAGTTATATCAAGGGGAAAAAAATTATTAATTTGAATCTACTTATGCAGGAAAGATGTTCTATGATACCATAAAGGTATCATAGAACATCTTTCTGCCTGGAAGTCAGAAGAAAAATAATTAAAAGAAATAATTTTTAAAAATTTAATACTGCCACAAAGGGATTAAATTTTTGAAGGGGAAGGGGGAATAATTTTGGTTGGATGATTTTAGTAAATAAAATTATTTTTCTATAATATAAATAACCGAAAATGATTATTGATAAATGAGTAGAACATTGCAACACTTCTTAAACCCAGCTCTCTCCCCTCCACACCATTGAATAATTCTGTTCCAAGCTTTTTTTGTCTTCTGCTTCATAGTGTACTCCAATTTTGATAGAAGTATTTTTTTAAATAAAGACTTAATACTAAAGAAGCTGTTAAATGTACCTGATGTTTTATCTAGTAACTATTAAAGTAAGAATAATGCAATAAATGTTAAAAAATACTAAATTACCCGTTTTTCTTTATGGAAAACTACTTTTAACTTTTTACCATAAAAAAGCTTAAGAACCTAAACTTCAACCCCTTTTTTGGCAGTACTTATAAAAATTAATTTTTTATTTTATTTTTTCCTTTATCTATATACCAAAGAAAATTTTTCCAACAGGTAGATTTTTAAATCCTGAAAAAATTTTCGATTCATTTTGTTATACATATTGCTTCATAAGCAAATTTGTTATCACATTTTTAACAGTAGTTTAAGCAAAAAGAATGGCACTATAGCCAGGGTATATTGTCAAATTACATATTAAAGTTATGATTTTTCATCAAAAAAGCAATATTTCAAAAGAAAATTCAATTTTTCACATTCAACACATTTAATTATTGAGATAAGAGAATAGAAATTATGTGAACATAACTATTTTGATAGAAGCTGCAGAGTCTGAATGCAGCACTTCACAAAGCTAAAAATAATAAAAGACTATTTAAATTCTAAAATGTCAATACATCTATATGTAAGAAAAATAACAGATACATATAAAAACAAACAGATATATTAAAAGAAAAATAAAGTTACATTTACTGTGATTTGAATGTATTTCTCGTTAATATTTATTCTTTAATATATTTACTTATTTTATATTACAAAAATTTTCCAAATGTCTTATTTATATTTACTGGAGTTTCATTTTTAACTTTTGTGACTAGATTTATGATAAACCAGATTTTCAGGCTAGGTACTCTGGTAAAAATTCCATAAGTTACATCAGATAATATTCATAAAATCTACTATTAACAACTAATTATAAATTATTTTTTTTTTATGTCTGGTGGAAAATTTTATTATAATTTAAAATGAACTGACAAAAGCATTTGTAACTACTGAGAATAGATAGAATTAAATAATTTTGCTTTATAATAAAATATTACTTACACCATTTACTGCAGGAGAAGGTGGTTTTTCTTCCACTTCGACAATTCCCAATAAAGATTGCAAAGGTGATCTAGAGCTTTTATGTCGAATTTTATCTGCTTCTGTTAAGTGTTCTGTTCTTGTTTTTGTAACTAATTCCACATTATTTGCACTAAAAACCTAAAAATTTATAAATTTTTTAAATATGAATTCTAAATTATATAATTAATAGCCAATAAATATTTTTAAAATTTTCATAGTTTTTATGTTTTATAGCTATAATTAAAATTTATTTTAAATTCCTTTAACAACTTTTCCTTAAGCGTGATGCTGTTTTGATTTTGCCAGGTTTTTTTGCATCTTCATGCATTCAGATTTGGCTGTCTAAAAAATTTACTACATTTATATATTTTTGAAGGTCCAGTGGTTGTGTATCGCAATTCCACACCCCAGGTCTGGGTTCTATTCCTGGGCTGGACAAGGTTGACTCAGCTTTTCATCCCTACTGCAATGGGTCGAAAAATGAGTACCAAGCTTGCTTGGGGACAAACATTGGGGGTCTTGCTTCAGACTGACCACCTGATTGGGACATCAGCTCATGCACCTCAGCATCCAATGGTCACGTATACTGGGATGGGTACAGTAGGTCCTGGCCCTCATGGGCTGTTGTGCCACTGAGCTTGAGTTTATATATTTTTGGTATGTCTGGCTTAGATACGTAGATTAATGTTATAACATATTAGGAATTGGAAACGATCTAATCATTTAATATTATGTTAATAAATCTTAAGAGCATTTTTTAAAACACTATTTTTACACAAATTTCTCTCAACCCTGTTGTATAGGAAAAGGTTGGCTGGCCTTTAAACTATGTTTAACCATGCAATCTTGGTTCTTAAGACTTTCGATACTATACTAAAGTGGAAATCTCAGTTTGACGTATGCTGACTTGTTACATTGCTATGCTTTATTCGATTTATGGCAATTTAGTATATTACAGATTATTTATATAAAGCAAATCTTTTATAGAAAATAAAAATAGCTATGTGATAAAAAATTGCATACTATAAATTTTTGAAATGAATCAAAGTAAACCATTTGATTTAAAGGCCTAAAATGTTTAAAAAACTAATTACAATTAATATTAAATACAGCTGATTTTATTGATGCAAATCAATAAAAGCTCAAAAAAACATATTAATCTAAAATAAATCAAAATTACTTTTTTAAATCCAAAATTTCTTAGATATTTTTAGTATACAGCAACTAAATTGATTATTTCCCCCTTTGCATAATGATTTTTTTTTGAAAATATTATCATAAAACTACTTTAACTATAAGTAATTATTTACATCAAAAATATGTTTAAGATTGTCTTGAATAAGATTAAAAATAATGATTTTCAGAAGCACTTTTAATTTTTTAAATAGATTCAATGGTAGGGGAAAAAATTAAAAAATACTAAACAGTAAATATGTCAAATTTTATATTTGATATTAATTTAATATAGAAGTATAACAACTGTAAGTGGTTAAATTTTTTAATCCATCTCTGAACCATATCTTAAAAACAAAAACTGCATCTATAAAAGCATTCTTTATTTGTCACATAAATGAAAAAAAATTAAATAAAAAATGAATTTTAAAAACAAAATTATTATTTGTAACTATAGCATTGCCACCATTATTGATTTAAATGAAAATTTTTTAAAAATGGTGCTCGAGAGCTTTAGACAAAAAGAAAACCACAATTAGATGATAAGGTTGACAGCTGAACTGACATTCTTTTTTTACAACTTTGGTAAAAAACATATTTAGCTATTCAACATAAAATTTAGCAAATAACAATTTTTACCACCAAGAAGTCATGCATTTAAAAAAATTTGTTCAATTGAATATAAAAAAACATTAAAAATAAAATTTTCATTCATATGATATACTTTCAAAACTAAGTTTGTTACAGGACAAAGTAAGCATGGATTATAACAAACAAAATTGAAAAGTGATTAGCTGATGAGCAAACCAATTTATTGGTAGCTAAAAAAATAATACCCTTGGAGGGTTAATAACTAAATAAACATTACTGAATTGAATTTAAATTTAAGATAAAATTCAGTAAATTCCAAAACAGATATACATAGCAAGACAACAAAGCTTTCCAGATAACTTACTTTGCTTTCATAACCATTTACTATTTCATTTCTATCACTTCTCCATCCCCAAATGCCAGATTTATTCCTGAAATGGTTATTTTTTAAGAATGAGAATAGTTAACAAATATTTATAATATGTAAATGGAAAAAGGAACAAGTATCACCTTTCAAAATTAATTTTGTCAGTGTCAACAAATGTGGTAACAATGGGAGTTGTAAGGCGAGATGATACTGATTCAGTAGATGGACGGAAGGCATGCATGTCGTCCAAATGGGGTGATAATACTCTCATTTGCTCAACATAAACTTGACCAGATTCATGATCTATTTCCATCATTGTAGCACTATCTTCTATAAATTTCATAAAAGAATGGACAATTAAGTAAAAAAAAAATGTTGAGTTTAAAAATTATTAATTTAACATTTTACTAGTTTTTAACTATAACATATTTCCACATGATTGATTGAATATTAATGTCGCACTGTCCAGCTACACGAGGGCTTTTGAGGACGGACAACGTAATTTTTAACCATGGTCAAGTGACATGGATGACACCTGAACTGGCACCCCCTCTCCTAATTACCACACTACACCAACAGGAGGACATTTCAGCTCTTGACATATTTAGCATGCATCGCTGCCCTACATGGCAGGTCGTTAGTGGTACTGGGCTTGAACTCGTGACAAGGCAAGTCACGATCCGATACCTATACCACTCGGCTACCGCGGCCACAAACGTATTTCCACAATTATGATTCAATAGAATTAATCCTCAAATGATTATATAATATCATGATCATATTTTAAAATAGATTTATTAATCTTATTTACGTAGATGTATTGATCTGCTCCATTAGTTCTTATTGACACATGTACAATAAATACAGCATAAAATATCACTTCTGATATCCAAAATATTTTCTTAGCTTATCCTAAATTATATATTAAATATTACTTAATTTTTTTAGACCACTGTTTTCTTCATAATGAAGAAATGAGCAAAACAATATTTCCTTCAAATATTTTAAAGCTTTTCTTTGAAGTGTTTACAGATATACATATATTCAAAAAGAAATTTTTGGTACAGATAAATTTAAAATGAAAAAGTAAAAATTACTTTTGATTAATACACTTTTTTTATTGAAAAGTTATAAAATCCCTGTATCACACAGGGATCACAGAAGTAAGTGAAATATAAAACACACATTAAAAAAAAATCCCTTAATTTTTTTATACAAAAGTTTGTATTTCATATGAAATTATATAAACTAATTAAAAATAAATTTTATATTAAAAAATAACACAGGATGAAAATCTTTAATTACTAAGTTAATTTTCTGATCAAGTTTAAATAATGTGAAAATGATTTTAATCATAATTAAACTCACTGATCTCATCCTTAATTTAGTTTTATGAATAAATGCTACAGCAACTGAAATTATTTTAGTGATTTAAAGAATTTGAAAATGTCCTATTTATCTTTTTCTTAAAAATTCTGAAATCTAATAAGAAATTTTTAATGGCTTCCTAAGGAATATGCAGTAGATATTTTATGAGTTGAATTTTTTTCCTAAATTAAAATTTTATTGTATATAATCTTTAAACAAGTAACTACTTTCCACATATTTTAAATATTTTTTAAAAACAAACAAACAAAAAAATAAAGAGTATCTTTTATTTTATATACTTTTCAAGTGGATAATTTATGATACAAGAATGTCAAATCAGCATTTTTGATAGATGTTGTAGGAAAAAAGTAGCAAATCAAACAATCACTTGTTATACAAGGAAAAAAAAACATTTAAAACTACTAATAACTGAAGCCAATTTGGGAATAATCATTAAGAGTATTGATAAGATTTCATATTTTTTTAGCTCAATTAGTATAACATACTGTTGAAAAAGAAAAATGACTACTTTTATACAGTATGATAAAACAAACAGTTTTTTGAGTTAAGTTTCTACAATCATGAAGCATTAAAATTGGAAAGAATTAATTCAAAACAAAAATAATATGCATGTTATATCTTAAAAATTATATGAATTACACTTGCTTATAAGTGTTAATGTTATTTGCTTTAACAAAGTTTTCTTTCCTCTAAATATTACCATTTAGAACGAATATAAAGCCAAAGATATACAAACCAATGATACATAAACCTGATATTTTCATGAAAATAATTAAAAATCAATGTACTACTAAGAACATAATTTTGCATATCTTATATTATTATGTAGTCCACTGGAAGTTCAATGCTAAAATAATTATTAAAGGATATTCATTAAAACTACTTTGTATAAGGATTTTGAAGCTTTTCTCTAGATATGCGAAGACAGGCTTTTGACATGAATTCAGGAAAGGAACATAAGCATGGGCATCTCAATATTTTTTATTACAGTGATACACAGATGCTCATATTTTGATATATTGGATAGAATCCGCAGGATTTCAAGCAACAATGCTTGATGAGTGATATCAATATATTTAGAAAGTATATTAATAAATTATTAATGAATACAATAAATAGTTTTTATCAAGTTTGATTTAATTAACCGTTTGAGTGAGGCAAAGCGCTATCGTGCTTCGCTTATTATGTGCTAAAAATGCGGAGATGCTGCTGTTGGGTAGTATAATTTTTGCAACTATTGAGAGCAGTTGAATTCCTATCACTCGCAGTTTTTATTCATTTTACTCATTGTGATTATTAATAAAATAAGAATTAAAATAAAATAAAATACAGTGGTAAGTAGTAATACAGTAGAGCCACTCTCTCTCTCTGTGGTACGTTAGACAAAATGAGCGTGTTTTATTTGTAGTAAAAAACTTTTTCATTGTTTTATAGAAATTAGAAACTGTTTTCACTTTCTCAACATTATACTGATCATTACGAAATACACCATGTCAAGTTTTGATTCATCTGAAAGTGACTGTGATATGAGAAACATTCTTGTAATAAGTGAGAATAAAAAATATTTTTGTTGGTAAAAATTACTTGTTACGTAATAATTAGTGTTGATTATAACCAATTCTATTGTTCTCCAAAACAAATTACTATGCATTTCATTCCGCACTTTTAGCATATATATAAGAAAACTCTTCAGCACTCAAATGGTTAATAATACACTTTCAATATCTTTGAAATTAACACACATTGGATTCATTTGACAGTATTCACTTAAAAATAAATATTTGAGTATATTAAATCAATTCAAAACATTTAATATTAATCTTTAACATTATAATTAAAAATGAAATAAGATCCTCCAGAAATTATACTTAAATCCCTTATTTAATTGCATAATATTGTGATACATGCAAATACACAAATTCATTTTCGAACATTAAAAAATATTTTTGTTCTGGATATTTATTTTAAACATGACTGAAAATGCAGAAAAAACAAACAACCATTTAGGTTTCTCAGGACGTAGTCCAAAATGTAGAAAAACCTAAATATTATTCATTTCTCCCTAATTAATAACATATGAGTTAAATTTACAAAGGTGAGCAGCATTAAGCGTTTTTATTTTGCTGCATACTATATCTATTTTATATCTATGATCTAATAAAAAAAGCTGCGAAGCACCAGCCAATAACTCTGCCTTTCCTAGGATTAATGTTTAAATTTTTTTTACCAACCAGAACACCCATGAAGTGAAAAGATGTAGCTTCGGTTGCATCTGATAGTTCTCAAACCCTGGTAATCTGTTATTTAGATGGAAAAGTCCAGTTAGGATTGAATTACAAATATAAGCTTTAAATATAGGCGTCTAAACAGGTCCATATGAATTTAAAAAATTCTAAAAAGCCACATCCCACTTCAAAATGCATTCAATTTTTTTTAAAAAGATTCTATTACCTTGCCCTTTGAAAACATAACTCCGACTGCCTCGCTGCCAATTTGATTGGTCAAAACCAAGGAGAGTTGTATCTATTCTAACATTAGAACCTAAAAAATATTAAACAGCATAAAAATTAACATACTGAGTTGTAACAATAATTATTCATTATTTAAAAAAAGTTTTAGTCTTTACCTGATTTATACACCTTATAAGTATCACTTGGACACATTCTAGACACTAAAGGTACTGTAAAAATAAAGATTAAGCAAAGTTAGAAACATGTTAAACTCACATGACATGATAGTTACATGGCAACTGCAGTCCTGTGTTTAGAGCCAATTAGTTCATAAATTCAAGTGATGTGTCATGGTCACACAATAAATGCAAAATCACGTGTTTCCAGACAACCAGTTCATGCGCTTCACTGTTCCAAACTTTTGCTTTTTATAGAAACCTTTTAAAAAGTACATATTTCTCAAGAATAATGATGTATATAAATACCTGCAATGTACTTGATTTAAAAGTACATGCACATTATAATTTTATTTTTAAATTTTGAAAAATCCTAATACTTGAATATTTTTTCTAAATTATCAAATTTGAAATTTTTTTCTAAATTTTACAATAAGTAGAACAACAATTACAAGTCTAATGTCAGTTTTAAATTTAATGGAGAACACATGATTGCATTTATCATGTGACTTATGAATTTAGTCAATTCTTTTGAACTCATATTTGAAAAGAAAGACAAAATTTAAAAATTTGTGAATATAAAATAAAATGACAAAAATGTCATTGAAATAGGTATGGATAGTATACATGAGGAAAAGGGACCACAATGAGAAGAATACTAAGATACTAACATGCTTAAATAGTTACAAGCTTCAAATCAATAATTTCATTGATCAGTAAGTGTAAATAACTTGAAAGAAAGTAAGGGTATTTACAAATGAAAAATGCTGAGAAATTAGTAAAAATTAGATATGTATTGTAAGTAATTTCGGTAAATGATTCATAACATAGAAAAAATTAAACCCAAAAATTTCTGATAAATATATCAGAATTATTCTGAAATCTTAAATCTGCTAATGTTAAATTAAAAAAAAAAGAATTCGAACCTGTTGGATAAAAATTATGTATCACAAAAGGCAAAATTTAATATTTAAACTTTTATGATAAATTTGAGAAATGCCTATGTATTGAACAAAGTGAAAGAGTTTCTATGAATGTATAACAAATATTAAGATTGTAAGTTTTGAATTCTTTTCCCAGAAGTCATGCATATAATATGCCCCAGTGCAGTGATGGGTAAACTATAGCCTGTAAAAACCCAATGTAGCCTCCTAGAAGCACTAGCTAGATTACAACAGATATTAAAACAATATAAAAAAAATTTCAATAATTAGAAAATTTATTTAAGAGCATACTCCACATTTTTTGCATGGGTAAAAATTTTCGAAAGGATTTGAATACTTCTTTTACAGATGCAAAATGATTATGAGAATTTATATTGCAGTTATTCGGCTAATTTTGCAAATACAAAATATGTAACTCTCCTAATAAATGTACATAAAGTTATCATAAACATTTATTCAATGTACTACTTTAGTTGAAAAGTAGATACAGGAAAGGAAAATAACAGCTTTATTCATCACATTTTTAAAAAAGGGGAAGTATTAAAGTTTTTTTCTTCAAATATATAGCCTTTTTTAAATTATCCAGCACATTCATTAAAAAAGTTTTCCCATCAACTGTCATGGAATGAGCCACATTACTTGGGTTTGGGATTTGTATAAGGATTGACACTAAGGAGCAAATTTACGTAGCGTAGGAATGATCAACTTGCAGTCTTTCTAGTTCAATTAATCTGGTTTTTTGATATCATTTACACCAATGTAATTTTATATTCATTAAAAAGAGATAAATTCTAAATGTATAAATTCAGAAAGAGAAGCTATAACGTAATAGCTGATCATGACCATGATCTGAGCAAAAAAAGTGAACTTCAATTGTCAATATTATCTGTATTAAAAATGTTACAATAGAATTTTAAAGTCTTTTCGTTTGCAGTAAGCTTTTATTTGAATAGTCATTATCTGCATTAAAAAATTAAATCAAATACTATTTGTTTTTTTCTACTCCAAGAAGTTCCTTAGTGAAGGAACAGTTATTATACTAAAGCTAGGATATTATTAAATATCATTCATAAAATTTATGTTATCAAATGTGCACTTAAATATTTAATATATATATATATATTAACCTGTGAAAAAGAATTTACAATTTAACTCAAATTACATAAGTAAAGATTTGAATGAAATTAAATAAACAATTTAAATAATTAAGATTTCTTACCCCAACTGGTAAATTCCCATTTCATTTCAACATAAAAATCAGGAGTCTGAAAATAAAAATATTATGGCTTATAAAAATATCTTTAAAATATTTTAGTATTCTACATAATAATTTTTTTCAATAAAAAATATTAAACATTAGTGTATTGAATTCTGTATCATATATAGAGGTTTAATATTTGCAGAGAAATATTGAGAAACATAAATATTTTTTCAAATGTTTTTGTTTCCAAGTTCTTAAAAATTATCTGAGTCATTTTCTATTATATCTATTTTGAACATATTAATTAACTAATTTTTCTACTATCTAATTTTTAATATAATTAACATATATATATATATATATATATATATATATATATTTTTAAAAAGGTTTGAGGAAATAAATGAAAGCTGAATGAAACTAAAACAAAATCTAAAAGTTCGAACCCTCCCCCACATTTTAAGTAAATTTCTGATTATCTACTAAAGGGGATTGAGTGGGAGGCAATTACCTGAAAAGGAGGATGTGAGATTACAAATATGCACATTTGTGCAAAAATATAATGTTTTTCCCAGTTAAAATAGGTTTAATATTATGAGAATAAAAACTACATGAACTTATATATATGAATATAATCTTAAAATAAATTCCATTGTTTACACACTGAAAGTATGAATTATTCATGTACTTTTAATTCTACAAACACAAAAAAATGTTTTGATTACATCAATTTTTTAAAATTTTGCTCATAAAATAATAAATTTGCAAGCAGTAATTTAATTTTTTTAGTAAATATACATTAAATATGGTTTTTTAACACATGGAAATTGCTTTGTTTTAATATCAGAAGCAATAGTTAAATAGTTTACATGTAAATGAAAGAAACAAAAATGAGACTCCAATCTGAAGTAAGATATCGAAATTGTACAAAATAATTTCAGAATTTTTTTACATTAAAACCATGATTTTTACAAAAATTGAAATTCAACAGGAAATTATAATAATTTAATGAATTTGACTTATACATTTTTTAAACAATATGCATGAATTTCATTTCACAGCCTTTTATAAATGAATTTAGAGTAAGATTTTCAAAATAGTTTCACATTACATTAATCTTTTCTCTCCAAAATAAGATAATGCAAAAAATGTCATTATTTGATTTCTTTCTTTCATCGACAAAATGGAGTAACTTCATGGACAGACTGGCGCCAGTCAGTAATCACGTGATTCCAACGTCAATAAACAGCATGTGCGATTTCATATCATTGGTTTCCTATACGTTTGTTGACGTTGTTCTTGTATCTTAATTTTATCTAATTAAAAACATTTGATATCATTGTATTTTTTGCATTATTCTAGAATATATATTTGTTAGGTTTTTTTTAAACAACTCTTTTACATAATTTTTGTTTCATTCTACTTTATTTATCTAATTAAGTATTTGTCTGCTTCGTTAGTGTTAGCTGGGATATTTATTTATATTTCTTGATTCACTTAGATATAGCTCTTAGTTATTTTAGTTATTAATTAATTTTGTAGTTCTTTATTTCATATTTTTTCACAAGAATGGCTCATAGCATAGGTTCGAAACTGTTTCTTTTGAAAATTTTCAATTTGCACGAAATATTAAACTACAGTGCGAAGTTTTCCAGTGCCACTGGAAATCGGAGTGTTGCTGAAAATATATCAAAAGGATTAAAATTATTCGACAATAAATTCGTAAGCAAGATATCATTTACTGGCTTGATTTCTTAATGAAGGATGATTTTTTTTTCAAGGTTTTGTTAAAAGCCGAAATGAAGAAGAAAGTGACGTACAAGCCATGTGTTCAAATCAGAACAACTTGTCAGGTAAGTTAAAAATTACTTTATTTTAATTTAGGAACTTCTTTTTAAAACGATTATGATTGCATTACTATTTACTCTTTTATGCTTTAATATAACTCATTGTTTTAAAATACAAAATAGGATTCTATGTATTAACATTGATAGTTATTTAATTAAAAGTTGATTCCCCAAAAGATAAAAAGAAATGTAAATGAGCTAATTTATATTTTAATAGCTACATTATTAAAAAAATATAAATAGCTCATTTCTTTTCTTTTTATCTTTTAAAATCAACTTTTAATTAAATAACTATCAATGTTAATATAGAATCCTATTTTTTGTATTTTAAAAACAATGAGTTACATTAAAGCATAAAAAGAGTAAATAGTAATGCAATCATAATCGTTTTAAAAAAATTATTTGTGATAAGTTTATAATTTGATTCTTATTTTTTAGAGTAGCATTGAATATCAATTTCATTGTTTTCTATTTTAATGAATATGCATTATTAAGCTTTAGTAATTCTATAATTATTGCTATTTATGAGTACATTCTAATTTGATTCCAACACATTAAAAGTAAATACAAGAAATGCCAAACCCTTTTGAAAAAGAAATGTAAATTTTTCATTTAAAACTTCAATTCAATAAGGAGTAATATTGTGTAAACATTAAGATTCTCCCAAATTGTTAGTAATTTTTCTTATAAGGCATAGTATTTTTAATTCAAATACTTTATGACGTGTTTTTATAAACTGTTAATTTTTATTTATTTGAAATTTTCATTTACATGATTTATTTATTTAAATTTATCATCAATGATTAAATTTATCATCAAGTACTTTGTAGATGGTGATAAAAAAACATTAATAGAGCTAAAATTAAATTATTCCATCAATTCAGAAACAGATTATTATTACAAGTATTTTATTATTTTTTTTAATGAAAAAGCAAAATAACAGCACACAATACATTAGATAATCTTCTGTGAACTTTGTATACATACTTGTCTTAATATAATATGTATGGTTATTTAAAAGTATACTCTATATAGTGCTAGTTTTATATAAAGTACAGAATTACTTCTGTTACTTTATTTTGTAGATTTATAACATAAGTAAAACTTAAGTTTATTAAGATAGTTAACCATTGAAGTATTTTCTAAGTAACTTATTTAAAAACTTGACTTAAACTTAGCAAAAATTTTGAAGTACTTACATTTCAGTAGAAGTAGAGGGCTTGCATCTTACCAGAATTCTTCGGAAAGATGGACTTTTTGTAAACACAAAATTTGTTGGCACTGATCCAGGTTTTAAGTGCCTGCGATTAGTAAAATTTTGGTATTCGAAACATTCCTCTTCGAAATGATCCGAACATAGTACAGAAGCATAAGAAGGTACGAATTTTTCCCGCCTAATCTTTGCAATCCATGTTTTTAATAAATTTGGATTTTTTAAAGGAAATTGGAAACAAGTTTTGTTTCTGCAATTGTCTTTCTTTTTGGAGTTATTGCATCCATATGCTGCACAGTATGTCATTTCTGAACGTCAAAAAAGAATAATTAACTAAAGTTTAAGAGCAAGATAGTAATGTAAACAAATGACGCCGCATGCATGTGCGCAAGAGCTGAACTGGAATCACGTGATCGTGACGTCACATGAATTTAGTCCATTAATACAATTTTTTTTTTTTTATGATTAGAAAAAGGAATTATAATAATTGAACTTATAGTGAAATTTTTACTGCTTAAGAACAGAAAAAAAGAGCATGATTAACACATAGCATATGTGACCACAAAAACAATTAAAAATGGACACTTTTTTTTTGTGAATCAACATAATTTAGATGATAGGAACATGTAACTTAAGAGTTATCTTGAGATTGTAACTACAGCTTTTGAATGATTATAAATTTATAAAATATACATTTTTCTTAGAATAACTAGCATATTTTTATAAAAATATCTCTGAAGTATTCAGTAAACAAGTAAAGTGATTAAAGGCCATTAAAAAGAATCAATGAAAAAGAAATAAGGTTAAAAAAAAAAGACCTTGATCTCTTATTTCAAGTAGATTTAAAAGCATGTTAGCATTTTAAAGAGAAATTTATTTAAAGTTATTACTTTATTTACACCTAAACTTGGAACACAGCTTTATTACATTATTTAAACCTAGTATACAACTAAACTTATCCTTAATATTAAAAAAATTAATAATAAATAAGAGTGAAACTAGGATTTCTCAATCTATGCATTTTCTGATTCATTCCATATTATAAAAAAAGAAACACACACACAATGAACCAAATGAATTTGATTTTGAATTCTACGTAAAACAGAAAAAACAAGGAAAACAGACAATTAAAACTTATTCTATGAAGAATTTACACATAACAGTTAAAAAATGTATCCTTTTTTAATTCATAGGACTTTCATCTTATTTGTGATAAAGATTTACTTACATCTCGGATTCTCTTTAAAAGCTCTGGAATTCCTCCAACACGACTACTATATCTTTGGTAATCCCTTCTCTCCAAAATTTCTTGGATTAATTCTGGATCTGCAGTACTGATTGCTTCATGTAGAACTACATAATGGGTAAAAGTATATTATAAAATGAAAAATTATAAGAAGCAATCACTGAATAAAGGTTAAAATTACATTATATAAAAGTAATTTTATCTCACATTTTAACATATATATTTCATCAGACACTTACCAGAGAAACCATCTTTGTTTTCAACATTTACATTTGCATTATTTTTCAAAAGTATCCTAGTACATTCCAAACGACCTAATGTTACAGCTAAAAGCAAAGGAGTTCGAGCACGAGGATCTCGTTTTTCTAAATCATGCTAAAAAAAGGAAAATATATAATTTATGAATTAAAAGTTTACATTTTGAAAACATAAAGGAACATATTTTCCCTTAATTTATAAAGATAAATGATTTATAACAAGATTAACTTAAAAAAAACTTTCAAACTCAGATTATTAGCATATAAAACAAATAAAAGGTAAATTTTAAAAAGAAATCGGATAAACTCCTATACAATATAATTATAAAAAGACTGAATTTAAATGCATACCAACATATATGGAGTTCAAGTTTACCATTTGGTTTTAATTACTTGTTTGAGGTATCATACATGTAAAAAATTTTTATAGGATAATGTTAATATACAAAACAGAAAATGTAGAAGTTCTTAACACAATCATTTTTTTAAATATTTTTCTTTATAGTATACGGAAAAATTATAATATAATTATGGCTTGATATAGAAAATAAAATATTCAAATTAAGAATTGAAATATATATATATATATATATATAAAAGCCAGTTTTATATGAAGAAAATTTTTATATAAAATATTCTTCATCAAAATATCTTTAAATATGTTACATACATCTCTCTCTCTCTCATTCTACACTGCAGTTAAAGTTACTTCAAACAATTATACATTTGAAGAGAGACAAATAAATAGCATTAAAGTTTATAAAAAAAAGCAGAACAGGAAAATAATAAACACCATCAAAACTTATTAAATTAATTTAAAATTAAGTACACACACACATTACTACAAAATACAATAATTTCTTAATTTGGGACACCACAATCATCATTTTATGAAATATATAAATAAAGCTTCCTTTTTTCCATTGTATTTGCATGAAGAAAGCAGTTTTCCATACTCCAAAAATTCGAAAGAAACTAAGTTCTAAATAATTGTATAATTGGAATATATTTGTGCACCTGCAACAGGTTACTTGAACTTGGTTAAGAATGCTTTCAATTATTTTTAGGTAAGTGGTAGTGATGTGAAAAAAAAAACAATATACAAGTAAAATTATACATACAATAGCATTTATAGCAAAAAAAAAAAAAAAAAAACATTTTATAGCTCTTATAAAATCATCTTCTCAATATGATTTATCAATTTAATTGAATGGAACAAGGCAAATTCTCAGCAAAAGTCAATAATAGAAATGAATCTAGAAGAAAATGTCTTACAAAGGGAAAGAAAGGAAAAACCTTTTGAAACTATGAGAATACTTAATTTGAGATTCATAGAGAAGCCTGTTTTTTTTCTGCTAATTTTTCCAAGTATAATGAAACTGATTTATTTTCATTGATCAAGTAACTTATGTATATGTTAGTGGCAAAGTATGAAATCCGGCATTCTATAGAATGCCTAAAACTAGCCGGCAATGTATGAAATGATTCTTATTTCACAAATTGCTTAGGCATTCCTTAGAATGCCTGATGAGAAACTGGCAAAGTATGAAATACATCTCTGATTCGCTTCGAATATTATGTGGCAAGGCGTGATACTTTTAACGTGTGCCTCAGGCTCAGAACTTGTCAGTTGCCCATTCTGGCTTGTTCGAGTGTGTAAAAATACTCAATTGTACATGAAATTGTTCAATAAAAAGTTTTTTTCCTGCTCTGCGTGAAAATAGAGAAGCAAGCTGTAGTGTTCAAGAAGGAGTTATGGTCTATAGTAGAGAGGTTGGCAACCTATAGCATACAGTACAATTATCAATGGCACTCAGCACTACTCAACAAATTTGTCCATTTTTGAATGGATGGAACTTCATAAATTTGTAATCGACTTTATTTGACAAACATCTCTAGAATTATGGACAATTATGGAATTGAAAAAAAAAAATTGAAAGATATTTCTAATGATAAATTTACAGCTATTTTGTAAGTTATTGAATGTCATTGCTGGAGAGATTTAATTGTTTGAAGAGAAAAAATTGCATGTAATCTACTTTTGCACTTTTAGTTCTACATAACCAAGTAAAATATCTTTCCTCATAGAAAAAATATTTCGAGTCTGTGAAGAAATTGTTAAACAACTGAATGCTCAGAATCATGTCAAAATGAGTCACAAATTACATCACATTTTTTACAATATGAAAGTGAAACAACAGTAGGTTAACATTAAAAATTTTATTTATCTTTTTTATTTAACTGTAATGAAAGGAAATACTTATATTTTAAATTGTCCATTTCTTATTTTAATAAATATGTTTAAAAAACATAATATATGTACAATTTCGAGGTTATTTTTTTGTTGAAGAAAGTTATATTTTGTGCTTTTTATTTTTATGTTAAGAAATATTTTTTAATTAATCCAGAATTAATGTGTGATAAACCTATAAATCCTTATAATTGAACTCTATTCTCTAACTCTGTATACATTATCGCGGGAATCAAATTGCTTCAAAAATGCCCTACTGTGTGGTATGCTGAATCATAATTAGCAGATTGGTTTTTGACATGCCACAGATAAAAGGTTGCTGACCCCTGGTTCATAGGCATGAAACAACTATTCGACGCCGAGCTGTCCAAAATTCAAGTTAAAGCTGCAAAAAAAAAAAAAGTATTTTTTAAACTGAAATTACTTACTAGAAGTGAATAACTGATGCACAAAATGCCAAAATAACAACTAAAAAGGAGCCCAGGGTCTATTGGTTGCTAAACAGCTATGATTTGATGTTTGGTGGAAATAAAAATAAACTCATGTAATCTGTTAAAGAAAGCATCAGTACTATACAGAATGGTTCCCAACCACCAGTCCATGGATCAAATAGTACCCAGCCACTTAAGGAGTATTAAGTTATTTCCATTTTATTTACTGGGGTGTATTTCTCTACTGTTTGTTTAGCTTTCTATTTAAAACACTTTATATTTAATCTAAAATCATTTTATGTTCATTTTTTGGAGTAACTGAATTTTATTCTGAAGGCATGTTTAAATACAATCAATTTATTAAATCAAATGTTGACCGGTCGACGGGGATAAAAAGGTTGGGTAGCACTTCTATACAGTATTACGTCGTGGATTCTGAGTTATTTTACGTACTTCATGAAGCTCATTTCGCTATTGGACATGGAGGACGTGATAGAATTCTGAAAGAACTTTCAACCAAATACAAAAATGTTATGATATTGAACTGTACATCCACCTTTGTCAGCCTGGCAAAAAAAAAAAAAAAGCATTTAAAAAAAGCATTGATGCGAAATTTGTGCTTTTTTTTTAATGCCAATACATTGGCACTTGTAAGGAGTGGGAAATAGAATGGTTTCTATCAACTTGAAACTAAACTTCTGAAAGAATTTTAAAACAAGTATATGCAAAATCAGAATTTACTTTGTGCCCTAAGAACTTGCTCAGCATTAAAGATATTCCTGGCCATGAAATTCCTCTTCTGTCAGTAGCAATTGCTCATTCCAATGGAATCGGCGAAGGATTTGTCAAATATATGTGTAAAACAAAGTACCAAAAATAAGAATGGTCTTTGCATGAAAAATGTAATTCAAAATGGCACATTCAAGCCTACCATATTGCAATAAGTAGGTTAATTTTTTATCTGAAAATTTTGATTTCCCTTATAAGAAAGAGATAAATTTTGTTTAGTACAACTTTCTTTTTCCTTTAAGTATTTTGAATAATTTTTTAATGGCCCCCACATTATTTTGTCAGAGTAACATTTGTATTTTTTAGAAATGTGCGGCATTGATATAATAGCTTTAACATTAACCTTATTTCAAGCTTTGCCTAAACAGCTTTGGCCATTCTATACATTGCCTAGGCAAAGTATGAAATAGTTCTCATATTTCATATTTTGCCTAAAAACGTCAGGCATTCTATAGAATGCCGGCATTTCATACTTTGCCGGCAACATATATACCTTTCTATTCATTCTTTTACTAAGAATTCAATTATTCTTACTGCTTTTGTGAAATCAGTATAAAATTTTTTTCAGTATCAGTTATATTATTTTTTCTATTTCATAGTAAATTAATTTAATATCCATAAGTGTTCCATTTTTCTTCATTCAATATTTCATAGATCAAATATAGGTTACAATTACAGTACTTTATACTTGACATAAGAGTTGATTGGATTACATAATAACTCAATTATTTTAAATGTGTGTCTCTCAATATTTACTATTTTTGGTATTTATGTATTATTGCAACAATGCCAAAGTTCAAAATAACTCATTAAGTTAAGAACCATATGCTTTGTTTCACATAATGTTGCCAATAGGTTGTGATAAAATGCAAGTACCCTATTTTTTTACTTTATGTATTTTATTTTAACATGGGAGGAAGCGAGCACTTGATTCTAACATTTATTATCATGTGGGGTGACATTCACCCAATCCTTTTTTTTATAACTATTTTGAATGTTTTTGTTTTTTTTACTAAT
This sequence comes from Trichonephila clavipes, assembly GCA_019973935.1. Lineage (NCBI taxonomy): Eukaryota > Metazoa > Arthropoda > Arachnida > Araneae > Nephilidae > Trichonephila > Trichonephila clavipes. The sequence continues at coordinate 3,846 of BMAU01019792.1, read as the reverse complement.
CTCGGTACTGCCCAGCAGGGCTAGACAATCCCCATGAATCCGAAAATCTGTAAAAAATCTAAAAACAGCAGTGGGTCGCAAAGGGCCTCGTCCTTTTTAAAACCCAAACAAAGTAAAATATGATTACATGAGGCCTCTCCAGAAGAACACCAGTGGCATTCCGGAAAAGTCTTTTGTCCATTAGAGAATCTGAGAGCTATTGTGTGTCCGCTCAAAAATCTAGAATAAGTAGATTGGAGAGGTCTACTACTGAGTCTAAAGGACTCGCCCGGACATTTAGCAAAGTACCATGCATGACTGGGTGGAGTTTTAATTTGTCGGTTGAGCTCCAATTTAGAAATTGTGGAAATCTCAGAAAATGTGAGATTCCCTCTTGGACTCACACCCTCCACAGCAGCAGTCCTAGCCAAAAAGTCAGCTCTTTCGTTACCCTCTATGCCAACATGCGAAGGGATCCACTGAAAATGTATACTATGTCCTGAAGAAAGATCATGAAGAAGACTCAGTATGTCCACGATAGTTTGATCACCAATGTCATCCCAATTAGCGAGATGCTGAATCGAGGCTCGACTGTCAGTCAAAATCCATATTTCCTGGAAACGATCCTCCAACTGAGCAGCACACTGCAGGCCCCTCCTGATGGCTATAAGTTCTGATCTAAAAACTGAACAGTAATTCAGGTTTTTAATTTTAAATTCTAAGGCCCCAGAGGGAGTAGGAATGTACACTCCACTTCCCGAAATGCCTTTCTCACCCTTGCTTTCGTCTGTATAGATTTGCAAGGAAGATTGTGAGATTCCATGGGAAGATTTTTAATGTACACAATAAAAATTGTTATTCCAGTGAATAATTTAATTGAGAGAAAGTAGAATTACCTACTTTTTAGGAATTTTCAATTTTCTTTTTTTTGATAATTTGAGAAGAAATCCAATCAAATTGAACTAAAATGTTTCAAATGTACGTTACTTTAATAAAAGACACAAATTACAGACACATTTCGCTATCATTACAAGAATGACATTTGCTGGAAAAACTCTCATATTTTGTTCAAGTTATTGTAGCTTTATTGTATTTTGATGATTGACAAACAGCATGTTGAACTTTTCCTTGCTTGTGGCTTTTTGACAGGATGCAGTGTATCTTACGGAACACTTTTGGCTTCATATATTTCTGGATGGAATTTTTTTGGTAGCCTGTGACAATTTCACCACTCAAATGTTTCCAGTTTTCTGAAATTTACTTTTGCTATCATGATTAATATCTATTATTTTATAAAATTCTTCCTTTCTTGATCATCTTCAACTTCATCCAATAGAGATTGCAGATGCTCATTTCTTTATATTCTGTTCATTTTTTACATTTAAAACCATAATGAGTTATACAACACAGCTATCAAAACCACTAAGTCATTCACAGGGGAAAATGTAGCCTGTTCATAGAAAATATTTTGGAACAAAGTGGTGAGTGCAGGAACTCACTCACCCTCAAGTTATAAGATTATACAAAAAAATGTTTGCCATTCCCATAAATGAAGGGGATATGTGACAAATGCATTTAGTTCCAATGAACTGTCATATAGGAGGATACTGACAAGGTCTTTGGTAACAAACAGTTTTCTCAGTAAGATTTGTGGGTCACCAGAGGGTGACTCTGTGTCCCGTACGACGCTCAGTGTTAGAGAAGTGAAATACATTCCAATCTCAAAAATATATTTGAGTAAACATACCTATTTTTATATATGCAGAAGTAGGTTATCGCTTTTGCACCATAAAAAGCAACACAAGGGGTTAATGGCGATTGACGCGCGGAAATTTTGAACCTTGGTCGAAGCAAGGATAACACACCTGAGCAGGCAACCTCTCTCCAAGAAAACTTTCAGTCATAGATTTAACGTGTATTAACCCTCTGCATGGCTGAAGGGTCCTTCAGTGGCATTAGGCCTCGGAACACTAGACTACCCCATCTATTTTATACCGCAATTTATTTAAAATTAAAACAATTAAATTAGCAATCATTCAGTACACACAAATATAATGCTAAAACATTTTTGATGCATCATTAAAAATTTTATACAGGGTAAATCCATCACATATCTATTTGGTTTATTTTCCTCCACATTCAAAATTATTTTTACACATTAAATGCAAACTTTAAAATATTTACTCTGTTGTATATATATATACAACAAATGAGGTTGAGGAAACAAACTAATTGAAAATTTTGCAGAGTATGATTCAGAAGTTTTCTTATTTTAGAGTATAATATAGAAACATGAAAATGTATATCAAAACATGAGAATTTTTAATCATGAATGAAAAAAGAAACTATGAAATATAAATAACATGTTCAAAGCTATAGAAAACGCACACCTTTTTTTTACGATTTCATATTTGCATCGTTTGGTTGAAATCGAAATAAGCGTTACATTTCAAGGCGCGCTACACTGAAGCAAAAGAAAACATTTACGATTTAAAGTGTTTTACAATTAAGATTACAAATATTAATAAAGATTAAGGAAAAGCTAACCCAAAATCATTTAATTCAACTTTCTGTGAATTATCATGTAATAATGTCAATGAAATAAGGAAATATTTTTATGAGCATTTCAAAACTAAAAAGAAATAAATTAAGTAATTTGACGGATTACCAATTTTGTTTCTAAAATTTTCTGCAATTCAGAGGGGATCATTTTTGCCACACAAGCCAATTGTAAAAAGATATTCAGCTTTACAATTCAGGGTGGATTTCATTATTATTTTTAAAGAAAGAATTGGAAAATTAATTTCTTAAAATCATAACCTTTCACACTTCATTTTGTCGGGTACTTCGATTTGACATGCGCGTTGATGCCATGCAAAATAAAATTATAACATTGGTTTTCTTCTTTAATCGCAAAGAAAACGAAGCTATTCTTTGAGGTATTTTTATGTATGGAGTAAATAAGAAAAATGCAGTTCATTACATTGAATTATTAAAACAAATTTCATTCAAGGAATTCAAAAAAATATTTTGGATTGAGAATGATATAGTATTATTGAAGAATTAATATGTGAGTGGTTTCACTAAAAACAAATGAGTATTGTATTTAAAGAAGAATGCGACCGTTTATAAACTACTTTATTGATTACTATTTGAATATGAGTCTCATCTTCAATTTTTTTTTTATTTAAAACTTTATTATTTTATTTTACAAGTTGAATTCAACATTTTAAGCCATGACTTACATTTTTAAATTTAGTGGTTGAATTTGTTGGGAATTAAGAATGTTAAAGAAATTTGAGAAAATAAAACTTATTAATAAGAATGATATTCACTGAGCCAATTTTCTTCTCATTGATGCTCATTGAAAATTCCGGAGTGTAATTGTTTTACAAAGCATTTTAAAGAAGTCGAATAAGCATAGAAAAGAAGTGAATTCAGCGAAAATAACATTTTGCAGGGAAAAATGCGGATATCTTTTTTTTTTTTGAGAGGAATGAAGAATTTAAAATCTGAATTCCTCCTGAATCATTTCATGGATAAGAAATGTTATGACGTTAGCATGACTTTTTTATCCAAGATTTCCCTTTCATTTTGAGACACTGTTGGAGTTTTCGATTCAGCAATCAATGTCTCTTCCACCGTGACTAATTCTAACGGGTTTAAGGTGGTGATACTACAACGTGGATTTGTTTTCATTAAATTTCAAATTAATGCGATCTAAATTATGCGAATCGAATTTTCGAATGAAGTTTATATGATATCGATTTTGATTCTGTGATTTGAAATCTTATTAATGCAACTGTGGAAGATATCGAAGGATTGCTTGTACTATTATTTTTCAGGGAAAGGACGCAATGACGCCAG